>RRZL01000033.1:2182020-2208391 GCA_006782975.1 Chlorella sp. Dachan
TTTCTGCCTATGCTTTCTATCTCGCGATGGCGTTCCTGATTGAGGCAAGTGCTGGGACTTGCCGGCGCCGCATCTGGACGCCTTCGAGCGGCCGGTCCCTGCTGCGGGGTGCATGCGCTGCACCTGCGGTCAATGCTTGTTGCCACCCTGCCTGCCTGAGCTCCCCTGTTCACCCCTTCCACCGCCGCAGGACATGTGGGGCATGGAGGTCCTGCCACTGTTGTGAGTGGCGGTTTGTCGCCTGCCTGCTGCGCCAGCGCTCGGGGCGGCTGCGCTGCAGCTGGCGCTTGTTCAGATGCCGCCCGCCCCTGCTGCCCGCCTCAACTTTCTTACCTCCTTCCCTTCCTGTGCTGCAGCTACACCAAGCTCTACAAGAAGCACGCCAAGATCCTGTTCCCCCGCGTCTCCGGTGAGTGCTGGCAGGAGCGGGGAGGCATGTTGGGCGGCCACTTTTGGGTCATCCAGATTGGGCCCCTGCCCTGCCTGCCCCACCTGCCACCTGCCCTGCCAGCTGCCACTGGCAGGTGGGCATGGCATGCCCTGCTGCATGCCCTGCAATGCAGCATTGCATCGTTGGACCGCCTCCTGCACGTGCTGGGCCCGTGTCTGCTGCACCACCTCATCTTGCTTCTGTCTGCAACCCAACCCCACTCCGCCTGCAGAGCATGACCCGCTGGACATGACCGCCGGCTACCCGTACCCCGGCCGCCCCCAGATCAGCAGCGGCGACAACGTGAGCTGTAGTGCTGCCACTCAACCGGGCTCGTGTGCAGCATGTGTGGGCAGTGGCTTGGCTGCTTGCCCTGGCTGGTGTGCAAGTGAGCAGCTGCTCTGCGCTGCCTGCTCAGGTGTCTGCCAACCCCTTGTCAATTGCCTGCTGCCCTCCCCACCCACCCTACCCTCCTCCCAGCTGTCGGCCATGGGCCCCACCCCCTCCCTCGTATCCAACTACGGCTTGCGCGGCCGGCCCACTGGCAACAACGAGACCGGTGCCGCAGAGCCCCGCCCTGCCACGATGGTCTGAGCACACAGCCGACTGACTGACGATCCGCACGGCGGCCCGCCAGCCTGCTGGTGCGCAGAAGCGCAGCAGCGGTTGTGGGTGGTGGCCGCCGCCTCTGCGAAACGCACCCCGACTAAACTGAAGAAGCCAACGCCGAGCGTGGGCGCTGCGCCCCTGCTGTCTGGATGGCGCACCGCCGTGTCCCTCTTCCAATTTTGCATGCGCCCTAGGTTGCCCAGGGTTGTGGTCCGCACCACGCACACTCTTCCTGCCTGCTGCGCCTGTTGGAAATGTATGGGCAACCAGGGATCCCGATCGCAACATCCCCCCCCCCGGTTAAACTCTGGCAGCCCCGCTCCCTTCCGCTCTTCCCCGTGTCCGCCTCCGCTTCACGCTTCACATCGGGGCCGCCGGCCTGCAATTCGGCATTAACGTGCCCACCCACCGCCTGTCACCCCTAACTATGGTCCCACCAGTCCCTGCATCCTCTGGTTCTGCACCCTCTGCATGAATGCCTGCATCTGGTGTTGTAAATACGGGTCGAGGCGCTGCGAGGTGTCTGGTGGCGGCGCGGAGCAGCTCGGCGGCGCCACGGGTGCATGGTGCGGCACTGAGTGATGGCCAGGCCTCACCGCCTACGCTTTCCTTGAGCACCTTTGCATCTTCTTGGCTCCCCTGCGGCCATGGCGGAGCCCACGGCCACGCTGCGGCAGCTGGGGGACGGCCCCGCGCCGGAGGAGGTCAGGGACGAGCTGATCGCGGCGCTGCGGCACCCCGACGCCGAGGCCTTCTCGCGGTGCGTGCAGTTGGGCCGGGACAGCCGGGCGCAGCTCAACCTGTTTGCCGCCCCCGCGCGCCCCAACCGCCCCGCGGTCCCCTCTGCAGGGCCCTGGAACTGCTGCGCGAGGCGGCGGGCCAGCGGCCAGCGGTGGTGCTGGAGGCCGGCGTCGAGGCGGCGGCGGGCGTGGGCGAGGCCGACCTGCGCCGCCTCAAGCGCCAGTTCTCCTCGCTGAAGAACACATTTCTGCACTACGAGGTCAAGAACGAGTTCCTGGCAGGTCTGCTGATCGGCCTGGGGGCGATGCCCACAGGAATGCTGCATCCCTGCGTTTGCCTTTGCCGCCGCTACCGCCACCGTGCACGCGCTGCACCATTCAAACACGGCCATCCCTTCCCCTGCCACTGTGGCAGAACTGCTGGATGGGCGGCCGCACGGCGACGAGGGCGAGCTGCTGCAGCACTTTGAGGCGGAGGTGGAGGCCAGCATCGCGCAGCTGCGCCAGCTGAAGGCCACCAATGAGGGCACCCAGGGCGCCATCTCCGACGTGGTGGCGCAGGTGCGCGGCAGCTGGTTGTAGAGCGCCCTGGCATGTTTGCTTGCTTGTGCTGGTTGATGCAGGCTGCAGCACGCATGCCTTGCAGCTGCTCGGACCCGGCTCCGTTCCTCCTGACATTGCACCACCACTGCTGCTCGTCCCAGATTGCGGCGGCGAGCGAGGGGCTGGAGCGGCAGCGAGCAGCGGTGGCGGGCGAGCTGGCGCGGCTGCAGCAGGATGTGGCACAGCACGAGGCGGACATGGGCCGCCCGCTGCCGCAGCTGCCCGAGGGTGCGTGGTTGGCGGGACTCGGGGGGCCTTGATGCACCATGGGGTTCAGGTGTACAACATGACGAAGCGGCAAGATGCTGGTGACGCTGAGCCTGCAGCCATCTCCACCCCTCCTGCGCCTCATGGGCTGCCTGCAGGCCCCGGCGAGGAGGAGTGCCAGGTAGCGCTGGCGGCCTGCACCAGCGACGCTCGCGAGCTGGAGGCAGCCATTGCAGCACAGGTATGCGGCAGAATCTTGTGCGCACAGCTAGGGCAGCTGCGGCAGCAGGCTGTTGCTGCTTTGATGGTGCCGGCAATGGCAACCTATTGACAATATTGACACTGCTGTGTGTGCAAACAATGTGCAGGGTGCACATCACCCAAGCATTTTCATGCCTCACCCGTTGCTCACCTTGTGTGCAGCTGGCGGAGGCAGAGGAGCTGGAGGCGGCCATTGCAGCGGAGCGGGAGGAGGCGGAGGCGCTGCGCGCGCAGCTGGGGCACCTGGAGAGCCAGACGGCGGCGCAGGTGGGGGTGGGTGCTGATTTTTCTGGTGCTGCTGCGCTCAACACCAAACCTTCAACGTTTTGGGGAATGCAGGCAAGTTTGGTGGCCATGACTGCTGCACTTTGCGCGGCAGCCTTGCTAGCATGGCCTGAGCTGCACCAGTGCGCCCTGCACTCCTCCTTCCTCCCCGCCAGGGCGAGCGGGTGGAGGCCAATGCGCGCTTCCTGTCCACCGCCCAGTGGTGCGACGAGGTGGCCTCCACGCTGACCCTGCTGGGCGGCCTCTCGCTGCTGCACGCGGCGCCGGGGGCAGTGCACCTCAAGCTGGTCACGCCCTACCCAACGACAGCAGTGCGGAGCGATGACCCGGGGCCCTGTGCCACTGCTGATCACGAGCTGTCGCTGCACCTGGCCGACGATGGGGCAGGTGGGCTGGGGTGGTTTGGGTGCTGTCGTGTGATGCAATCGAGAGATCGTGAGGATGCAGTGGACAGGGCATGACCAGTGATGGAGCGGCAGCAGCAGCAGCTGCTACAGCTGCCCTCGTGGCATTGGGGGAAGGGTCCGCCAATGCCCAAGGCTGCCCAAGACACCAATTGTTGCCCGCGCCTGCTGCAGTCTCGTCGGCGCAGCTGACCCCCGCTGATGTGGAGGTGTGCGACGTAGTGGAGGCTGCGAGGGAGGGGCGGCGCCCGTTGGACTATGTGGTGCGGGAAGTGCAGGCACGCCTGGGTGCAACGCTGCACAGGTGGGCGGGCAGGGACGGTTGATGCCCGGTGTGAGTGTTGCAGGTGGCTGGCTGATCGTGGCGGTGCGTTGAGAAGCGGTGTTCGTGCATGGTGCCGCCCATGTCTCAGGCTGACTGCCGTTTGCCTTGGGCTGCAGCCTCGGTCAATGATCGGCCCTGCTTTTCCCTGCAGGCGGGCGCTGGTTGAGGAGGCAAAGGCGCGGTTCGAGGCGGCGACCGAGTGCGCAGATGGCACCGGCGTGCGGGCCCGGTTGGTGCAGGTGAGGGTTGGGGGTGTGCTGTGGATTAGGCAGAGGAGTCAGAACTGTAGAACTCAACTTCTGCTGCTATAGCCACTTTGCACAACACCAACACATTGCTCCCCCTGTGCAGGGCGTGGTGGCGGAGGTGCGGCTGGTGGCCTCCTGGCCAGACTGCGCCGACACTGTGCAGGTGGGCGCAGGCTCACAGCATGCGGGTCTGCACGCACATGCAAATGTGGGTGGCGCTTGCCCGTTTGCCCACATTGGTCCCTTCTTGTCACCTGACCCTCCTCCCCTCCTTGCAATCATGCCAGGTGGTGGAGGTGGCGGGCGCGCCCGAGGCGCTGGCGGCCAAGGCGGAGAAGGCGGCGGCGCTGCGGTTCCTGGGGCGCAGCCTGGCGCAGGCGCTGGAGGCGGTGGAGCGCGAGCTGGCGTGAGCGTTCCAGCTGGGCAAGCCCCTGCCTGCCCCGTCGGGGTGATGTCGTGTCGCCTTGTCTGTGTTCTGTGTTTGGATGTACACTAAACCTCCTAGACCACCCACCCGCTGCCCCACCGCTCCACCGACTGACTCCACTGACCGACTTCCGCTGACTGACCGCAATGCTGTTTTATTGACGACGGGGCCCTGTTCACCAACCGCTGAGGGGCAGCGCCAGAATTTAGGCGCCGACGGAAATCTGAGGGCAGTGCAGCGAGACACGATGCAGCAGTGTAGAAGGACGAATGGGTGGGGGGTGTGGCAACATGCAACTCAGGACGCGCTGGGAGTGGGTCGCAGAGAAGGCTGGAGAAAGGGTGGCATGGGTGTGGCTTGCCAGCTTGTGTATGTATTTGCGAGCGAGGGGAATGCAACGCGCCCATGCACGCAGGTGCGCAAGGGCAAGAGAAGTGGTATCACATGGCGCACATTGGCCCCAAACCAAGTGCCTATTGTACAGCAAGCCGGTGCCGCCCATGTGAGGGGAGGTATGTATTCACACGTGGCGGCACGTCGTGCGTCACATCCAGGATGCCTCACGGGGCTCGGCTCTCACTCCTGCCCGCGCTGCTGCTGCTGCCCGCGCTGCTTTGCGGCCGCCATCTTGCTCAGCAGGCGGC
This sequence comes from Chlorella sp. Dachan, assembly GCA_006782975.1. Classification (NCBI taxonomy): domain Eukaryota; kingdom Viridiplantae; phylum Chlorophyta; class Trebouxiophyceae; order Chlorellales; family Chlorellaceae; genus Chlorella; species Chlorella sp. Dachan. Next base: position 2,187,204 of record RRZL01000033.1, read on the forward strand.
TCAGCAGGCCGGTGTTGGGCTGCGGGCTGCTGAGCGCAATGCCCGGGGCAGCCTCGTCATGCGCAGCGGCGGCCCCAGCCACAGCCGTGCTGCTCAGGCTGGCGGGCGCCGAGGTGTTGCTCACGCCTTCGGCGGGAGCGCCCTGCGCAGCGGAGCCGCCAGGGCTCAGGCCCGCCTGGCCGGTGTGGTGGCTGCCGCCGCCGCTGGCGGGCCCGCTCAGGATGCTGCCCTGCCGCTGGTAGGCGGGCAGCTGGCTGCTGGGCGGCATCACGTACTTGGCCTGCAGCTTCTCCCACATCTCGTCCAGCTCCTCATCTGTCCAGGGGGGGACGGGTGTTGAGGGACGGGTGTTGAGGGGACGGGTGCTGGGGTGGGAACACGTGGGCAGAAGCCGTCGGGCGGGTGCCAGGACGACTGAGACACAGCCTGGCACATACCCCTGGGCACCTCAAGCCATGGAAAACACACTCAACGCACAGCGGCCAAGCAGCAAGCCGAGTCGGCGCTCGCACACCAGCCGCATCCCCCCGCACACCCACCCGACTCAAAGTTGTGGTCGATGACCACGCTGGTGTCGCGCTCGTCGCGGTGGGGCGCCCCCGCCCGGATGCTGCTCTGCCAGGAGGGCCAGGAGCAGGACACCTGGGGGTGCAGCCCCTCGTCCTCCAGCAGCGACACGTAGCTGCGGGTGGGGAGGGCAGCAGGAGGGTGGGAGAGGGTTTGAAGCGACAGCCGCCGCAACCGCATGGATGCAAAGGCGTTCCGCCTGTCGTCCGGTTGTCCGGTTGTTGGGCCCTCTCAACACCCACCCGAACCCACCCCCACACCCCCACCTCCTCCTGGCCTTCTCAACGCCCGCACCAAGCCACCCCCACACCCCCACCTCCCCACAACCAGCCCCTCACATCTCACCAGTCTGCACGCTCGCGCTCGCGGCGCGAGGCGTCCCTCGAGTTGTACAGGTACGGCGGCTCAATCTCCCGCACCGTGCCGCACCCGCCGCTGTTGCACACGGTGCTCTGCACCGCGCCGGGGGAGGCGCGCCCCTCGTAGCCGCCGCCGCCGCCCACAGAGGCCAGCATCTGCACCTGCCGCGGCGTTAGCGACTGCGGGCGGGGGAGCGGTTTGGGAGGGGCCGCAGGTGAGGGTGCAGCGGGTGGAAGTGCAGCACAACGCCGGTGCAGTGAAGCCACACTCGCCCATGCCCTGAGATGCCCCCACTGCCCGGCACTATGCGAAGACCTCTCCCACTTCTGTTTGACTGCCCCCGCTATGAGCGCCTACGCCGCCGCTACCCAAACCTGTTTGCCCAAGCCTCTCGACCCCCCGCTGCTTTCCTCTCCTCCACCGACTGCTTGCCACGCGCCGAATACATCCACTCCTGCTAAATCTTCAAAGCCCTACCCACACACCCAAACAACTGAGCACCAGCTAGCAACACCCCTGTGCCCCAGCCCAGCCCGCCCGCCCCTGCCAGGGCACCCGCTTGCCCGCCCAGCAAGCTGCCGGCCTGCCGCCGCCGGCAAAATCCACAAACAAAACGCTGGCTTTACTGCACGCCGCAGATGCTAGGCACTGGCAGACGGTGGGCAGGGCCATGGCCCAGGGTTGCTGTGAACCGTGCTTTGGCTCTCCCTCCTCCCGCCCTCCCTCAAAATCGCAGTTCATGGCCTTCCCTCTTGCCCACCACCCTCCCTCAAAAAACGCAGTTCATGGCCTTCCCTCTTGCCCCCGCCATCCGTCAAAAAAAGCAGTTCATGGCCTTCCCTCTTGCCCTCACCCCTGCCCTCCCTCAAAAAACGCAGTTCATGGCCTTCCCTCTTGCCCACCGCCCTCCCCGCTTACCACAGGGCCACACGCAGGCGGGAACCTCGTGACCTGTCCCTGTGCGGCGGCTTGGCCAACCCTCCCGCTTCTCGCTGAGTGACGTCAGGGCAGGCGTGGCACACACCGACAGGCGCCCCCTCTCACCGGCATTGAGTGCAGGTCCAGGTACGTCTTCTCGCCGTTGACAACCACGTACACGCTGGCACAGCAGCGGGAGCAGGGGCAGGGGCAGCGTCGAGAACGCCGCCGACCAGCAGGCAGAGGAGGCCGGGCGATGGCCCCCACTCGGCAGAAGCCCTGCGCAGGGCGCAGCGCACCTGATGCCGAGCGCATGGCTCGGCCCGCAACTGGGTCTGCCCACGGGCGGAGGGGGAGGCCGTCCCTGCCACCAAAACCCCTGCCCACAACCCAAAGGCGCGGCAGCCCGGGGAGCCCTGCCGCCGCCTCGCACCTGGTGGGCGCCACATACTCCAGGTTGGGGGAGTTGTCGTCCCACTTGGCGCCCCAGTTGTGGATCTGCACACCCGTCACCACTGCAGCAGCGGGAGCAGCACGGGCACGTGTTCACAGTGGAGTGCCACCCTGTCCTGCGTGGGCCAGGTCGCACTAGCGCCCGACCAGCCTGCGCAGCGCATGCCAGTCGCCCAGCACACCACACGAATGGGCGACCCCCCAGTGTGTGTTCCACTACACCCCCCACCGCCAGGGTGCCTGACTGGGGTCCAGCAGAATCCAAACCGAAATTGAACTCGCTTGTTTCACCCCACACTGCCATCCCCGCCCAGCACAGCACAGCACAGCACAGCACCGCACAGCACAGCACAGCACAGCACAGCACAGCACAGCACAGCACGGCGCACCCGCATAGTCGGCCTTGGAGGGGTCCACCGTCTGTGAGATGAGGTACTCCAGGTCATCAGTGATGGTTCGCTCAGCCACCACCGTCATGTCCACCAGGGACAGGTCCTTCACTGCAGCGGCAGCAGGGGGCGTGACGACAGTAGTGTGGGAGGGGTGCGCTCAGCCACCACTGTGAGGTCTGCCAGGGGCAGGTTCCTCACTGCGCAGAACAGCAAGGAGGCAGGAGGGCGGCAGGAGGGCAGCGCTGGATCCAACGTGGCTGCCTCACAAGCAGCCCCGCCAGCCAGCCGAGCACCCAGCCAGCCAAACCAGCAAGGCTGGCACCCCCATTGCACCCAGGGCCTGCCCATTGCACCCCTTGCCCACCACCCACCCTGGCTTTCGTCGGCACCCTCGTAGCGCAGGCGGCGCGCCAGCCGCTGCTTGAGGATGGTGTACTCAGGGTCGCGCGCATCGTGCACTGCAATCCGTGGAAGTGCAATCCGTGGAAGTGCAATCCGTTCGTGCCGTGCGCAGACGGACGGGTGCCTCAAGGCCACAGTCCAATGCAGCTGGCCCCTTGGTAGCGGCCCACATCAGCACGACTTGCCACCCACCTCCACACTCCACCACACGGCAGGCGCCGGCACCCCTCGCCTGCCCACCTTTGCCTGCCCACCCACCCACCTCCCGGGATCTTGCAGTTGCTGGTCAGGCCTTCGCGCTGGATGTCCACCAGTGCCTTGGCCAGGGCGCCGCAGGCGCAGCCCACGCCGGGGCGGCCGGGGCGGGAGATGGCGCCCACCCGTCCCTTGGCATCGATGCTGCGGTGCGTGAGCATATGGAGAACGACTGTGAACGGTTGACAGCAGCAGCAGCAGCAAGCGAGTTGCGGACAACGAAGTGGTTGGAGAACATTGGTGCGCAAAAAGCGGGCCGGCAGTCTGCGGCCTCATCCCAAACCACGCCCACCTGATGTGTGGCATGGAGAAGAAGACGTAGCGCTCCTTGCCGCTGCTGCTCGAGATGGGTGCGTGGCTGCGGGCGGGCGGGAGGCCAGGAGAGGGAGCGCCAGTTGAGGCAGACTTGCAGCAGCAGCGGACTCACAGCAGCAGCGGCCTGGCGCTCACTGCAGCAAAAAGCTGCCTGCACATAAGCACCTGCAGCACAGCGCAGCACGGCACGGCACGGCACGGCACGGCACGGCACGGCACGGCACGGCACGGTACGGCACGGCACAAAACCAACCTTGGGCCTTCTCCCATCCGCACCTGAGGCCCGCCGCCACGCCCGACACGCCGCAGGTCAGCACGCCGCCCAGACCGTTGGTGTTGAATGCGCTGCCAAAGATGCTGTCAAACCTGCAAGGTGAACGCGGCAGCGGCCCAGTCTGTAGCAGGCAGGCATCAGAGGCAGGGCGCCATGTTGCAAGCCATGCCCCAACAGCCGCCGACAGCAGGGCAGAGGGCAGAGAACAGCACAAACAGACGGGAGCTGATGCACAGGGCGACACGCACGGCGGCTCACTTGTGCTTCAGGGTGTTGGTCACCTCGTCGCGGCACAGGTTCACCATGGCTGCAAGTGGGCAGCACGGGAGAAGTGAGTATGCGACACGGGGGTCCATGGAGGAAGTTGCCAAGCGTGCCAAGGTGCGGGCACAACGCGAGCTGCCGGCAGTAAGCCACCCCGCTTGCGCCAGCCTCCTGTTTTCTCCTGCCCGCAATACACCCGGCTGCGCACCGATAGAGTTGTCGCCGTTGAACCCGTAGGCAAACAGCGCAATCTCCATGCGGTGCAGGAAGTCGTCCACGCCTGCGGGAGGCGGCAGGTTGGGGGAGAACTGGGCGGGAGTGCACGTAGGGCGGGAGTGCACGAACGGGAATGCACTCGCCCCCCCGAACTGGGCTGGAGTGCACGTAGGGCAGGAGTCCTCGTAGGGGAAGAACTGGGCGGGCCTTCAGCCTGGCTGCAAACACGCAGCGTGCCAAGGAAGCCGCTACACCAAAGCTGCAAGCTGGCGAGCAGCCCTTGAATCGAAACCAGCACCGGCGCTTACCGAGGGCCATGGGGAAGTGGTCTTGCACCACCCTGGAGCGCCCCGACAGGTAGGCGATCTCGCAAAAGTCGCGCAGCTGCTTGCTGCCGCCGCTGTCCAGGCCCTCAAAAGCGTTGAGCAGCGCCGCGGCAGAGGTGTCGGGCCGCACAGGTTGGAGGCTGCCGTTGGCGGCGGCGGCGTCAGTGGCGGCGGCCCGCCCCGGCTGCAGCCGGCCGGCGCTGGCGGTCCGCAGGTGTCGGCGCATGCCGGGAACTCCATTCTGGCTGCGTGCGCTGCTGCACCGGGTTCCGGCCGCCGAGACTGAGGCGCTGAGCACGCCTTGGCGCTGCGCTACGCTTGACTGCATCCGCAAGTGAGTAAGATCGCGTGGCAGGGCGGTCGCAGCCAATGGCCCGCTTATGAACAAGGCAGGCAGTCAAGGGTCAGGGTTGCGGGGCAGGAGCGCGGTCGGCGGCTGAATCTAGGCAGTAAAAAATGCAGTGAGAGCGACTTAGATGCTCCGACTTTCCTGCCAGCCGCGTGCTGCGCCGTGCTGCCGTTACGGCGCTGCAGTGCGTCAGCCATTTCTGGCGCTGGCAGCCACTCGGTTGCACCCAGGCCTTACCGAGGCTTTGCTGCGCAGGGTGGGTTGATGGAAACTTTCGAATGTGGGAGGTGCGTGCTTGCTGCACCAGTGCTGCCACCACACCGTGCCTGCCTCCCTGCTTGCCGGCGGTCCCAGAGCCATGCACCCAGCCGCTGCTCATTGCACCGGGCCAACCACTTGCCTGTTGCACTCTGCGCATTCAGCAGTCACAGATGTGAATTGCAGCGGGCGAGGGATCAAACTGTGCTTCCGGACGGGGGCAGAAACAGCCGCAAATGTACAGGATGTGGCGCCGCTCTTGTTCTGCTCAACGACCTCCGACCGGCAGGCCAGCCTGTGTGCAGGCTTCAAGCTGCTGGAGTGCTTAACAGCTCGCGCAGGCCGCCTCACTTCAGCTTCACCACCAGCTGGTCAGCTCCCACGCTGCAGGCCACCCGCTCAAAGGCCACGGCGGTTGTGGAGCCGCCGCTGCTGACAATGGTGCTCCGGCTGTTGCTGTTAGTGTTGCTGGTGATGATGCTGTTTGTGGCGGGGCTGGAAGACAGGATGATGGTCTGGGACAGGCCCTGCAACCACAGGGGGCGGCAGGGCGGCGGCATTGCTGGGAGAGCCATGCATGCCGCACAGTCCTGGGCAACCACATGAGATCGGGCAACGTGCTGCCCACCCCTTGGCCCCTCTGCTTCCACACGCACCCGGCGGCGGTTGCCAGAGGGCGTCCAGGGGCAGCCGGGGTCGGTAGGAGTGGTGAGGATGAGGCCGCACGTCAGCCGGGGCGGGGCGGGTGGGGCAGGCAGCCGGGCCACCTTGTTGCAGGGCTGGGTTGTCAGCGGATTGCCGGCCGTCACGGAGCACTGGCCCTGCAGAATGTGGCAGGGATAGCACACGGAAAAGTTAGCAGCCCGCACGTGAGGTGGCAATGGTATGCACAGTAGCTGCTCCTCGCCTGTGTGTACGAGTTGGCCGAGACGCCGCTGACTTGGCCGGTGATTGTCACAGCGTCAGACGCTGCGTCGATGTAGGACTGGGAGGTGCCGCTGACGTCCAGGGACACATCGCCTGTCACCCCAACCAGCCACGCCTGCATGGCAGAGCCCGAGCGTGCATGGGTGCCAGCAGGCTCGAAGTTGGAAAGGCCTCCAGGGGCCAGCCAACACCGTGCGCGCCTGCCTGCCTGGCCGAAAGGCACCGCAGCAGCCCCAGCATGCTGGTACGTTCCTTGGTGGTCCCGCTTGCGGACAGCTTCACTTTGCCGAGCTCCCCATCCAGCACAGCCACGCTCGTCCTGCACACAGTCATGCCGTAGGGGAGAAGTAAGGAGGGGCGTTGGGCTAGAATGATCAGGCATTGCCACGCTTGTTGCACTGCTGGTCTGCAGTGCCATGAAGCTAACAATGGTTGCAGCACCGAACCGCTCACCCGGACAGTGTCAGCGCAACCTGCTTGGCGCTGAAGGCGCGCTCGTTGGCCGCCGAAAGACTGGTGGCGCCGGACAGCCCGGCCGAGAAAGAATTGAAGGCAAAGCCGGGTCCCAGGATGGCGCCGGCCACTGTGTCGGGCACGGAGGTTGGGCGGAGTTGGGCGTTCAGGGTTGTTCAGCTCATGTGCCACATCAGACGTGGAAGTAAGGCCGGCAGCTGCACGGGCAGCTCCTAGGCGGCTTCCTGGAGTTGAGCCACAGCACGCGAAGGGAGCCATGCTCCGTGCCCCTCACCGCCAAACAGCTCCACGCCAAAGTCGTCAGTGCTCATGGGCAGCTCCAGGGTTACTGCATGCAGTGGGAGGGAGCGTTTAGACCTTGTTACAGTACGGCACCAGCCTGCTCAGCGGCGCCTCCAGCTGGGTGTGCAACAAAAATTCCCTCCTGCGTGCGCACCCTGCAGCGGCGTGTCAATGATTGCCTCCTTCACGTGGAAGATGGACAGCGTCCCGTCCTCCAGCTTGGCCTCCAGGACTCCCTCCAAGTTGTCTGCGCCAAGGCAGGGGGCAGCAAACGCATCAGCAGCGGTCGGCGGCCAGGTTGTGCGAGGCGGCTCCCGTGCCCGGTGCACTTCCCGGCGCCGGTGGGGCCGCCGCTGCCTTGCATGTCACTCCAGCGCCCCAGCACTTGCCACTGATGGACAGCTTGGGCTGCGAGCTGGCCGTGGCGAAAATCGCGAGTGTCACTGGCGCGCAGACGGCGACTCGCTCGACCTGGCCCCTGAGCTTGATGTCTTTGAGCCCGAGAAGGGCCACAGGAGCAGCCAGCAGGACGCACAGTGCCAGGGCCGCGGGCCGCCTCATTTCGTGCAGGTGTCTGCTGCTCCTCTGTTCGTGCGAATGTAACAGTTCAAAGGGTTGTATGAGGCCTGCAGAGGTGCTGTAAATGCGCTCTCTCTCCATGGTGGTCGGGTTGTCGCCACCGAGCTCAGCGCCGCCAGCGTGCCAGCCGGCAAGCATGGAAGCTGCAACTTAGCAGCATGACACAAAGAGAGCAGGAATGACCCGTGAGTTGTAGGGCTCCAAACATTATGCTACCACGTCGAAGATGGCGCAAAGCACAGCGCTCCACCACTCCCACTTGCTGCCACCCTAGTCCTCGCTCCTCCATGCATGCATCAGCACCATGAACGCATCAGACTGCTCGTCTCACACACGTTCACAAACACACAAAGCTGCCAGCACTCATCGTCGCTGCCTGAGCAGCTCCTGCGCCTCCTCCCCGCCCGCCTGCTGCCCCAGCTGGCCCACCGCCGACGCGCGCTGGCGCACCAGCGGTGCCAGCTCGCGCACCACTGCCGCCAGTTCAGCTGCATCCAAATCCGTCACATCGCCTGATGTGGTCCACCGGTGGCGGGCGGGGTCGGAGTTGGCCACGCGGCGGTACAGCGCCCCCGCCCACTGGGCTGCGTTCTCGTAGCAGCGCCAGATGCCCTCGGCCTGGCAGGGGACGCAGGTAGGAGCAGCAAGCAACCAGGCTGGAAAGCATGGCCGGGCAGCAGGCAAACTGGGCCACAACAGCTACAAGGCGGGACACCGGTAGTAGGCAAGCTCTGAGCGGGGGCAAGTGCTTGAACAGGTGGATCGATGCTGCTGCTTCAGCTGCTGCTGCCGCCACCCCCTCCAACACACAGCCACTGTCGCACCTGCGGCCACAGCTCCACCAGCGCGGCGTGCGGCGACAGCAGGAAAGCGTAGGTGAGCGCCGCGCCGTGCATGCCAATTAAGATGTCTGTGCCCGCCACTGCTGCAAGCTGCTGCTCCACTGCGCAGCAGGAGGGAGAGAGAGGGGCACAGAAGGGGGAGGTCAGGCGGGCATGGCAAGCGGCATGGTTGTGCTCACTGATGACCTTGAAGCTAAGACACCGGCACAGCAGGTAAGAGGCGGCATAAGCGGGTCTGAGCCCAAAGTGCACCCCGAACACCTCAACAACCAAGGCATGCACATGCGCCAGCCTCACGTGGCAGGCCCGCAAAGTCCAGCAGGCTGACCGCCAGCGGACCCACTCCATCGCTGCCGCCGCTGCCACCTTCGGCAGCGCTACCGCTGTCGCTGCTCAGCGCTCGCAGCGTGCTCAGCAGCTCGTCCTCGTTGCCTATCTGCCGGGCCATGCGTGCCTTGCCCAGCCCCGGCCGCCGGCTGATCAGGCGCACAACCAGAGGCCGCTCGCTGCTGCTGCCACCGCCGACGCCACTTTCCGCCGCTGCTGCCTCCACGCTGCCTGCTGCATCTCCCGTCCCAGTCCGGCCGCCGCTCCCAAGCAGGCCAAAGCTGCCCAGCACAAAGCGGCGGAAGCCGGCAAACAGGGTGGTGGGTAGCGGGCAGCTGGCGGGCTCGTGAAGGTGAGCAAACATGAGGCTGGCGTAGCCGGGCGGCACAAACGCGGCGTGGCGGAAGAGCACAGGACCCTGTGGAGAGGATTGGGGTGCGGCAAGCGGCCAGATGGGGCGCGTGGGAGGCGGCGGCAGAACCGGCTGCTGTGAACGCGGGCAGAGCCGGGCCGGCACTTGTGAACAGCGACATTTGGTGAAAGGGATCCACCCCACTGCGCCTTGGCTGCAGCTTCGATCCCTACCAAGTGCCGGCAAGCTCAGACCCCACCTTGAACTCTCCAACTCGCCGCACGAGCAGCCTGCTGCCCCAACTGCTGCTCCCGTCGGCAGGCAGCGGCACGTCCCAAGGGTGCACCGTGCTGCCGCCCCTGCTGTGCAGGCCTGGCTGCCGCTGCTGCCGCCAGTGCTGCTGCTGCTGCTGCTGCTGCTGCTGCTGCTCTTGCTGCTGTTCTTGCTGCTCCTGCTGCTGCTGCTGAGAGGCCTCCGCCTGCGCTTGCAGCACCGCCGACAGCGCAGCAGGGCCGCCTCCTGCCGCAGCCACCGGCCACAGCAAGTCGAGCGGCCCCGGCGGGTGGGCATCCAGGATCAGCACCTGGCGAGCCCTGCCCTCCCACCCCATCACGCGCAGCGTTATGTAGGCATTCAGCAGGTCTGCAAGCGGCAGGCCAGCGGGGCGGGATGGTTGGTGAGGGTGCAGGGAGCAGCTATGCATGCACTGCGCAGTCGGCTGGCATGTGGGGACACTGCTCCCGTCTGCAGCTCAGCGGCCCTCAGGCTGAACGAATCAACACCAGCCGCATGTCGCCCTCGATCCGCAATCCGCCTCTCCCTGCCTGGCCCATCCCACCTGTGAAGGCGTGGAACACGTTGGCATGCTCCTTGACCTCTCGTGTCACCACCAGGGTGGGCAGCTCCTCAACTTGCGGCGGGCTTGACGCCTCAAGCGCTGCGTCTCCACCAACCCCTGCTGCTGCTGCGCCGCCTGCTGCGCCTGCTGCAGGGACTGTGCGGATATCCTTGCTGCCGGCGCCATCAAACAGCATGGCGCCAAAGATGTCCTGCAAGGAATGTGCGACCATGGGCAGGGTCAGTCGGGGAAATCGGTGGCAGCAGCAGCAGGCGGGCAGGTCCAGGCCCCACCGACAACAATCTGCGGCTCCCACTGTCCTGCGGCTGCCAGCCACCAGCAAAAGCCCGCCCCTTCTGCTAAGCCCGCCCCCTCCTATCCAGCACGCTGCGTTGCAGTGCGATACGTTGCATGGCAGGAGGCCGACTGTCTGCAACTTGCCTGCTGGTGGTCCTTGCTGAAGGCGTCCAGCTGAAAGCCCGGCCATGAGCAGTTGACCGCCCAGGCCCCCTGTTGGTAATGGTGGTACGTCGGCGAGTGGCACATGTAGCCGGGGCGGTGGGCTGGGCACCGAGCCCGACGCTGCAGCATGGGGCAGGTGGCAGCAGCGGGAGCAGGGCGGGTTGACAGGCAGAGCTGTGACGGCGCATGGATGGGTGCTGTGCAGCAGCCACGAGCGGCCAGCATGCACCAGCTGCAGGCGTCCTTTCAAACCGCACCATCTTGGTTGGGTCGAGGCGCAGGTTGGTGGCGTCGCACAGCACATGCGGCGCACTCTTGGGCGGCAGGTGGCTGTCGCTGATGCGGCGGCACGTGACGGTCGACGCGCCGCTGCTGCCAGGAGCAGCGCCGGCTTCGGCTGCAAGCTGCCGCTGGGCGCTGCACACCTGCTGCGCCGCAGCGCCCCAGCGCCGCACCCACTCCAGCCCAAAGTGCTCCTCACAGAAGCGCAGCAGCTCTGGTGGGGGCGGGCCGGCAGCGCCGACGCCGGCGGCACTTGGGTCACGGTCATGGGCCGTGCCACTGCTGTCTGCATCTGAGCCATCGCCGTGGTCTGCCGCATGCTGCAGGGCGTCCAGGTGGGCGCCGCCACTGCCACCCGCTTCCTCCAGGCCGTTAATTTCTATCAGGCCTCCTCGACGTCCGATGCCGCCCAGCCCGCTGCCGCCGCCGGTGATGCCGCCGGCGCCGCTCGCCAGCCCCGCCTTGGCCGCCCGCAGCTGCTGCAGCGCATCAGCACGCTCCGCAGCGCGGCGGTGGAAAGCACGGTAGCCGCGGAACAGCAGCAGCAGGCCGGCAAACACCTGCAAGGGCAGCAGCAGGCGTGGTCGGGCGGCAGCGGAGCACTGCGGCGGCACCGACAGCGCTCGCCCGCTGCGATCGCAGACAGGCTTGATCGCTTGCACGTTGCGCTGTCTGTCTGCGCTCACCACCACCAGCGTGGCCGCCTCCTCCCAACGCCAGCTGCTGTTCCGTCGGCGCTGCGGCGGCCGCATACTCCAAGCTGCGCGACCTCAACTGCTCGGCAGCATGTCCAGAGCGCGATCATGCAATGGCAGGGCGGCAGGCCCATCAGGCTGCTGCGCCGCGCGGCGAGCGCCCGCTGGCGGCGGCGGCAGCAGCAACAAGGTGGCGCATTGCGGTGAGCGCGTTGCCCGTGAGCTCCAGCAGCTAACCAGTACGACCAGCAGGAAGGCAGCGCCCCAGGTGCGTTCTGCGCTGCAAACCCCACCCTCTTGCTCGCTATCCTGGGCTGCAACCGGCCCGCTTCCTTTCTCCCGTTCCCTCACTACAGCAGGGTCTCAGTCATGGCGACGCTCGCTCTGCGCCTGCTGGGCGCCTCCCTGCACCGCCGCCCCACCGCTGCCGCTGCGATCACCAGCGCCGCCGCCGCCAGCCGCTGCTCAGGCTCTGCTCTGCTGCGCAGCGCCACCGGCGGCCGCCTGGCCCAGTCGGTGCAGCGGCTGGGCGCCCTGCACGGAGCCGCGGTGGTGTGCAGCGCGGCGGGCGCCGACGGTGAGCTGGGCAGCGTGGGGTGAGGCTGCTGGGGCCGTTGCCCACCTTGCCGCACTCGCCCTTGCCCTGATGCAGTCAGTGCTGCAGCTGCTCGTCTCAGTATGATGATGGCTGCAGGTTGTTACTGGGCACCCTGTTCTCACTGTTCTCGCTGTGCAGGCGTGGTGGAGGTGCAGCTCAAGGTGGACGGCATGGTGTGCGACGGCTGCAGGTCAGCTGCGCCTGCCGCGTCTTTGAAGCATCGCATTGTGATCCACAGTGCAGCTGCTTGGAGTCCAGGATGGCGGGCAGCGTGTGGCCGCTGCTGTGTGCCCGATGCCCTCGAGCGTCAGCTGCGCCATCTGCTTGGCTCCCAGCCCCCTCCCCCAACCCCCAATCCCCCACCCGCCCACCTGCTCAATGTGCAGCTCGCGGGTGCAGGAGGTGCTTGAGAAGATGGCGGGCGTGAAAAAGGTGCGCCGCCTGCAGGCCCTGATACCTCCATTTTGCTTGGGTGCAATCACCAACACAGTGCGACTGACGCTAGCTTTCCAGGCGCTGGATGCTGCGCACCTCTGCTATCACCTCTCCAGCAGGCGCACGTGCACCCGGAGAGGGGGCTGGCCACCATGCCTGCATGCGAATGCTTGAACAATTTGCACCCCAGCGCTCCAACTCGCTCCCTCCTTCCCCACACCCATCCACTGCCCAGGCGCACGTGGACCTGGAGAAGGGGCTGGCCACCGTGAGCGTGGATGCCCAGGACGCGGCGGCCGCAGCCGCCACCCTGGCCAAGGCGGTGCAGGAGCTGGGCTTTGATGCCGCGCCCCAGGCGTGAGCGAGCGTGGGGAGCCGGCTCTTCCCTACCACGTCCCCGGCAAGAGTCGGGGATCTTCGCCTGTCTGTAAAGAGCGAGCGGCTCACCGCTGCCCCGCAGCCACGAGCGGCGGGGGCATCAACTGTGCCGCTGGGCCTGCGCATTTGCCGGCCCGATTTTGTTCATTTTTCCTGCAACACTGCTCGATGCTTGATCTAATTTTGTCATCACGCTGTAGTATCAGTCACGCAATTGTAACTGGCGTGCCGTCTGTTCGGCCATTGCAACAGCCCGCTGCGCTCGGCGCCAACCCGGCCGAGGCGGCGGCGCTTCTCAACCTCCCCCAAGCGGCCTGGTCGCTTGTAATTGAGCGTCGAGTACGCCTCAGGTTTGCTTTTTCACAGGCATCCCAGCCAGGAGAGCCTCTGCGGCTCCAGGCAACTCCAACCCGGCCTCCCTGCTTTCGGCGCCCGCTGCGGCTTTCAGAACAGGTGTCAAGATACGCGGAGAGCGCAGAAGGCAAATGAACAGCGCATGTGTTTTGCTATCACGACCGGGAGCAGCCCACTTCTCCGCCGCCGCCGCCGCTCGAGCGGCGGACCGACAGAGGCTTGCGTCACCCTCTCTGCATGTCAGGATGGACACTGGGCGGCCCAGGCGCGCCAGGAAGGCACCAGAGCGGTATGGCGCCATGAGCTACAGCGAGGTAGGCACTCGACTGTGGCAGTGACATCCATCTGCTGCAGCCCTTCTACGGAGGGTGTGCCACAGTGTGCCACAGTGTGCTTGTCCCAGCCAGCTGCACCACTTCCTTCGTTCAAATCTGCAGGAGGAAGATGAAGAGGAGGAGGAGAGCCTGGCTCTGCCACAACCAAAGCGGACCCGCATCGCCCCGGTGGTTCACGTTGGAGGTGGTGCCCTGGCACAGGCGGGCCAGGCAGCAGGCGGCGGCAGCCAGCAGGTGCCCGCTGGAGCAGGCACGTCTGCCGCGGCAGCAGCAGCAGCGCAGGAACGCCCCAGCGCAGCCTGCAGGCGAGGCCCCATGAGGGGGGCAGGGGCGCAGCACCCAGCAGTGGCTGCTGCGCCCGCTGAGGAGGCGCCACCTGCGGCGGCACATGCAGCGCCCAACTCACGAGGAAGGGGCCCCATGCGCGGTGTGGGCACCAAGCACCCGCCTGTGGCAGCACCCCAGGCGCCTGCCACACCTGGCACAGGGCCAGCAGCGGCTGCAGGAGCGGCAGCGGCAGCGGCAGTGGCAGGTGGCGAGGGCTCTGTGCACAGGGGTCCCGGGCGCGGCACCCGCAGCGGGCGGCCGGGAGGGAGCAGGCGGCAAGCGAGCAAGGTCCCACGTGCAGACGTGCTGGCGCTGCTGCATGCCTGCCCTGAGCTGATAGGTAAGCTTCTTGGGCTCGTGCAAGGGGTGTGAGTTTTTGCTCTGCCTGCTCGGCAAAGCCCAGCATGCAGCACCCCAAGCAAGTGAGCCAGGTATTGGGCTGTCTGTGTCTGCCGCTGGACACAGCTTGTTAAAAGCATCAGATCGACTTGCGGCTCCCTCTCCTTTTCCACTCCTTCAATTGCCGCCTACCCTGTCATGCTGCAGACCTGATCTGCGAGCGTGATGCGCTGCGCTCCACCACACTGCTGGCTCGTGCGTGCCAGGGGCGGCGGTTGTGTTGTGGGCAAGGATCAAGCGAGCTCCATGGATGACTCTCGATCCTTGCTGGCCCAGCACTGCAGCACCCTGTGGTCTAGTGCCACACCTTGCCCGCTGCCTCACCCATGTAGCCTACCCCCTTACCTGCAGGTGATGTGGCCTCGCTGGCCATCGCGCTGTGCGCCCTTCACCTTCTCCTCCATGTGGCGCCTGCACCTGCGGGAGCTGCGGTGCGGCGGGCGGGCAGGGCGGGCAGGGCGGCAGGCACTGCTGCGGGCCAGTGCTGTGGTGCCGGGCAGGCGTGCACCCTTTGGTTGGCGGGGAAGGGCTGAGCACCGGGCGCAGACTGCACCGGGCGCAGACTGCACTGTTGTTGTGCGTGCATCCAGCCGCAGGCCTGCAACAGCCTGCTCCATGCTGCATGCTTGCAGGTGGGAAGCTGTCCACCACCGCGGCAACTTCCCCCCTCCCTTGGCTGAGATGGGGGTGGCCGTGGACTCCCAAGGCACAGCATACATCGCAGGTAAGTGAGCAGTGTGTGGTTTGGCACAAACAGTTGGACGGCCCCCACCCGTCCATATTTCTGTGTGAGGTGCACGGTGCGCACCTGAGCACAAACAAGTGGACAGCCTCCACCCGTCCTGTACAGTGCGGGTGATGCATGCGCACGGCTGCTCACCTGTGCCCCACCGCAGGCGGCTACACCACCGCAGCCGCCACAGCTGTGAGGGACCGCAGCGGCAGGCACGCCCCCATGCTGAGCGCATACTCCAGCGAGGCCTTTGCCTTCTGCCCACGCAAGCACTGGTGGCGGCGCCTGGTGGCGCCCGACGGGCAGCCCGTGCTGGGGCGACCGCGGGCCGCGCCCGCTGCGTGCTGGCTGGACGGCAAGGTGAGGGCTGGGCCTCCAGAGGTGGGGCCACCCAAGGGTGATCAGCTGCCATCAGCGGCATGCCCGCATGCATTTGGCGCGGCAGCAAACAAATTGTTGCGCATTGCAGGCTGCCTCATTTGGTGCACCTTTGGTTTGCTATGCTCCCCGTCACCCTCGCAGCTGTACGTCGCCGGCGGCTACTGCGGCCTGTCCTTCCCCGCCGCTGCCGAGCAGTCGGTGCAAGAGCTGGAGTGAGGCGGCGCAGCCTGGGCATCGTGCTGAGGCGGTGCCGGCATGCCATGCAGTTGACAGCCTAGCCCTCCCACCACAGGGGCTTTGCACGAAGCGGTTCATGGTGTTTGGCAACGCATCTGTGCAGGCGCATTGACTGCTGCCTCCTGCCTCGCCCTGCCCTGCAGTGTGCGGGTGTGCGCTGCCTGCGGCGCCACCAGGCAGCAGACGACGCAGGGCAAGCTGCAGCAGTGCAGCGGCTGCAAGAGCGCCGGGCGGGCAGCAGTGTATTATTGCTGCACCGACTGCGCAACACGAGACTGGCCGGTGCACAAAATAGTCTGCTCGGAGAAGGGCATGGCAGCTTGACCTGTGAGCGGCGGCTGCAGGAACGTGCCGCACCGCACCTGCCTGCCTGAACAACCGCTGCAATGTGAATGAGCTGCGGCGGTGGTTGACATGTGCATGCCAATTACAAGCGGTGCAGCCGAGGAATCGATGTTATTTGTTCGGAAGGCGAGTCAGAGGGTCAATGAATTGTTGTGGCAGGGGTAGGCGAGACAGGGTAGCAGCGACAGTCGGTCAAGGGGAGTCAAGGTGGAGCAGGCGAGCAGTGGCGCCTGGGCTGGCCCGGGCCCCACAGCACACACTGGCTGATGCGCGCGCAGCGGCGCCGGCGCACCCGCTCACATGAATTTACAGCAGCTGTTGGCTTTCCGCGCCTGCTTGTAGAACAGCTGGCTGGCCATCGAGAGATCGTTGCTCTTGTCAACCAGCTGCGAGCAAGGGAGGGGTGGCGGAAGAAAGGCACAGGATGTTGTCAGCAAGATGCCATGTGAACGTGCTGGTGCTGCTCAGCTTGCATGGCGGGCCGGGCAGCAGCCACGTATCAAGCTGCCTGCCCCGCTTCCCAACCGCTGCCCTGCGGCCCACCCTCCCATCCCAGGCAACCAATCGGACCCCACCTGGTCCAGCTTCTCCCCCCGGTCCAGCACGCTCTCTATCGTCTTGTGCAGGATGATCTGCAGGGGGCCAGAGGGCGGGGGCGGAGCAACGCACGCTGCGTCAGTGCTGGCGCAACGCTGGGTACGCTGCGAGTCCCAGGTGCCTGCCGCTCATTTGCCCTGAAATAGAACACCCAGCACAGCAGCCAAGCAGGCTGCCCACCTTGGTTTCATCCAGGTCCCGCTGGATCTTGGCCAGCTTGTCTGCCGCCTCGGGGTTCTGAAATTAGGGAGAAAAAGGGGCAGATGTACACACACAACTCAGCACAGCGCAACAAGCAGCAGCGGCAAGGGTGCTGCAGCAGCGGTCTTAAGGCAGGCACATTTGGCGCGACATTCGGCTCTCCTGGCCCCCGCTGCTGCGTGCTGCGCTGCATGCCGGCGGCCCACCTGGTACTTTTGCAGCGCGTCCGCCAGCAGCTGCGACCCCTGGTCAGGTGCGTCGGCTGTTGCGCCGCGCCACGCCTCGCCGCGCAGCACCACAAAGTCCTCCAGCAGCTTGTTCACCTGCACAGAGAGCAGGGGTGGGTGGGGAGCGCATGCAGCACGGTGGGCCCGACAACCGTTGCAGGAGCAGAGTCCAGGCAGACGGAATGGCAGGGCGACAGTCGGCAGCCCGCGGGTGCCTCAACTGGGCGGCTTGTACGGCACGACCTCAACAGGTACGAGGTTCAAACCTATTACAACCTATTGGAACCTATTGGAACCTAAAAATGCAGCGGCGGCTCACCACGCAGAAGCCGGCGCGGGCGGGGTAGGCCTCGTCCACAAACGCGATGCCCACCAGCCCGTCCTTGTTGAAGGCGTGGCAAAAGTACTCCTCCTGCTGCACAGTCTGCCGCTGGCCAACCTGTATGGTGCGGGTGCAGGCCGCAATGTTCCCGAGGTGGCATACAGCAGCGGTGCCTCGTGTGGGCGCCCCTGATTTATGGCTGCTGCTCTGTCTAAGTGACGCTGGCGCTGCTCGGCGGCGCGGCAGTCCAGCGGGCAGCAGCGACAAGCTCGTCGCCAACCTCAAGCCAACCCCAAGCCCTGCAGCAACCGACACCGCCAGCAACGCGTCCACGCTGCGCTGCCAGCAGGCGCAAGCTATGCGGCTGCGTCCGTGCTGAAAAGCAGGCAACACCCGCACAACCCCGCGCACCTGCGTGCGCCGTGCGATGGTGCGCCCCGTGAACGTGAGCATCTCGCCCACCGTGCCGCGCTGGAAGAAGCCAAAGGTGGACAGGTCGGAGGCCAGCCCCAGCAGGAACGGGTCCTTGTCCGGCCCGTTGAACTTCCACAGCTGCACGCTCGTCAGCTTGGGCTGCGATGCGGGGCAGAGCGGCAGCAGCAGCAGCGCTGAGCGGTAGCCGCAGTAGGCAGCGGCACTTGAGCGGCAGCGGCAAGGTGGTTGAGGACAGGTGAACCCTGAGCTCCCGGGCGACGCCCCATCACTTCAACACAATCGATCGCGGAGCTGCAGGGGGCCGGAGGCTCGTGAGCAGGCCCAGCCAGCGAGCGCCGGGTCGCCGCCCCGCCTGCCGACGTCTGCTGGCCCCCCGGAGTTTATAGAAGGCTGCCGACCACTGCTACTCACCATGGTTGCAAGCAGTGGCTTGCAAGGAGCTGCACGGGCGCTGGACGCGTGGGACTCGGCGGCTGTGCGCGGCTGGAGCTTGCAGCCCTTGCAGATTCGTGTGCAGTGACCAGCAAGCGTCAGCAGCGCTGCACGCCTTCAACTCGGCCTGCTGCGCCTCCCTGCTGCGCTGACTAGGGCTCGCTTGGCTTGCAGGGGCTCTCGCCCCTTCAAGGCACACTGTCGGTAGCTGCTCGCGATCATAGTATCAACCACCCGGCGTTCCGAGCCCTCCCCTGCTCGCTGCACACTGCCGATGGCGTGTTCCTGCTGCACCCCGCCTCCCGCCGCCCTCAGCGAGCCGCTGCTGGAGGGCGGCACCAAGCACAGCCACGGCGCAGATGCCGAGAGGCCGCAAGGGGCGCCGCCGCCGTCGCTGCCGCCCCTGCCTGCTGCTCTTGCCGCTGACGCAGACGAGCAGCAGATCCGGCAGCGCGTGCGAGAGTCGGCGGCCCGCTTCTGCCAGCAAGCGGCGGAGGCGCGGCAGCGAGCCAACTGGGAGTCGGCGCAACGACTGCAGCAGCTAGAGGCGGACGCCAGGCGGCGAGCGGGGCAGCGGTGCCGTGGCGGCAGCCAGGTGCGCCTTGGGACCTGCCTCCGCTGTGTGGGCTGGGAACTGGTTTGCTGCTGTCTGTCGACCAAACCTGTTTACATGCGCATTTGGAGGAGCTGCTGTCCACCCCCCATCAACCCATCCCATGCCTGCAGGACTGGCAGCCCAGCGGCCTGTGTGCAGCAGTGGCAGAGGCGGGCTCGCAGCGGCACAGCCGGCCCGCACGCATCGTGCCGCTGCCATAACTTGCCAGTTGGAACCTCAATGTTCGATGGAACTGTGATCTTGCACCCCCGGTGTAAGTTACACGTGCGGAACATGGACAAACACAAGGCTTCGGGGTGAGCTGGGCCGCTGGGTCGCACCGAGCTCAGCTTTGGGGCATGCGTGTGCAGGCGCATGCACTTGGTGGTGAGGGACACCATCATCCAGACACTGGGTCAACTCTTTGCTGACGCGGGGGCTGTGACTTGCGCAACGCGCACCCCGCTGGCTGGTGTGCCACAGCCGTCAGCGCTGGCAGCTGGAGCTTGGGGAAGATGGGTACGCAACTAGCGTCCTGCAACGCAACCTGTGCCGCGCCCCTACATGACTGTGGGGTTGGTGGCTTTGTGCTCCTTGGTGCCGGGCACCTTGGACTTGACGTCCTGCCAGGCCTGCAAGCAGCGGTTGGGCAAGGCAGCGGTTGGGCGAGGCAGCAGGCAAGAGGGGTAGGCAGCAGGGGTTGGGGGGGCTTGGCCGTCGTCACACTCAGCACGGCGATGTGCAGCGGCGGCGGCGGCGGCGGCGGCAGCAGCAGCATCTCTTGGTGTGTCACTGCACAGCCACCTCCAAGTGCTCAACACGCGCAGGTGTGTGCCTCACGCAGCGCCTTTTGGTCACCTGGTCCACCGCCGCACCGGTCTGGGTCTGGTGGTGCTTCACGTCGCCGGTGGCTGGGTCTGCACGCAGGTTTGGAGGGGCAGGTGTCGAGAACAGTTGTCGCAAGATCACAGATGACAGCAAACTGAGAGCTGCAGGCAGTGGGCGGGCAAGGCTGGATGGTCACTGCCTCAGCTTGAGCAGCCAGGTACTCACTGTGCGCGGTGTGGGTGGCAGGTGCGGCCCCGCCCACTCCAGTGCCCATGCCGGTGCCGGTGCCGGTGCCGGTGCCTGTGTGGGTGAGGCGAGGCAGCAGAATACTGCTGGTGAGCAAGCTGCGAAGGACAACGCCTGCCAGCTGGTTGACGGTGGCAGGCGGCGGCGCCGGCGCCGGCACAAGGCTGCTTGAGCAGCTGCTGCTGCTGCCTGCCTTGTTGGCAGCTCCTTTTGCCTTGCACTGTGTGCTTGCTGTGAGCAGGCAAAGCCTGAGGCTCACCGGTCTTGGCGGAGCTGTGGTGCTCCTCCCGTGCGTAAGAAGAGCTCTGCATGTCGGCTATCGTTCGCAAGACTAAGCAACTAGGCAGCGAAGGAGTCGTGGAACAGGAGAAAGCCGTCGCCTTGGCCGCCCAGTCAGCCAGCCGCCTGGAAGCACAGCAGGCACCCGGATGCAGCCGCTTTGCCACCTTGCTTCATCTGCACATCGGCGGTGCATCTATGGCTGGTGGCCCGATGAGCCAGTCTAGCTTCCACGTCAGCCATAGTGCCACACAGCGTCCGGGGTTGAGGAGGCACAGCTGACGGGCGCAGCCGTCGAACTGCCTCCCATGAACTGCACCTGATGGTTGGCTGGAGACCGCCCATGTTACTGCATGTCAGTGCACGCAACGTGACGGTTGCAGCAAGCCCAGAGAGTGCTGGTTCTGTAGCGGCAGGCGCACCGCGACAGCTGCGGGCAGATGCCCGCAAGGGCGGCGGCGGGTCGGTGGCGGCAGCGGCGGCGGGCGGCGACCATTGCGGCGGCACTGATGATTCGCCTCGGCCATTGCCAATTTGCATGCTCACAGGATGACGAGAAGCGCAGCCATGGTGGTCAGCGGGTTGCATTTCTGCGCTGCCGGCGGCATGGCCCTGCAGAGGCGGCTGCTGCACTGATCAGCTCACAACCTCCCGCCCCTTCAAACTCGCAGCGTGTCGCCTGTGCACACAGCCCCCAGCCGCCGCTTCAACTCGCAATGTCCAGCTCGGAGCGCTCGGCGACGGTCAAGGCCTCGGACATGACCGAGGAGATGCAGCAGGATGCCACCGGCACGGCGATCCAGGTGTGGGGGCCGCCGGGGCCACCGCCGCCGCCGCCGCCAGCGGCGGCAGTCAACCTGCCCCGCCGGTTCTGACTTCCCCGCCCATGCGCTGCTGGTGCCGCCCGCAGGCGCTGGACAAGTTCACGATAGAGAAGGACGTGGCGGCATACATCAAGAAGGAGTTTGACTCCAAGCACGGCCCCACGTGGCACTGCATCGTGGGCCGCAACTTTGGTGCGTCCGGAGGCGTCGGTGGCGGCAGCGCCATGAGCCGAGTGCTGCACTCGTGGGCAGCAGTGATGCTGAGCCCCCG
>RRZL01000033.1:2208497-2234519 GCA_006782975.1 Chlorella sp. Dachan
CAGCGGGCGCCCGCTGCCTGCCCGCCGGTCCATGGTGCTTCAGCAGCTGCGCAGCTGACGACCTGACTTGTAGATAGGCAGACAGACCCCTTGCACATGACCGCTTGTAACATAGCTGACATGACATGCTGGATTGCAGAGCGGGGAGGCTGCAGCCTGGCCCACAGGAAGTTGCGGCAGGTTTACAGCCAGGATTGAGCAATGGGTGAGAATAACTTGGCAGTGCAGTGCAGCTCTGTCAGCACCCAGTATCGTCAGTCAAGCCGGCAGCGCAGCGGCTGGGCAGCGTAGGCGGTCAGGCTGGTTTGCACACTTGTGCGTAATCCCCTACTCGTCGTCCATGGGCAGGTCTGGCATGTCCTCTTCGGAGCTGCCCCCCTCCTGCTGCCACATCTGCTGCAGCTCCACCACCTCCGGCTCGCCGTCCGCCTCCTCACCTTCCCCTGCCCCATCCGCTGCCTCCTCGTCTGCTGCCTCCTCGTCCGCCTCTGCTGCCGCCTCGGCCGCTGCTGCCTCCGCAACTGCCGCCGCTGCAGCTGCAGCTCCCTGGCTGCCGCCCTCTTCCTGCTTCATTGCCGCATCCCCCTGGTCTGCTGCTGCCACCGCCGCATCGCCGCCCTCAGCTTTGATCCCCACACCAGATGCCTCTGTCGCTGCCGGCAGCAGCGAGTCGACTGCACTCGCCTCGATGCCTTGCTGCCCCTCGCTGCCGCCATCTGCAAAGGGCTGCCGCGCCAGCAGCGCTTTGCGCATCGCCGCACGCTGCTGCTCGTTGGGGCGCACCACCCGCGGCATGCGGCTGGGTGGCTCGGCTGCCAGCGGCACGGTGGGTGCTGCCACCACCTGCGCCTTGCCGGCCGCCAAGTCCTGCGGGGGTGGCCGGGCCAGGCATGGAGGGCAGGGCTGTGAGCGAGCACAGCCCGCACACACCAACCACACAAACGCACCGGCATCCACTGCGTCGTTCACATGGCAAGGGCAACATCGGGGTGCACAGGCAGCCGGCACCTCGCTCCAAGGCAACGCCACTCCCTCGCAGCGACAGGCGGCAGCGCAGCGCCCGCCCCCATGCGCAGCGCACCCGTGTGGCCGCGTCAATCGCGTCCTTCATGCGCCGCATGATGAGCGTGTGCGCTGCCCAGTCCAGCCGCAGCTCGTTGCAGACTGCGGGGCGGGTGGTTGGAACTGGAACAGCTGGCAGGCCAGGCGCAGCACTTTGCGCGGGTTGCCCCCTCCAGCCAGTCCTGCTTGCCGCGCCTGCTGGGCCTGCCCTCCTCACAGCCCTCGCTTACCTGCCGCAATGTACGCCTCGCAGGCGGCGCGAGGCGCAGACAGGTCCCACAGAGGGTCGTCTGCATACATCGCCTCAATGTGCGGCAGCGCGCAGCGCACCTGCAGAGGGGGGGGAGGAGGCAGGGAGCGCCCCTGTGTGTGCACAGGGAAGCTGGCTGTCCAGATACGCGGTTGCGGGCTCGCTGGCGCGCCAGGTTGACAACTCGACCGCAGCAGCCTGAAAGCGCGCCATGTGGACACAGGGCATGCCTTCTGCCTCCACTACCAACGGCTGCTGTGCCGGCCGCCCCTTCCACGCCACTGGCCCAGCCGCACCTCCAGGCGCACGAGTGTGGGGGCGGCCGGCGCGTGCTGCACGTCCTTGTGCTGCTCAATCAGCTTCTGCAGGTCGTTCTGCAGCCGCCTGCGGGCAGGCGAAGGGGCCAGGGCAACATGAACCAGTTGAACTCTGGTTCAGGGAACACTGGGTGGAAGGCAGTGGCCATGGGGCCCTGGGGCGGCAGTAAAACAACCGTGTTGCACTGCATCGGGCAGCTGCATTCGACACCGCCGCCCTTGCGAAACGCCCCAGAGTCCAGCCGAGCAACACAGGCACAGCTGCCAGCTCACTGCCACCACCTTGCAGCTCACTGCGACTCGCGCTCCACCACGTGCGGCTGCTGCAGGTACTGCTGCACAAACGCGCGGGCGGCTGCTGCGGGGGAGGCCTTGGCGTCGCCCAGCCGCCACAGCAGTTGCTGCAGGGTGGAGGTGAATGGGAGCTGGCGAGCGGCTCTGAAGACCAGCGGCAGGCTCCGCAGGCTAAGCTGTGCGCAGCACCTACCAACCACACCGCCACAGTCACAAGGGAGTGCAGGCGCGACGGCTAATGGCATCCGATCTGGTAGTTCCACCCTGATTTCCAACCCTCTGCTCCGCATCTGATTCGTTTTCTCACCTCCCGAGCTTCCAGCTTGCCATGCTCTAGGAACAGGTAGACCGGCAGCAAGAGCTGCTTGGTTGGGGGCGGCTGCTCGCCGCCGGGCGTCGGCGGCCGCTTGCGGCAACCCGCCTCCTCCAAAAACTGCTGCACGCGCGAAGCCGCCATGTTGTCACGCACCAGGAGCCTGTGCCATGGGCGTGGATGAGAGGGAAGCTGTCGCGTGGGGGGGAGGTGGTGCACCGCAGCAGGCGGTGCGCGCCCGTGGCGGCAGCGGCGGAAGAGGGAGGGGAGGCACGGTGTCGCCAGGAGATGGGTCCACTGGCTCTAGGAACCCTCGCTGTCGCACTGCGCCATGCGGCGCAGGCTTGCAGGCCCCCGCTGGCGGAGCTCGCAAACGCCCCTCCCGTTTCCGAGGGTGAACCACGCAGCGACTCACTGTAAAGCGTTTTGATACTTTGTGCAAGCGTATTTTGGGCGCTGCAAGGCGGCGCAGCTCTCAAAGGCGGACAAGGGCTACGCGCTCTGCCTAAAGGAGGGCCGGGCTACCGCGTTGGACGCCTGAGGCTGTTGGCAAGTTCCGCGCGACACATGTGAAGGACGCGCAAGGCGTCCTGTAAGGGGGTGCTGCCCACCGCTCGTCGCCGCCACCCGGGCGGTGCCGAGCACGCAATGGGCTTGTCCGGCTCGGCAGCGCGCTACCCGGGCAACCCTAGCTGGACGGCCAGACAAGCAAGTATAACATCAAGGGCCAAGGCCACGAGAATCGCTCACTCGGATCCACTCCTGTAAGTGCAGCATGCTCTGCGCTCAAACGTGAGCCGTGCATGGCTCGAGCTGGTGGCTCTACATGCGCTTACCCCTGGCACTGCCCTGCCAAATGATTCGAGCTAATTCAGGACTGCCAGGGGGTAAATGAGTTGTGGGACGGGGAGTGATAACAAACAAGTCTGCTGGGAATGTAAAGTCCACATGGACAGGCTGTGCATTTTTGTTTGGCAAGGTGCATGTGAGTGGTGTACGAATGGATGGATGGAATCGGTCAATCGCATCGAATCGAGCCATACGGATCAAGTTCAGAAAGTGGCGCTCGCAATGTACACTCAGAACCGCATGGTTGGCATCAATGCCTGCTGCCTGTCTGCCTATGCCGCCAGCAGGGCGCCAGCACACCGCTGCACCGTGCGCCAGGCAGCCTCCACGTGGCAGCCCTGCGTGAGCGTGCCGCCCAGTGCACAGCGTATCACGTAGCGCCCGCCCAGCATGGTGTGTGACAGGAAGGCGGTGCCTGCGGACGACGGATTGGATTGAGTGGGGGAGCAATGTGGCACAAGGTCCGCCGCCGCTGCTGACTGTAGGGAGCATTGCGCCAGGAGACATGCTCTCCCCCTGCCGTGCATCGCTGCTCCGCAGCAGAACAGCCAGGCATTTGAGCCCCGCGCCGTTCTCCCGTCCCCACCTGAGCGGTTGACGGCCTCCAGCAGCGCCGCATTGTCCTGGTTGTCGCCGCCGCGCAGGCGGAAGCACACCAGCCCAAAGCGCGGCGGCACCACCATCTCAAACCGCTCGTCGGCGGCCACCTGTGGACGGGCGGGACAGGGGCATACCAGCACGGCCTGTTTCGTGGCTGTGCGGTAAACGCCAGGCGAAAAGCTGTGCAGCCACAGCGCATGTGCAGAGGCAATGGCGAGGACAACCAAGCAGCGGCAGCTCACCAGGTCGGCCAGGAAGGTCTGCATGCGCAGGCGGTGCTGCATCAGACGGCGCAGCCCCTCCGCACCGTACTGCAAGGGGCAAGGAGACAGGGCAGCAGATGTTGATGTTGGTCCCGCGTGGCGCCATGCGGCTCTGCAATGCGCCGGCTTGGCACCAGGCATGCAGAGGCGTGCACTGGCCTGCTCTGCCCTGCTCTTGGGCTCAAGCAGGCCCTACCCCATCTGCCCTTGCCTCCAACTAGCCAGCAAGCCTTGCCACATGCGCTGTGTCAGCATCATGGAGCCCTTGGACCCAGCTGTTGTACCACTTCCGCCGAGCCCGCATGAGGCCCTGCCGTACAAAGCGGGGGTGCCTCCCCACCCGCCTCACCATGCGCAGCACCATCCACAGGCGCAGGCCGCGGAAGCCGCCGTGCCCGAACACAATGTCCACATCCTGGCGCTCCACCGGCTGCTCCTTGGCAGGGCGACTGCTGGCTGCAGGCGCCGCGCCGGCACTCTGGGCGCCAGGCCCAGCAGGCTCGCCTTTGCCGCTTTTGCCGCCGCGCTGGTCTGTGGTAGCTGCAGTGCTGCTTGCGCTGGTGGGCCCAGCACTGATGGGCGTGCCGGCAGCTGGCGCCTCAGCTACGTCCTCTGCCTGCCCTGGTGCCTGCTCTGACAGGCTCAGGCTGAACCGCCCACTGCCGGCGCTGTCATTGAGGAGGTAGGGGCTGTCGGCGGCAGGCACCGTCAGCGCGCGCCGCACCCACTGCATGTCTCGGAAGTAGGCGGCCGAGCTGCACAGGGTGGGCGGAGTCGAGGAATGGAGGGGGTGAGGAAGAGGAAGCGTGGCAGGGCAGGGAGGGCAATGTGGAGGAGAGGCAGAGGGCAGGACTGGCGGACACCGTGACACTCAAGCAACTCTGACGTTCAAGCCACCGGAATATGGCGCAGGTTCCGCCAAAGCGCCAGCCTCCGCCTAGCGCACTCACCACTCCCAGCCGCACAGCAGCCCCTTGTGGGGGTTGACATCGTACGAGTCCACCAGATCCAGCCCCCCAAAGTGCCCCTCACGCTGCTCCTGCAGGATGGCAAAGGCGCCAGCCCACGCCGCATCCACGTGCAGCCTGCAGGGAGGGGACGGCTGGCGGGCGCATGTAGGCGGAGCTGCGGTTTATGATGGCCGAGCTGCGGTTTACGATGGGCGGCGGCACAGCAGTCCAGCTGCCACAGCTGTTGCGCCCACCTGCCGCCCAGTGCCATCCAGCCCCCAAGCGTACGCCTCACCAGATGCCATAGCGGCGTGCCACCGGCGCCAGCTCCCCAACCGGGTCCACCGCACAGCAGCCGGTGGTGCCGACGGTTGCGCACACAAAGCAGGGCAGCAGCCCAGCCGCTAAGTCGGCTTGCACTGCCGCCTCCAGCGCCTGCGGCTGCATGGCGTAGCCCTGGTCTGCGCAGGTCCTGAGCTGACGCAGGTGCAGGATGCCGGCCACCATGCACGCCTTGCGGCAGCAGCTGTGCGTCTGGTCTGCGCAGCAGTGGGGTGGGGGCTGGGGATGGAGTGAGGCCAGAGGGGCAAGCAGGAGGGAAGGCAAGGTTGTTCGTACGCAGCACCGGCTCTGGCTGTCCCCTTGGCTGCCCTCCCGACACCCCTAAACCACAGATGCCCCGACACCTGTGGCGTACACCACCAGCCGCAGCGCATCCTCCGCCTGCCGCCCCGCCAGCGCCCGTGCTTTCGCGCCCAGCAGCGCCGCCAGCAGCGCCTCGCTGGCTGTGCCATACAGCAACGCACCGGCAGCTGGCGAGGCGGCAGGGCACAGGCTGGGTGGGAGGCCCAGCAGCTGGGCCAGCCAGTCGAGCGAGATCTGCGGGTGGGAGGCGGCAGCCGGCAGCTGTCAGCGGCTCTGGCAACTTGGAAGCAGCGTGCTGCTGCCACCGCTGCGGCACCGGGCTGCAGCGCTGCCCCAGCCAGCAGTACGTTCATTCCTCCGGCCGCTGGCTGGTCCCCGCCCCGCCCACCCACCTGCTCCAGCTCGGTGCAGGCTGGCGAGGAAGCCCACTGAAAGCCCAGGATGTTGAAGGCCGCTGAAAGCATACCACCCAGGATGGACGGCACGCTGCAGGGGAAGTGTTGGGCAGAGGGGCATGCAAGCATGCTTGGCAACTTGCCAACTTGGTTGAACCAGCGTGCACGGCGGCAGGCGGCACGCAGGGCGGCAGCAGCGGCGACGGCAAAGCGCATGAGAAGGGTGAACCCAACCAGGCTCACAAGCAGGCGTATAGGTGGTGCGCCCCCTGGGCACGCTGACCTCGCGCAGCACGGGAAGTAGGCAAAGAAGGAGGGGTGCTGCCAGTGCGTCAGCCCCGGCACGATGAGCGTCCTGCGGGTTTGGGGAAGGGCATGGAGCGAGCACTGGGCGGCATTGAACAGTGTGTGGATTGGTGAGCCAGAGACAAACGGGGCGAGCAACAGGCGTCAAGGCATACACCCCAGATGGCACGGCAGAGCAAACTAGAGCCCAACATCGGCAGCCAAGCGGCGAGCCATGCGCACTTGATGTCTCGCAGCACCGCCTGCCAACTCTCGCCGCGCTCGGGCGCCGCCGCCGGCAGCGCACGGCGCAGGAAGCCCGGCTGCGCCTGGCTCATTACCGGCAGGTGGCCCGCCAGCAGGGCCTCATAGTAGTCTGCCGCAAAGTCGGCGGCTGCGCGGGCCATCGACCTCAGCTGCAGCGCAAGGCGGCGAGGGTGCGGGCGGCGCCAAGAGGTGACGGCGGTGGCGGGGCAGGCACAGGGGCGGTGCGACACGGCTGTTGGCATGGGGACGACTGACGGCTTACATTAGAGGGACAAGCCGAGGGCGGCGCCTCGTAAGTGGAGCCTGCGGCCTCGCCGACATCGGCCACGCGCCGCTGCGGCCTGTCAAGCAACTTGCGGACGTAGTTGATCATGAAGACACGCTGAACGATCTCGAAAGAGTGACGAGAGCTCCGTGCGAGACTTGAGAAGGCCCTGCCGTGCGCGCCGCACTGGCGCCGGCGCCAGGACCGCATGCGTGCCCAATCACTCGGCAGCTGGCCTGGCTAGCACCGTGCACACACTCCTCGACATCAATACTACAAAGAGCCTATGCATCTGGCTGCGCAGTGACTGAATTGATTGCATACGGCATTCGCACCATTAATAAAAGCATGCGTGGATAAAATAGTTGTCGCCGCCGCCGCTGCTGCAGCGGCAAGCCCCTGCTGGTCCCCTTCCACCCGAGCCACCAGCGGCTGGAGCCACCGTCGGCACTGGGCATGCACCCCGCCGGGTGAAGCACGCGTGCCATCGAGCACGCGCTCGTCAGGGCGCCTGCTTGAATAGCTCCCTGCCGATCAGGATCCGCCGGATCTCTGCAAGGGTGGGGAGCAGGGGCTCGAGGGTGGGACATCACCTCGCAGCTGCCACCAGCAGCTCTCCATCGCTGCATCTGTGAACTGTCCCGTTGGCAGCAGAAGAAACAACAAGCTGCCAGGAGACTCACCCGAGGTGCCGGCCCCAATCTCGTACAGCTTGGCATCACGCAGGTAGCGGCCCGTGGGGTACTCGTTGGTGTAGCTGCACACACTCGGTTTAAAGGCAGCAGCAAGCCGGTTGGAACGGCAGTCTAGTAGACAGGTGAAGGCACAGCAACTAGTGGACGGGTGAAGGCACCGCAGCCCCGCGGGGCAGCCTGAGGGGAGCAGTCCGGAGCATGCTGTAGATGCACAATCCTCGGTGCCGGTCGTGCACTCACCCGTTGCCGCCCAGGATTTGGATGGCGTTCAGCGCCGCCTTTGTGGCGTTCTCAGCGGCATACAGGATGGCGGCGGCGCAGTCCTTGCGGTTGGCGCGGCCTGCGTGGTTGGCATGGGCGGCATGTGATACCCGCTTGAGCTCAGTCACAGGCGTGGAGCCAGAACACACCGTTCACACATGTGAAGCCAGCACCGGCAAGCCCCTTTCGCACGCAAGCAGCACCAGTCTCTCCAGACCGGCTTGCCTGCATCCGCCTCGCGGGCTGTGGCATACACCAGAGCCCGGGTGGCCTGAGTGGCGGCGTACATGTCTGCCAGCTTGCCTTGCACCAACTGCGGGGGGCAGGCGGGCACCCAATGGGCCCCATCACAAAGCCATGCAGGCTGGCGGGCTGCATGGCAGCAGGCAACCCGGTATGCCGGCCCGGCACACCGTGCAGCAGCGGACTACGACGTCTGCCATCAGCCAGCCGGGTCTGGAGCTGCCCAACCAAGAGCCCAAAGCACCCTCCCGCCCACCTGGAACTCGCCGATGGGCTGCCCAAACTGGGTGCGTTCCCGGCAGTAGGGCAGCACCGTGTCCAGGCAGGCCTGCGGGCCAGGGTGGGCAGGCGGGGCAGCTGATGGAGGGCAGGCGGGGCAGCTGATGGAGGGCAGGCGGGGCAGCTGAATTGAAGGGCGTGGCAGCTGATGGAGGGCAGGCGAGGCAGCCGATGGAGGGTGGGCGCAAGAGTGCACAGGGGCAGCACCACAGCCTGGGGACCGCGGAGCAGGGCACAGGGCTGTGGTGCAGCATGCGGGTCTGCAGGGCCGGGCCAACCCGCAGCGGCGTCAGCAAAAGGCATGCCTGCATGATACCCAGCGGCCCCGCCGACAGCACCAGGCGCTCATAGTCCAGGCCGCTCATCAGCACGTACACGCCCTGCCGGAACAGCACGGGGATTAGGGATGCCATCAGCTACGGCAGGGCACGACCAGGGACTTCCCTTCCCATTCCTACGCATTCCGCCCCAGTTGGGGCTGGTGAGCTGTGCCGCACGTGCGCCACACATGCAGCATCACATGACGCCCTCCCTGCGCTGGGATGAACACTGGGGTGTGCCACCCGTCCCTGCAGTGGGATGGACATTGGGTGTGCCCCACCCCACCCCCACCACAACCTCACCTGGTTCTCCTGGCCCAGCACATTCTCCGCCGGCACCTCGCAGTTCTCAAACAGCAGCTCGCACGTGTCGCTGCCCCGCATGCCCAGCTTGTCCAGCTTCTGGGCGGTGCTGAAGCCCTGCCAGCGGGAGGCGGGGCGGCGGCGCAGGTTGGAGGGACGGCGCCAGCGGCGAGACGCAACAGGCAGTTTGCATGGGCACCAGCAAAGGTTCAGAAACGCAGCAGCCATCGATAAGATAGGCACCAGCCAGTGCAACGGCAGCTATGGCAGCAAGCAGGAGCAAGTAGCAGCAAGCGGGAGCACCCACCTTCATGCCCCGCTCGATGATGAACGCAGTGATGCCGTGCGGCCCCGCATCCTGCTG
This sequence comes from Chlorella sp. Dachan, assembly GCA_006782975.1. Taxonomy (NCBI): domain Eukaryota; kingdom Viridiplantae; phylum Chlorophyta; class Trebouxiophyceae; order Chlorellales; family Chlorellaceae; genus Chlorella; species Chlorella sp. Dachan. Next base: position 2,217,718 of record RRZL01000033.1, read on the forward strand.
CGTCTTGGCGTACACAATCAGGGTGTCTGCAGGCGCACAGGCGATGCTTTGTGTGTTGCCTGCAGCAGCATCGCCTAGACACGGCCCGCCTGCCCCTGCCCGCCTGCAGGGTGGCGACGTCTGCACGGTCCTCACACTGTTCGTGCCACCCCAGTGGCAGTGGCACTGCCCCTCCCGCCTCACTTGCGATGGGGCCGTTGGTGATCCACATCTTGGATCCGTTCAGCACATAGTAGCCGTCCTTCTTCTCTGCAATCAAGCGGTGCAAGTAGGGCCGTTGAAGCACAGCCGGGCAAGCAATACGACCTTGTTACATTTCTGAGCCGCGCAAGCTCCTGCCGCCGCTTCTCTGCAAACCCAGCCAGCCACCCAGCCACCCACCCACCCGCGCGGCAGCGCATGCTGACGACGTCTGACCCCGCATTGGGCTCCGACATGGCAAGCGCGCCCACGTGCTCCCCTGCAGGGGGCGGCCGGCCGGCTGGGCACAGTTGGGAGCACAGAACGGCAGCGCGCAACCCCGCCACAGGCAGGCAGCTGGCCAGGCAGGAACGCGCCAGCAGCCAGGCATGCGAGATCCCGCAAGCCTGCGGCTCCTGGACCTCACGAGCAAACCAACCAGACTGGTGTGCCTGGCTGCAACAAAATATACACTAGGCACACCCACCCGACAGCAGCTTGGGCAAGTACTTGGCCAGCTGCTCCCGGCTGGCGTTGCGCACCAGCTGGTTGATGCACAGGTTGGTGTGCGCGCCGTACGACAGCGCCACTGCGGGGCAGGGTTTGAATGCAGGGGTGCAGTGCACTGTGCTGCTGGGCAGGCATACACTTCAGCCATCCAAACATCCGAGGCTCAGCCTGACCGGCCACCTGAGATGCTGCCTCATGTGCATCCAGCTGCTGTGCGTACCTGATCCCGAGTCCATGCTCGATGCGACACCGAAATTCAGCAAGTTGAAGCTGCCCTCACCTGACCCCGAGGCCCTGCTCAGCTCCTCCATGGCGATGCAGTGGTGCAGGTAGCCCAGGCCCAGGCCGCCCTGCTCAACAGGCACAGTGATGCCTGCGGGGTGGGGCAGGCGGCCAGTGTGTGTGATGCAGGTGACCAGCCTGTGGTCAGCTGGGGCTGCCACGTGGCTTGCTGGCAAAACAGTGGCCCTGCTGGCCAGGCATGCCCGGACCATCGGCATCCACCGCACCGTGCAGGCCCCATTCGCCCGCGGTCCGCCAGAACTCAAAGCCATCAGGGTATGCGTTCAACCTGTCGATTTCTGCGGCGCGAGGGGCCACAAAGTCCTGTGCAAATGTTCGCACGCCCTCCCTAAACTCTGCCAGCGCCTCCTCGCTCGTCGAGTGCTGCACCGGCGGCTCTGCGGGCGCCGCCTGCGCCGTCAGCGGCCGGCCACTCAGCGCCGCCCAGGCTGCCGCCGGTGCCAGCTGACGGGTCCCCGACGCCCAGCCGAAACTGCCCAGCAGGCTAGAGGCCGCGGCGCGCAGCATGGAGGGCAGTCGGCTGGCGAGCGAGTGCGGCACGCCGTTTCGAGGCGTGATGGCGGCTTGTGATGGGTGATGGGGAGACACGGAACGCCATTGACGCCGCCGATGGGTCAGGGAGCAGTCCGATGGCAGCCCGCGAGGGCAGACGACTGGCCGAGATGTGCTGGCCGCCGCCTTTTGGGGAGATGCGTCGACACGTCGTTGGACCACAGCCTCCTTTGCAGGTGAGCCACCCAACCCTTGATATGAACCAACAGCAAACTTTTAGCTGTACCAGCCGTATGAGATGCTTGGGACGGGTCGCGCCGCCATTGGACATGCTGCCCGCCCGCTGCCACATGTCGCCGCCTTCACAAACTCGCGTTAAAATGAATATCGACTGCTATTATTCGAATAACACAATAACTCAGAACTTCAATTATTTTATTGTATCTAGTCTGAGCTTTTGCAATCCCCAGCTTGACTTTGTGGTGGGGCTCGGTCACGCCTGCTGGTGCAACGGCGCGGAGCCCCGCTGATCAGGCCCGCTCATGAGCGCTGTGCCGCCAGCTCATGCCTGCACCCACGCCGCCAGCGGCAGGCCGTCCTCATCCCGGATCTCCGCCCGCCGCCCAGCCGGAGTTGCCTTCTTGGCTGTAGCCACCTCTGCCGTGTTGGGCGCCTCCACTAGGCCACCCAGAGGGGTGCCTGGCTGGCCCGCCAGGCGCAGCTGCGCGCCGTGTAGCAGGCCGCCCGGACGCCACACGTGGTGCTCAGCCAGCTTGGGGCCCAGCCCGGCGCCCATCACAGTCCGCACCAGCAGGCCCTGCCCATCATCGATGCCTTCGGCTGCACACGGCGAGAAGGGGGGAGAAGGGGTGTGAGGCTGGTTGTTGGGCAGCCACGGGAGAGCAGCAGCTTCGCGGATGGATGTACAGATGTGAGAGCCCGACGGGGGCAGGTGCAGCGCGCGCGTCCTTGAGTGAACCAGCATGACACAGCTTAGCATGTCACAGCACAGCTCAGCTCAGCTCAGCACAGCACAGCACAGCACACGTTTCAGCCTGCCACCCCCTGCCCCTCACAACACGCTCCGCCTCACCTGGCATGAGCAGGCTCCACCAGTCGTACCAGGGCACCATCTCGCACTGCATCCACAGCGGGCCGCCGCCGCCAAAATCGGCCTGCGGTGCAGGGCGGGTGTGCAGGCAGGAGGGCAGTCGGGTGCGTGGCGGCAGACCGGCAGTGCCTCGCAAGCAACAGCGCGGCCCCAGGGGGACATGTGCTGCAAGGGGCACACCCACGCATCGGACCTCGGTGCAGTCTTGTCCGCATTGGGGTAACTACAGTAGAGGCACTAGCACCCACTGCCGCCCCTCGGTGTCACCCTCCCCCACCCCCACCCACCGTGTGCAGCGGGAACTTGGCCATCGAGGAGGCGGCCGAGGTCTTGAGGTCGCCCAGCTTCACCACCCAGTTGGCGGCCAGCTTCAGCTTGGGCATGCTGGCCATCTGGTCAAGCTCATCTAGCGCATCCAGGGTGCCGCGCTGCGCACAGGGTGCGCATGAGGAGCAGCAGGTAAGCGGGTGTGGTAAGATCAGACCAGGGGGCGCATCCGGGGCAAGGCTGGCACCTTGAGGGCAGCGCACACCCAGAAAACAACCGCAGCGGTGTGCCAGCCAATTTCCCAGGTCACCCATCAACCAACCAACCGCATGTCATCCCCCCTGCTCGCCGCGACCCTTCCTGTCGCATTGTGGACTGAAGGCTGCTTCGCTACCATCCTGAAGCGGCATGTAGTGTAAAGACCAGACCAGGCCAGGACCCTCCTCACCACATCCTTGCGAAAGTCGGTGATGGCCTGCCGGATGAGGCGCGCGTTGGTGGCCGCCGCAGCAACAAAGCGCTCCTCGGCAGTGGGCTTGTCCCGCCAGGCGCCGTCTGCCAGGAGGCGGGCAGGAGGGCAAGCAGGTTGGATGGTGTGGTGCACAGCCAGTTGCCCAGCGGAGGCGAAGACATGCCACCGTGCCATGACACCATGCTGGCGGGCTGCCAGGCCTGGCCCATCACAACAACCGCCCAGCCCAGCAGTTGCAACTCAACATGAACCTCTGTTGCCACCACACTGCCTCACCTTGCAGGCTGCTGCTGGGCTTCAGCGCCTGCACAGCGTTGCCAAAGTAGCGCTGCTGCAGGCTTGGATCCTTCAGCGACAGGCCGTGCAGCAGGTCTGCAGATAGGGAAGATGGAAAGTCACCGATGGCAGAGCGACGTCGGAGGACGGCGGCAGCCTGCGCTTGACAGGCACCCAGCAGCACATGGGAAGCAGCGCAAGTTGCACTTGGCCAAGCCAGAAATGCACACCCTCTCCCAGCTGCCCAGCCCACCCGAGTTGGTGGTGGCAAACTGGCCGGGCGGCGGCACCAGCGGGCGCCCGCGCATGTCGCTGCACAGTGCAAACAGCACGCCCTGCACCGCATCATTGGTGCTCACGCGGAAGCCGCCGCTCTCTGAAGGGGTGGAAGCGGGAGCGCAAGGCTGTCTGTGTATATCGCACAGTGGGGGGCTGCAAAGTCGCCTAGAAAGCAAGCGCCCCAAGGCCCACCACGCCTTCTCGAGGTATCCCCACATCCAGCTGCCTCGTTCCAACTCGCCACCCCTGCTTCCCAGCCACGCACCCGCGGTGATGGCCTGCTTGATGCGGCGCAGCAGCGGGCTGGGCAGATACGTGAGGTGCACGTCGTAGCGCCTACGCGCCCACTGCACCATCTTCCAGGGGGCGGTGGCCCACTGCCACGGCGTCATCTTGTCGTTGGCGCGGTGCTGGGAGACCCAGTCCTTGGGCGGCCTGCGGGTGGGGGGCGGGAGCCAGGTGGACGCAGCAGCGGTTCATACTGTGTCTCATGCCTCCACTGCTGTGTCTTGAGTTGGTCACAACCCACAAACAAGCCCCAACGCCGGCAGCAGCAGCTGAACAGGCACATGCAACCAACCGCTCAGCAGCGCAAACGGCTCAAAGCCAGTTTGCCAACCAAACGTCAACCACTGCAAGTCAGCAGCTCACTCTGTAGCGATCGCGTCCATCAGGTCGGCAGGTGAGTGGAACAGGCGGGCGTCTGATGTCAGCGCGCCCTCGCCGCCCACCGGCCGCCCCGCCGCTGCTGCCCGGTAGTGCTGAGACAGGCGGTCCAGCAGCTTCACGCCCCGGCCGGCATCCGCCAGGATGTGCCAGAAGCTGGCGCTCAGCACCTGGCCGTCCGCCAGGTTGGTCAGCCTGCAGGCGCAAGGGAGGGAGGGAGGAGGGAGTGCGGGTGTGACACGGTGACGAGCGCCTGGAAGCGGCAGCGCCGCAAGCATGTCTGGTTTTCCAGCAAGCCGCTCGCTCAAGTCTGGTTCCCCAGCAAGCCGCCTGCTCAAGTCTGGTTCCCCAGCAAGCCGCCCGCTCAACAGAAGCGCCACCTGGCCTCAGCCGCGAGCCTCACCGGATGCGCAGCGGCGGCTCCTGCCCCTTGGTGGCGGCCACGTGGCTGGGCGGCTGGGCGTAGAAGGGCAGCGGGGTGCTCTCCAGCGGGTAGCCAGCGGTCAGCACCGACCAGGTGTGTGGGCCCACATCCTGTAGCCTGTGAGCCGTTGGGCGGGGCGGGGTGGCAGAGTGGAAGGTAAGCTTGTTCAGGGAGCCCCTCCTTTCCGCGCCTGTGATGCAAACCCAGACCAAGGCTAGTGCACGACTGCGGGGCAGGGGAGGGGTGTGATGGCAGGCACAAACAGCGCCCTCTTGCATTGCCTGCAGGCGCTGCTGCCCACCTGACTTGCGGCGCAGAGGCGGTGGCCAGCTCAATGCCCTCGTTGTTGCACTCAATGGCGCAGTCAGCCACACGGCTGCCGCTGCCCAGCACGCGGCCGCGCCCCGCAATGTGGGGCAGCTCCTCAGCCAGCGCTGCGCCGGGGGTTTACCGCACGTGCGTTGGTGGGCGAGTTGGGCAGAAATGGCGGTTCCCGAAAACCCAGCACGTTGCAGCCGCACCAAGCAGGCTGCAGGCCGACTGTGGCCATGCTAAACGGCAGGTGCCTTCCCCCCGCACTTTGCAGCGCGCTCTTGAGCACGTCAGGCGTGATGGCATGGCCGCGGAAGAAGTAGGAGTAGTTGAAGGCCATGCTGTGGCACAGCTGGCTGTTGGGCGGCGGCTGCGGGACAGGAGGAGGGACAGCGGGTGGGGGAGGATGGCGGGCACCGAAGACGCTGAGCCCCGCTGCCAAGGCAGACAAGGCGCGCACGGCGCCAAACAGCAGCAGGCGGCCCTGGTTCCCGCAGGAGCGAACACCGCAGGGTCCCCGACTGCGTCGCACCACGAACATGCGCTGGCTCTCAGGCACCTCGTGCACGGCCTTGACCATCTCTAGACTTGTCTGGCAGTTCCGGCGCAGCTGGTCGTGATCAGCGGCAGTGATCAGCGGCGGCGGCACGCCGCTGCCTGCCGCTGCCAGCGTGTGCTGCCCGGCGGAGCGCAGTGCGGGCTGCAGCATGCGGAGCAGCTGCAGCGGCACGCTGGCCCTGCATGGTGCAAGCGCAGGAGGGGTGTTTGCAGGCAGTATGGCGGCCAGGCCAGCTGGGTGAACTCAGCGGTCACTTGCGGGGCGGCGCCGGCAGGAGTCGGCAGGTGCGGCGGCGCAGGGAGCGCACCCGCGGGGCTGCAGCGCGCTCAGCATCTTGTGTGCGACCGCCCGAGGTTCTTGCGAGCGGTGCCGCTGGCAGCAAGGCGCGGCGGTGCTGCTCGCGCGGCTGTGTCGGGCCGAGCAGCACCTCAGGCCCGTCGTATGCGGACGGCAGCAACGTGTACGAAGTGGGCGGCGCTCTTGGACGCTCGCAGTTTCCCCCAACCCAGACCCCAATGCCGCCCCAGCGCGCGTGCCGCGCCGATCTCGCCCTCTGTTCGTGGCGTCAGTTACATGTCCTGCTCAGCTCATTTGGCTTTGCCCACAGCATCCTGCGCGGCCCTGTCTCCCTCCACGGCCTTGTGCTGGGCCGTGCCGGCCTTGTGGTGGGCCGTGCTTGTGGGCTGCTTGGTCAGCTCGCGGATGAGCATGGTGGCGTAGCAGGAGGCGGGCAGCGTGAAGGCGAGGCGCAGCCCCAGGTGCTGCGCTCCACTGGCCGCTGAGCCCTCCCCTGAATCGCCTGCCGCCGCTGGTGCTGCCGGCAGCTGCCTGCCCTCCAGCACCATCAGGTCGGTGGTGGCCAGGTCAGCGTCAGGGTGGGAGTAGTGGACCAGCTCAAACTGCAGCGGCAGCGATGAAATGGGGGAGGGGCGCAGCTCAGCCGGTACGATGGCAGTACAGAAAACGCCGCCGGCAGCAGGATTGCATGCTACCACAGAGGCAGCCATCTGCCCGCCCGGCAAGGGAAGTAGCATGTGCACTGCGCCCCGCCCGCAACAGCCCGCCAACCCCAGCCCACTGACCTCCAGGTCGGTTGGGCGGTGCAGCAGGCGGCGGTAGCCGCCCCGCAGCGCGGCAATGGAGAACTCTTGGCAGCCGTGCGGTGCTGCCTCCAGGCTCACGCCGTCTGCCGCTGCCAGCTGGCTGTACACCTCCGCTGTGGAGTGCTGCGGGTACACGCTTTCGTAGCCGGGCAGCGGCAACACGACATCATCGATGCTGAACCGCCCGGCTGCCGCCTCCTCTGCCGTCACTACGTGCACCTCATTTGTGCCCGCCGCCGCCTCCTCTGCCGCCCCCGCCTCGTCATCACCTGCTGCTGCCGGCGCGTCGATTGCCGCTGCGCCTTCATCGCCCACTGAACCAGCCTGCTGCGGGCTCTGCTGCTGCTGCTGCTGCTGCCGAGCGGCGCCGCGATTGCGGGCGGCTGCACGTGCTGCATCATCTTGCAGCAGCACAAGGTCGCCTGCCACCACTCGGTCTGCGCCGTAGGTCTCTATGCGGTGTGAAGCCGCGGCATTCCACTGCAAGGCGGTGGTGGCAAAGAGGAGGAGTGCAGGCTGGGTCGGATGACTGCCTGATGAGCTCGCACCAGACAGGGCTGCCAGGCGGGGATGCGGCAGCAAGCCGAGGCCCAGCAGCAGCCAGTCAACCCAGCAGCAGGACAGTACGGCAAGCAGCGCACCAGGTACGACTGGTAGGCGTGGATGTAGATGGTGCGCAGGTTGCGCGGCAGCGCCATCAGCGCACCCAGGAAGTCATTGGGGCCCTGCCGCTTCAGCACCTGCACAGGTAAAGGCGTGAATCAGACAGAGGTGCTTGGACGATGCAGGCAGGCAGGCAGGCGCCGCGTCAGCTGCACTTTGGCACTCCCTGCAACCCTGCCCTGCTCACTGCACCTGCAACCCTGCCCTGCTTCCGCCCCCCTACTCCAGCACCCAACAGCCCCCCCACCTGCAGCAGCGTGGGCTCGGCCACCAGGAAGCGCGGCATGCCCGCCAGCGCCCCCTCAATGTCCCCATCCTCCAGGTACAGCCGAGCCGCCTCCACCTGCTCTGGCCGCGTGCAGTCGGGGCGGGGCGTGAGCAGCTGGCGCACCGCCTCGCGCCACTGGCCCCGCAGCAGCGCCTGCCCAATCCTGCTTGGAGTGAAGTGGGGTGGGGTGGGGTGGGGTGGGGTGGGGGGGGGCGCGTGAGGGATGGGAGCAGGCTGCCTGGGAGGCTGCAACACTGCGGAGCTCGGCAGCTGTCAACACCTGAAAGACGGACCACTGATGCAGCGCTGCCTTTTCCGTGCCCACCATGCTGCCACGCCCCACCCCCTCACCTGTGTGTGGGCACCGCCCCGCTGCCAAAGCGCTGCAGTCCGTAGTAGTTGACGAAGCCGCTGCGCCGCAGCGCCTCTGCCGCCGCAGCCACTGCAGCCTCCGCTTCCTCCGCCGACCCCGCGCTGCTGGACTGGACGTTGCGCAGCACCAGCTCAAACCTGCGAGGCAGGAGCGGCAGCAGAGCGCGTGCGGTTGAGTGCCAACATGGGCCTGTGGGCGGCTCTAGGAAGGGGGAAGAGCGATGCAAATGTCCGTTCATCTGTTGCCACGCACAGCTAGCCACACCAACAGCCACAGGGAGCAGCGCTACAAGTTGATGCGCAGCCACCGCCTGCCTCACCGGTTGCCGCGCAGGTCACCCAAGCGCAGCTGGTCGCCCACAAACTCAAAGTTGCCGAGCCGCATGCCGCGCAGGCGCGCGTTGAGCGCCGCCAGCCGGGCAGGGTCCACCTTGAAGGCCGTGACCTGTTGCAGGGGCGCAGCATGCCGACCGTCACCACAGGCTGGGTAGCTCAGCAGCGGCGAAACAGCGATGCAGCCCTGATGGCTCCAGCCAGTGTCCAAGGCCTGCCTGCACCAGTCACAACTGCCCGCCCCAGCCCCCCTGCCGCACCTGCTGGGCCGTCACACCGCGCTTGTCCTTGGTGCCTGCCACAGCAAACAGCTTGTGGTTGGCGCGCAGCATCTTGGCCAGCGTGGCCAGCGCTTGCTGCGGCAGGGAGTGTGCGGGAGAGCGAGGTTATCAACCTGCCGCGCCACAGGGGAGGCAGCACTCGCCCTCCCGCAACTGGTCAGTGCCATCCAGGCCGCACCAGAGCCTGCCACGTGCCGCCTGCCCATCTGCTCACCCCCACTGCTGCACCGCCCACCTGCGAGTCCATGTTCTCCTTGTACAGCACAAACTTGNCGACCGCCGCCGTGCCCGCCGCCCCGGCCGCCACCATCCCTGCTGCCGCCTGCAACCGCCACCTGGATGCACTGCGGCTTGGCAGCGTCCTGCTGCTGTGTCTCTGCTGCGGCTGGCTGGCCATCCCCACCTTGCTGCTGCTGCTGCTGCTGCTGCTGGGCCTCGGCCGCGGCCACCGTGTCAGTCTCCAGCTTTGGAAAGCCGGGCAGGGCCTTGAACAGGCGGTGCACAACGGTGCGCTGCTCCTTGCTCGCCAGGGGAGGCAGCACCAGCGGCTCTGGCGGCGCTGCTGCGGCGGGGTGCGCGGCTCCGTCGCCCCCTGCCTGCCGTTGCTGTGAGGCCGCCTGGTGCTCCAGCGCCTGCTGCAGGAAGGTGCGCAGCGGTCCCAGCTCGGGTGCATCTGCCGCGGCGCCGACCGCTGAGGCGTACTGCTGCACCGCCGCGTCGACCGCAGCCCCCGGATCGGCCGCTGTCGCTGCCGCCGCCGCCTGCTCCTCCTCGCCGGGGCCCACGGGCTGCAGAGAGGCAATAGAGATGAAGCCGTGGGTGCATGGCTGCCAGTGGGCAGTGCATGTGGTGCACAAATCTGCACATGGTGGCCCAAACAGCGGCGCAGGCACGAGCGGCAGTGGCAGCAGAGCGGCGGCGGCTCACCTGGGGCGGCTGCAGGCTGGTCAGGCGCACCACGCGGCCCTGCAGGTCCACCTCGTTCACCTTGAAGTCCGCATACCTGCGCAGGGTCGGCAGGGGCGAGCCGGCTTTCGGTGTGCCGCCCCGGCGGGATGTGCACACGATCCGTGGGCATGGATGCATGCGCCATTGTACCGGTGCTTGAGGATGCCGGTGAAGCCAGGCAGCGGGTTGGCAAACAGGCGGATGCCCACTGCCTCCTCCTCTGCGCTCGCCGTCATGGCTGTCGAGGGGCGTGGAAGTGATCCGTGCTGCCTGTGACGGGCGATGCATATGCTTGCAGGGCTTGTGAGCCAGTCTCTGCGGCGGCGGCGGCGGCTCATGCGCTCGCGGCTGTCGGCGGCTTTCCCTGCCACTCTTGGACCTTGCCTCCCATTCCACGCGTCCCTGTCGCCCCATACCGTTTCTCCCGACCTCTGCATCGCCTCGGCGCCGCGATGCGGGCCGCACAACCGCCGAGCTCGTGGACTGCGGCTGCACCAGCCCTTGCCCCTCTCCCGGCGCCCGTCCGAGCGGCTGTGCGCTCCCAGGCGGTGATCACCACCGTGGCCGAGGCGCTGGCGGAGGTGGTGGCCAACGCGCTGGACGCCGGCGCCACAGAGGTGAACGTCGACGTGGCGCTGGCGCCCGAGGCGCTGGGCTTCCGGGTGCAGGACAACGGCGCTGGCGTGCCTGCGGCCTCCATGCCCCTGCTGGGCCAGCGGTTTGCTACCAGCAGGGCGCCCCTGGTCGGCAGCGCAGCCAGCGGTGATCCCGCCGGCGCGCCTCCCGCCACCCAGCCGCTGGGCTACCGCGGCGAGGCGCTGGCCGCCATCCGCGAGGCGGCAGGTGCGCTGGAGGTGACCAGCCGTGCAGCCGGCAGCTTTGAGACGCTGACCATCACGCTGCAGCCAGGCGGCCGGGCAGTGGGGCCGGCGTTGGCGCCGGAGCAGCGCGTGCGGCAGGGCACCGTGGTGGCCGTGCGCAACCTGTTCGCCGCCCAGCCCGTGCGGCGCAAGGCGCTGCTCAACAGCGGGTGAGTGCGGAATGGGCATTCGCTGCCGTAGGCTTGGACCGCAGCCTGCTGCCTTGCATATAGAAGGCGTCTGCGCGTTCCCCTAGTGTGCCCCCTTGCCGTGCAGGCGATCCTTGCAGGCGATCCTTCCCGTCCAGCTCACCTTGGCTGCTCACGCCCCCTCGTGCCTATCTGTGCAGTCTGCAGCGCGAGGCGGATCGCTGCCGCGACGTGGTGCTGCGCTTGGCGCTGCTGCGCCCGGGCGTCACGTTCACGCTCTTTGACCGCGGCCGCCGCGCCTTTGTGCTGCGCCTGGTGAAGGTGGGTGCTGGTGTTATAGCTGCAAACTGCTGCCCCAGCACACTTGGTCAGTGCACCACGCAGTGAATGGCGCATCAACCTGCCGTTCCTCCCAGGGACGCTCGGAGCTGGACGGTGTGACCGAGTTCCTGGGGTGGCCGCCGCAGCTGGTGGCAGCCCTGCAGCCTGCCCCCGCGGCTGCGGTTGCAGTCAGCGGCTATGCGGCTTTGCCGCCCTACGGCCAGCCCGGCACCAACCGGCAGTGCGTCTACGTCAACGGGCGTTTGGTCAAGGCGGCGCCTGTGGCCAAGTGGGTGCTGGGTCAGTGGGTGGGGCTGGATGTTTGGGGATGGGCAGCAGCAGCGTCTTTTCAAAGTGCTCCCCTGCCTTGCGACGACTTCCTAGATGCTGTATCATGCAGGCTGGTGGACAGCGTGTTCCAGCAGTGCTACAAGCCCAACGTGCGCCTGCTGGAGGGGCAGGGCGAGGAGCTGCAGGCGGTGTGCAAGGCCTCCAACAAGCACGCCGCCTTTGTGATTCACATCAGGTGAGCAGGCGCTGTGCGATGCCAGAAGGGTGGTGCACGCACGGCTGCGGATGAGCCACCTTGGCGAGGTTGCAGCCCTTCTCAGCCTCTGCATCTTGCCAGAAGCCCACAAAAACGTATATCTCCTTGCCCATCCCTGGCACCCCTGCAGCTGCTCCCCTGGCGAGTACGAGCTGGCGCACGAGGCGGAGGGGGAGCTGGTGCAGTTCTGCTCCTGGGAGCCACTGCTGGCCGCAGTGCAGCACTCCCTGCTGGCCGCCTGGCGCCAGGCGCTGTCCAACTCGCTGCTGAAGCAGCTGGAGCAGCTGGAGGGCGGTGGAGGGGCGGCAGCAGCAGCAGAAGGGCCTGCTACAGCTGCAGCACCGGCAGCAGGCGTGGCAGGCGCCGCGCCTGGGCGCATGTCGCTCCAGGACTGGCTGCAAGGCCAGAGCGGGCAGGAGAGCTACGATGCCATCCAGGCCCAGGCTGCTGCAAAGGCTGCGGCAGCAGAGGCAGCAGCAGCAACAGCGGCGGCAGCTGAATCTGCAGCAGGGCGCTCCTCGGGCAGCGGCAGGCAGCGCGGCTGGAGCGGCGGCCAGAAGCTGAGCGGCGCTAAACACACTCTCGCCTCCCGCCTGGTGCGTTACAATGGCACCACAGCACTACCCTTTGGAGCGGGCGGCGGCAGCGCAGCTGATGCTAGCTGTGGCCGCCTGTCGAGCGGCCAGCCACAGTGGGAGTCGCACGTCAGCCGGCAGGACTGGGAGGGCTCAGGTTCGCAGCCGGTCGGCCTGGACATGTACAATCAGCAGCAGCAGCAGACGCAGCAGCCGCAGCAGCGCGCATGGCACCAGCAGCTGAGCCAGCGGCCCCCTGGAGTGCTGGGTCAGGCGGAGCGGGCCCCTTTGCAGCATCAGGAGCAGCAGCAGCGGGAGACGTTGCAGACCCCTGCGGCAGCCCTCTGGCAGGCTGAAGAGCCTGCTGATGCGTTCTCCTGCCAGGTGCTGGCAAGCCGCGTGCCTCCCTCCAAGCAGCCACGCAGGGAGCCGTCGCTGCAGCCGCTGCAGCCACAGAGCCTGAGACAGATCCTGAGTGGGGCGCCAGCATGGTACCTGGAGCGCACTATGGCCGAGCAGCAGCCAGCCATGGCGTGGGGGCCAGCCAGCTGGCATGCGCAGCTGGGCAGTGCAGGCGAGGGGCAGGCGACTAAGGGCAGCGACGAGCAGCCAGATCCAGAGCTGGAGCAGCTGCTGGCCCAACTGCCACTGCAGATGGGCGGCTGGGGCGCCCGCGAGCTGCAGCTGGTTGAGCAAGCAGAATGGTGGCAGCAGGAACAGCAGCGGCCGGCGCTGGATCGCATGGATGTGGAGGAACAGTTGGGTTGCGAGCAGCAGCCCCAGCAGGAGTCCCACTCGTGGCGGCAGCGCTGGGACGCCATGGGCAGCAGCGGCAGCCTGCGCCTGCGTCTTGGCAGTAGTGAAGAGGTTGGTGCGCTGATCAGCAGCTGGGCACGTCCATGTGCTGGCGAGGGGCCGGCCATGCCAGATGCCTGGGCAGCAGAGAGAGACGCGCTTTCGCTGCAGCAGCCAGCGCCCAGCAGGCGCAGCCGGCTGACTGACGAGGAGCAGGCGCTGCTGCAACGGGTGGCTTACAGCTCCCTGCCATCCCGCACCCGGCAGCGCCCCCAGTCTGCGCCACCGCACCACAGGCCACGGCAGCGCATTGAGGTGGTCAGGCGGCCACAGCGCACGTTGCCCCTGGCTCAACTGGCACCCCGCCAGACTGCTGCGCCCAACAGGCCACAGCCAGCGGTGGCAGAAGCGGCAGCTGTGGTGGCAGCAAAGCCACCAGCACCTGGCCCAGTGGCTGAGCAGCAACAGAGCCACTTGCGAGGGAGCGCCGTCCGCCAGTACGGCGGCAGCGCCGAGGGCGCAGCTACCCAAGGCATTGGCCGCAGTCTGCCGGGCAAGAGGGGCCCAGCTGCTGCCTCCCTCGGCGACACCGCTTTGCAGCTGTCCACAGCAGTCCTGCCACAGCCCTCTGTAGCCGGACCCGCAGCCGCACAGCAGGCAGTGCCTGATTTTCTGCGGCCAGATGCAGGCTTGGATGAGCTGCTTGCCAGCTGGCGCCGCCCAGCCGCTGCGGCCCAGCCTGGCCCAGCTGGTGCAGCCACCGCCGGCAGTGGCAACCCTGAGGGCATTCTGACATTAGACGCCCTCTCAGCTGCCGCCTTTGCCCGCCTCAAGCCTGCCACACTGAGCCGAGAGCAACTGGCGGGGGTGCGTGCCCTGCAGCAGGTGGACCGCAAGTTTGTGCCCATCGTGTGCGGCAGCCTGCTGGCGCTAGTTGACCAGCACGCGGCGGGTGAGCGGTTTGGAACCTTCCCCTGTCGGGTGTCGTTGTGCTGGCTTGGGCGCCTGGGAGCCTTTTCATGACTGCAGCGTGATTGCTCATCCCCCTGACTGCAGCTGCTGCTCCCTGCCCCAAGCACACTCCTGTATCGAACAACAACTCTGCCTGCTGCACTGCCCTACTGCAGACGAGCGGGTGCAGCTGGAGCGGCTGCGTGACCTACTGCTGGGCCATGATGGCCAGCCCCGGGTGGCGAGCAGCCAGGCGCTGCGCACGCCGCTGCCCCTGGACCTGACAGATGCGGAGCAGCAGCTGCTGGAGGCGTACCAGCGCAATGCAGAGGCGTGGGGCTGGCGCTGGGTGGTGCCTGCGCAGCAGCGGGAACGCAGTAACGGCTTTGGCGGGCAGGCGGCGCCTGTGCTGACACACGTCCCGCTGCTGTGGGGCTCCACCCTCAGCGCCACCGACCTCAAGGTGGGCCGTTGACTGAGCTGGTGGTCCCTGGTTGGTCCTTTCAACGGTTGGCATGCTGCTGATGGGCTCTTAACAAACCAACCTTTCTACCTCCTGCCCCGCAGCTGTACCTGCACCACCTGCACGACACCTGCGGGGCTGGCGGTCTGCCTGCCGGTGTGGTGCGCGTGCTCAACAGCAAGGCGTGCCGGGGAGCCATCATGTTTGGCGATGCGCTGCACCAGGGTCAGGTGCGGCAAACGGGATGGGTGTAATGAGGATAGCCATGACCAGTGTGCATGCTGCGACGTAGCCGGCCTCTGAGCATGGCCGTCCTTTCCTCCACCTGACCTCCCTCCCATACTGCAGTGCCAAGGCCTGCTGGACAAGCTGGCCGCCACACAGCTGTGCTTCAGCTGTGCTCACGGCCGCCCCACCACCGTGCCCGTTGTCGACCTGCAGCTCCTGCAGCAGGCGCTGCGCTTGCAGGCTGAGGCGCGGGCAGCGGCGGCAGGCGGCGGCAACGGCGGCAGTGTGGGCGGCGGAGCAGTTGCGGCACGGCAGACGCTGGGGCTCTCAGGGCTCAAGGCACGGCTTCAGGCCCTGGTGCAGTGAGCTGTGTCATCAGATGTAAGCAGCAAAGCTTTCACAAGCTCACTGAGCTCACTGAGCTGCTCAGAGACGAAAGTGGTGGCAAATCCTAGAGTTGAGCACACAAGACTAAGTAGCCTACAGCAGTTCAAATAAAGCAGAGGGCTGTTGGAAAGCGGAGTGCGTTGCATTTCTGAACTCATCCCGAAGTGTTGCGGCTCTTCTGCATGCGCCGCAGCAGCGCCTTGGCACGCCCCTTGCCAGCCTTTGCCGTGCTGCTGCCGCTGCTTTTGCTTGCAGCTGCGCTTGCGCCACCAGTCTCGCTGGGTGCAGCGCCACTGCCGCTGCTGCCCGGCCTGCTCTGCTTCTTGCCTGCTGCTGCCTTCCTGCTGGGTGCAGCCCCCGTGCCAGCGATCAACGCGGCTGGCGCCTTTGCAGGCAGCGGCACATTCTCCTTGCTTGGCCCACGCGTTGCAACCGCCGGCAGGTTGCCGCCCTCCCCAGCCACCTTGCCGCCAGAAGTCTTTTGGCCGCCACGGGCAGTGCGGCCCGCTTTGCTGCTACCCGCTGCCTCCTTGGCACTGTGTGGCTCCTGCTGCTCCTGCTGCTCATCGCTCCACCGCACCTTCTTCTTTGCAGGCCCTGCAGGTTTGTGAGACACGAGGAGGCTTGTGAGAGATGAGCCACAAAAGGCAAAACAGCGAGTGATTCTATGTCACCCACACCTATGCCAGCGCATCCTTGTTCCCACCCATCCACACCTTTGGCAGCAGCAGGCTGCTCTGCTGCAATGGCCACGGCCGGCTGCGCCCGCTTCTTGGGCACAGCCGCCAGCTGGAAAATGTTGTAGGCCTGGGCCAGGTGCGGCAGGTCGCGCTTGGGTGGCGGTTCCCTGGCATGGGGAGTTGGAGAGACGAGGGGGAACTGGCTCAAGGGATGGCCGCAGGCCGAGCAGCGTAGCAGTGCAAATGCGCAGCACCACGGGTAAAACGCCCAGCTGCATGCCAGCTCACTTGGCATGCCGCTCGCTGCGCGGGGCCGGCTGCGGCCCGCTGTGCGTGCGGGCAAATGGCAGCAGCGCCTCAGGCAGCTCGGGCGGCTGCGCCACCACGATGGCATCTTCTGCTGCCGGCTCGCCAACCCTGCAACAGCAATGGTGGGCAGAAAGCAACAGGCTTCAACTTCGCCATGGCTGTCACAGCACCCAGATGCTTCAAGGCCAGCACCCAAGTCGGCGAAAGCCAAGGCTCTCCACTCACTCCACCAGCTTCAGCAGAAACTCACGGCAGGGGTGCAAACTGCTCGTACAGGAGCAGCCCAGCGCCCTTGCCAATCTCCCTGCTTATGTGCCCTGCCTTGGCGGCAGCCAGCCAGTCGGTGCTGCGCACGCCGGTCAGGATGAGGGCGCGGCTGCCCTGCCCCGCTGGCAGCTGCGCCGAAGTGCCGCCCAGCGCAGTGGCACCTGCCCAGGGCAGCGCATCCAGCTGGGCAGCGGTGATGCCGCCGGCAGCAGGCGCCGTGCCGCCGTCTGGCAGCTCCAGCAGCAGCGTGCCGTGCCGAGAGGTGTCGGTGAGCCACACGGCGCCGCCATGCAGCTTCATCGCCACATGGCACCGGCTGGTCAGGCCACCGGGTGGCACCACCAGGGCACAGCCATTGCTGGAGCCCAGCGTCAGCACGCGCCCCTTCCACAGCAGCGCCCGGGCGGTGGGAGCAGCGGCGCCGCCGCCAGCGGCGCTGGATGGGGCGGCA
>RRZL01000033.1:2235470-2257216 GCA_006782975.1 Chlorella sp. Dachan
AGATGCGAGGCGCGGCCAAGGTGGCCATCGCAGCGGCGTCGCGCTCCGCCTGCACCAGCGGCGCTGCCGCAGCCTTGAGCCGGTCAATGGTCTGCAGCAGCTTGGTTTCCTTGGCCAGCAGGGCGCGCCGCGCCGCCTGCCGCTCCTGGTCTGCAGGTTTAGGGGTTGCAGGGCGGGGAAGTGTGTCAGTCAGGACATGTGGGAGGGGCACGTGGGATGGGGCGTCTTACCACAAACCCAGCCAGCAGTGCGTGCAACGATGCCCATACCAGCTGGCAACCTGCAAGCCTCGAGCGAGCCGTATTTGAGGCTGGCTTCAGCCGTGCTCACCCGTCAGCCCTTGTGCTGCCGCAATCTTGGTCTGCTCCTGCCCCCACCTGCAGCAGTGGCATGTGGGATAGCCCAGGATAGTCAATTCGTTCAGCCCACAGGCAAGGCAGCCAGCTCGCATTGCGCACCATCCAGGCAGTGCGGGTGGCGCATCTGATGGCGCAACTCGGCAGGTTAGCATGCCCTCCGCCACCCAGCAGGAGCAAGGCCGCGCCCCAACCCGCAGCACAGCGCACCAGACCGCAAGCTCATCATACAGCACCAGGAAGTCGGCGCGAGTGCGCGGCTGCATGCGCCGCTGCGCCTCCCTCTGCCGGGCCGCCTCCGCAGCCGCAGTGGCCGCCTCTGCCTGCTGCGCCATGAATGCCTCCAGCTGCCGCTGCGCTGCCCGCGCCGCAGCGGCTGCCCGCCGGCCGCGCCACCCCCGCCAGTAGCGCTGGATGGTGCACGCCGCCCGCAACTTGCGGGCCTCCAGGTCTGCGGTGTGTGTGTGTGTGGGGTGGGGGGTGGGGGGTGTGAGCGGTGCGTGGGAGGTGTGTGTGTGTGGTGCCTCGGGTGTGTGACGGGTGAGCGCGTGTCTACGTGTGTGCATAATTGTACATTGGTCTCTTAGGGGGGGTCCGCACTGGGGGGTCCTGACCTCAGGTGCAGTTTTGTGACTGGTGGGTGGCGCAAGTGTGGCTGCTGAATGAAGCAAAACAAGGGGGGATCAAGGGAGAGGGAAAGTGCACCAGGGGCAGCAAAAAGCAGTCAGTGCAGCACGCCCCATGGGCCGTTGATGTGCCCTGCAGGGGCCTCGAAAAACACAATGTCGACGTCGTCCTGGGTTGCGCTCTCTGGCGCAGTGCACAGGCGCCACATCCCGCACCTGTGGGCACCAGCGGCGTGCCGTTGACCGCATCCGACGAGCAGTATTGCGTGGCGGCATCGTGGGGGCACTGCACCGCCCGCGGCCGTGGGCGCCCCGTCTGCGTGGCTGCACAGGTGGGCTGGGCCATGCGCCGCCGCTGCACCAGCTCGCCGCCGGGCGTCTGGGTGGCGGCATGGTGGAAGAGCTTGCCGGTGGCCACGTGCCGGTAGCCGCCCAGGAACGGCTTGTCCGCGGGTGACGCATACAGGCCGGCGGGGATGGCGGTTGCGGGGAGCGCGGCTGGGGATGCCATGAACGGCGGTGCCTCGCCGCCGCCGCCTGCCGCCGGTGCAGCTAGCGCGGGCTGGGCCGCGTCAGGCGGCCCTGTCATGCTGCCGCCGCGCCTCCAAGGCTAATGGAGAGCAGGGCGGTGCGCAGGGCGCGCCAATTCGGCGGCCACCGAAAACCTGGGCGTGCGCAACGGAACCGAGGGGCCTTGCAACGATTCAATAGTGAACTTCTGCGGCTGTGTGTCACCTTACATTTGGAGGGGCTGCCGCCGAGTCCAGGAACGGCGCATTGGGCCGCTCCCAGCCCATGTCGCGCCGAGGCCCTGCGCGGGCTCCGGATCGCACTTGCACGGATCGATCAAGCACATCACAACCCCCCGCCGGCCTTTCCGCCCGCTTCCCGGCTCGCCGCTCGACAACTCGTGCAGGCGCCGGCCTTTCTGCTGCCCGCCAGGTGCGTGACTCGTAGATCAGGCATGCCAAAGGCTGCCGGGCGTCTTGGGGCGGTCAGGCAGGGTGCGGCAGCGATCGGGCTCGCAAAAAGTCGCTGCTAGAGCTCCTGCCAGCCCCTCTCGATTGCGGGCAAGGCATGCTTGCTCTCAGGGCCGCACCAAGCGGTGGTGAGCGCCGGCCCAAGCCAGCCAGCGCCGCCCGCCGCCGCCACTGCCCGCTGCCGCCGAGCTGAACTCGCTCACGCTGCTCCTGCGCTGCCGGTTGCAGGCACCTGTCTGCGACTCCGCCTCAGCAGCGGCAGAGGCTCCGATTACCAGCCGCGACAAGCCCTCGTCGGCACCAGCGGCAGCAGCAGCGGCAGCGGCAGCAGCGGGCGGGCGCCATGGGCGAGTCGGCTTACTCCTTCTCGCTCACCACCTTCAGCCCCAGCGGCAAGCTGGTGCAGATCGAGTATGCGCTGAATGCGGTGAACGCGGGGGCCACCTCGCTGGGCATCCGCGCCACAAACGGCGTGGTGCTGGCCACCGAGAAGAAGCTGCCGTCCATCCTGGTGGGCTGGGTGGCTCCGGGTGGGGTGGTCATACGATGCGCACGAGGCAGCACGCGGTTGCAAGGGCATGCCGCATGGTTGCGCCGTCTGCTGCTTGCCGAGCTGTGGCTCCAGCAGCGTGCTCGGCAGCAGCTGGGAGTGTCGTTCTGGCTGGGCAGGCGGGCATGAATGAGTGAGCACCTGCCATGAATGAGCGAGCACATGCCAGCTCACACACATGCGCACCCTCCCTCCTGCCCTGCAGGTGGATGAGTCCACGGTGCAGAAGATGAGCCTGCTGACGCCCAACATCGGCATGACGTACAGCGGCATGGGCCCCGACTCGCGCGTCCTGGTGCGGCTCATGCCCCAGGGCTCCCCTGACGGAGTGCATCTGTGCTGCTGCACACTTGCACCCGGTGGCTGCGATGTGCTGTTGTCCGGCCGCTGGTGCAACCTGCAGACCCACCCTTTGTCCTACCAATCAATGCGAGTGATTGCCCCCCGCTCGCCCTGCCCTCGCAGGTGCGCAAGGCGCGCAAGAGCGGGCAGGTCTACTTCCGGCAGTACCACGAGCAGATACCCGTGGCGCAGCTGTGCAGAGAAACGGCGGCGGTCATGCAGGAGTTCACACGTGAGCTGGGCAGGGGTGGGACTGGTGCGTTTGCAGGGCTGGCAGGGTTGAGGGGCTCAGTGCAGCAAGCTTGACCCATAGGCTGTGATAAAGTGCCCTTCCTCTGCCTGCTGCCGTCTTGCCGTCCCACGGCTTGCCGCCCCGCCGCTGCCCCGCGCTGCCCTGCCGCAGAAAGCGGCGGCGTGCGGCCGTTTGGCGTGAGCCTGCTGATGGCTGGGTACGACGACCACGGGCCGCAGCTCTACCAGATCGACCCGTCCGGCTCGTACTTTGCGTGGAAGGCCAGCGGTGGGTGGCCAGGGGCTGGGGAATGGGACCGGATGTCCCCGGCCGAAGCTCCTTCACGAGACGAATGGTCCCATGAGGCGTCTATATGCATGACAGGCCAGGTGGCGGGTGAAGCAAGCGGGGCCGCCCATGCTTATGTGCGGTGGTTGGGTGCCCCCGCTTTATTTCCAGCTCTGCCTGCCCACACCCTCTCATCTCCCTGCCCTCCATCTGCAGCCATCGGCAAGAACATGGTCAATGCCAAGACGTTCCTGGAGAAGCGGTGCGGAGCGCGGGAGGGCTGCAGGGTTGCGGGCCCGGGGCGTGCCGGCTTGGGCCGCAGAGGACGCCTGCACGTGTTGAGCCTGCGTGCACGGGGCTTCCAGCTTCAATGTCATTCTCTGGCTGCATGGTGGTTTGGGTTGGTTGCTCACGCTTGGGCTTGCACCCCTCTGTGTTTCATGCGTGCAGGTACGCGGAGGACATGGAGCTGGAGGACGCCATCCACACCGCGCTGCTGACGCTCAAGGAGGGCTTCGAGGGTGAGCGAGGCCGCTGGGGCGCGTGTGCTGGGTGCATGGCATGGCACAGGCGCATGTGCTGGGGTGCATGGCATGGCATGGCATGGCATGGCATGTGTGCAAGCGGGTGCATGCCATGGCGCGTGAGTTGAGTCAAGCTGCGTGGCATGGCATGGCTTGGCATGGCATGGCATGGCAGCCGCTCACGTTGAGCATGGCATGGCATCGCAAGAGCGTGTCGCATTTCCTTGTTGCTGGCTTCATGTCCGCCTTCTGCTCACCCACTCCCCACCCGCCCAGGCGAGCTGTCGGGCGACAACATTGAGGTGGCTGTGGTTGGGGAAGACCGCAAGTTCCGGGTGCTCACCCCCGCTGAGGTGGCAGACTACCTGGCTGAGGTGGAGTGAGGCGGCCTTGGCCTCGGCAGCTAGAGGCTGACGGAAGACGCAGGCAGCTGCTGCAGCTGAGCAGAGTTGGCTGGTGGGGCATCCAAGCAAAAAGGCTGCTCTCCTTGGCAGCTAGACAGTGCACTTCCCAAGTGCCTATACAACACATGTAACATTCATCATCGGACTCGTGTTTATTAGCAGTTGCGGGAATGGCACAGCGCTAAATAGCAGTTCGCAGAGCAGAGGCAGATATTTCGCATGCAATAGATCAGATGCAAAGCAGGGCGCTATAGTATCAAGCTACGTTGCTTTGTCGGTCCGTGCAGGTGCGCTCACACAGCCACCGTGGCGGTGGCGGGCACCAGCGGTGCGTGGGTGCGCTTCACGAACCCACACTCGATGTTCACATCATACTCAGAGCGGTCCATCTTGCCCGAGTTGAAGGCCTTGCAAAGCTGCAGAGGAGGATGGATTGGGCGGAGGGTGTGTGGGCAGTGGGCTTGTTGGCTGACGGGGATGGCAAGGACATGGCTGGTTGGCTTATGCGCAATACATGTATGGCATACCCACACCCCCGACCTCCCAGCCAGCCAGCCGTCCCAGTGCTCACAAGCACCGACTCGCGCTGCACCGCGCCCGCCAGCGGCAGGCGGATCGCCTGGTAGGCCGCCAGCGCCTCGGGTGTCACGCCATGCACACCTGTAGCAAATGGTTGGCATGGGGCAGGCCAGAGATACACCAGGTTGTGGCTCGCCTCCCCAGCCACTGCCCAGCCACACCCAGCGCAATGTTGCAGTTTAGCCCTCAGCACACCAAGCAACCCACAGCCCCCCGGCTCACCCACGGCCCGCCCTAGCTCCAGCGCATCCTCAAAGGCCTGCGAGCAGCCCTGGCCCAGGAAGGGGGTGGCCAGGTGCGCGGAGTCGCCCACCAGCGCTACCCGCCCGCGTGCGTACATCTGTTTGGGTTGAGAGGGTAGGGGTAGGGTTGGTAGTGGGAGCAGAGTGGCACGCAGCCCAGGTTCAGAATAAAACATGATGTGCTTTTGAGGGGTCTAGCCAAGTTGCTGCAAGGCAGTGGGAACCGTTGCATCACCGCCGGCCCGTGCAGGTTTCTTCTGCCCAGCCACAGCCCTGCCTGCAGCCTCTGCGCTGGTCCTCTGCGCGGCAACCCAGCGCACCTGGCAGTCGGCCTCGTCGCGGTAGAACTGGCCGTGCTCGGTGATGGCGGCTGGGTCGGTAGTGGCAATCAGGTCTGCAGGCAGGCATGGCACCCAGCTCATCACCAGATCTGCACTGCTGCTGCTGCTGTGGAGCAACAGCCACCCGCATACCACCCACCAGACCAACCTGCACGCATCCACCTAGGAGCCCGGCACAGCACGAGGCTTGCACCACTAGGGCCCCGCCCAGCAGCACTCACCCCGCACGACCTCGGGATGATCCTTGAAGGCGGCCAGCGCGCGCGCCCTGCGCTCAAGCCCCGCCTCCTCAGGCGTCTGCCCCGCCTCGCGCCCCGCCTGCTCCGTGGGGTCGGCCTCACTGGAGATGTAGGCGCGGCGCCCGCCACCAATCACGTGCAGCTGGTCGGCGGGCCAGGGGGCAAAGCCCTGCGAGCGGTGTGGGCGGGACCACGACTCCTCAACCAGCTGCAGCGGCAGGCGTGGGGGCGCACGTGGCCCCCGCCGCATGTCGTTGGCCCCCTCCCTCAGTTGGCGTGCAATTTGCAGATTTCAAAGCCTCATCAGTCAAGCCCTCCAACCAGCGGGAGCCACCCCACCTGCCAGCTGAGCATGCCGTTGCCAAAGGTGGAGGTGAGGACGGTGGGCTGCCCGGGGGCGCCCCAGCTCACGCTGCCGTGCTCCACCACCCAGTCAGCCGGCTGCGGCCGCACGGCGCGCCAGATGGCCATGCCTGCTCCGAGGCAGCGACAACCGGGGGCAGCACGTCAGTGGTTGGCATGCCGATCAGGGGGCCTGCCATGCATGTCTGGACAAGGCAACGCCCGCCCAGGCATCAGGGCCGCAGCGCAGCACAGCACAGCGCAGCGCAGCACCTCACCCAGGTACTTGGGCGGGCCGTCTCCAAGCAGCTGCTCGCGCACCAGGCTCTGGGAGCCGTCGCAACCCACCACCACCGCCGCCTCAACAGAAGCAGGGCCCTCGGGGCCCTCAAACTGCACGCTCACGCCGTCCGCCGTCTCGCTGTAGCGCACAAAGCGGTGGCGGGGGTGCAGCACGCCCTGGGGCAGCGCCTCGGCCAGCTCGCGCTGCAGCACGTGCCACCCCAGGTGCCAAATCTCGCCGTACTTGAGCACGGGGGCCGCTCGGTCGCCCTTGTCAGTTGAGAAGACCAGCTCGCCGGCCATGCTGTAGCGCTGCTGGATCATGTGCTTGGTGTCGTGCGCTGCCAGCCGCTGGCGCAGCTCGGGGTCGATGGCCTCGATGGCACGCACACCGTTGGGCGTCTGCATGTCACGGCAGGAAGGGGCGGGGAGGGGCAGGGAGGGGCAGGAATGCAAATATGGCAGGAATGGCAGGGCAGGAATGCGGTTAAGCGTCTTTGCGAAGATGGCTGCAAGTTGCTCTGAAGTTTGGTGCACGTAGCAGACAGAAGCCATGGACGACTGAGCCCCAGGTATGCTAGCAAAACAACTGTGCTGGAACTCACGAGGCCGAACCAGGCGCCGCGGGGCCGCAGGTCGCTGCGCTCCATCACCGCCACCCGGGCATCCGGCCTACGGTGAGGGGTAGGGGTGTGTTGCGGGGAACCGCAGCCTTAACGGCGCATAGCAACACATCAGGAGGAAACGCTGTTTACTGGAGGCAGCAGAGGCACTTCAGCATTTCGGCCCTGCAGCAGCACGTTCGGAGGGTGGCGGGCAGCACACGCGGCGGCTCAGCCCACCTGGCGCGCAGGATGGCGTGGGCGGTGCTGAGGCCCGCCGGGCCGCCACCCACAATGCACACATCAGTCTTGATTGCCGGCAGCATCTTGCCTGCACACACAAAACGTGGAGGCAGGCAGCTATCTCAGCTCGCCAATAAACTATGGACCGCCGGTGAGGCGGCGGCGCCCAAGCACCACCAGCACAGCCAGCCACCGCACTCTCCAGACTCGGATCAATGCTATAAACGGTCAGCAAGCGAGCGAAGGGCGTCGCACGCGGCGGAGCGTTGAGGCAAAATTCACGCACCTCGCTCGGGCTACAGCAGACCCTGGCGAGCTGCACCGGACACAGTAGCGATACAAGGAGTTGCTTGCGACGTACGGAGCGGTGGCCAATTCTACCCCCCCCCCCCCTCAGGAACCGCCTCTGGACCACAGGTGCCAGCTGTCGGCCCGCAGCGCCCTGGTCGCCAGTAGTTGCGCCCTCTTCCACAGGATCCCACATTCCAGCACGGTGGCATGTTACTTACAAAGAGAAGGACTCAGCTAAGGCTGATCGATGAACACAAGTTTGCAGGTGCCCATTGCAACCATCCTTCACAGCTCCTCGCGCGCCGCGGTGGCGCTGCCCTGCTGCTGCCGCGCGTGCCACTGCTCCATGTACTGCGTTGCCAGCGCGGTGTGCAGCGCAGCCCCCAGAGGCAGCACGCCCTCGTCCAGCGTGAACCGAGGCGTGTGCAGGCCGTGCACTGCGGGGCAGGAGGCGAGTCGAGTGGGCAGAGGTGGGCAGGATGCCAGGTAGGGACTGGGCAGTGCACACAGTGCACAAGCCAGCAACCCCAAACACCACAGACGGGCCGTGCTACCTGAGCACAGCCAACCCACAGCAAGCTGCAAGCACACGCACCGGCGCCCACGCTCTCGTTGCGGGTGCCCAAGAAGAGGAAGCAGGCGGGCACTGCGCGGCCGATGAATGCAAAGTCCTCCCCCGCCATCGTGCCCTCCGTCTCCCCAACCTGGCTGGCGTCAGGCACCAGCCTGCGGGCATGGGACAGGAGCGGCGGGTGTGCAGTGGAGAGCAGTGCGCTGGCTGTGAGAAGAGAGGCTGCCATGGACTGGCGCCCATGCCAAGTCTGCACGCTGCCCCATGCACTCGGCATCCCAAGGCAGCAGGCATGCGCCTCTCCGCCTCTCTCCATCCGCAGCTGGCTCATGCTGCCATCCATCCGTCTGCAGTCGCTTCATGCTGCCATCAGAAGAACCCAACAGCCGGCACAGCCCCGCCCACCTGCTGGCCACGTCCAGGGCAAACTTGAAGGCCTCCCCGTCGTTCACGGTGGGCGGGTAGTAGGGCATGCGGTCCTCCAACCAGTCAACCTGCAAGTTGCAGTGGGTGAGCCTGTGAGAATGGCAGCCTCTCAGAATGGCAGCAAGAGGGAGGCCTGGAAGCCGGGAGGCCAGGCAGAACACGCAGCGCCGCACACGCCGCACGCTGGGCTGTGCCCACCCCCTCAAATCACGCCAGCTCTTTCAATTAAAAAAAACGTCCCGCCCTACAACCCAACTGCCTGCCACGCACCTCTGCAGTGCAGCCGTGCGCGGCGGCAGTGGATGCCACCGTCTCCTCAAACCGGCGGCGCAGCCGGGTGATGCTCTCGTCGGTGTTGCCGCGCATGGTGCCGCCCAGGCGCACTGTGAGGGAGGAGGCGAGGAGGGGGGGGCAGGTTGAGAGGCAGGGATGACTGGAACCAGGCAAGTTGAAGCTGGGGCAGGTGGCAGCCACAGCGTGCCGCCCAGCCGTCCCACCCACCCCGCTGCACCCACCCCCCTGCATTCAATCCGAGCCATCCCACCCGTCCTCTCACCCGTGTCGGGCACCACGTTGAAGGCATCTCCCGCCGAGAAGCGGGTGACTGATATGACTGCCGAGTCAAAGGGGCTGGTCTCGCGGCTGACCAGCGCCTGGATGGCACTTGTGATGGCGGCACCTGCCACCACGGGGTCGCGAGTGAGGTGCGGCATGGCGGCGTGCCCGCCCCGCCCCTTGACAGTCACGTCAAACTGGATGGTGCCCGCCATGAGGGTGCCCGCCCGGGAGCGCACGGAGCCAGAGGGCAGCGTGGGCCACACGTGCATGCCAAAAGCGGCTTTCACGCCGTCCAGCGCGCCTGCAGGGGAGGCAGGAGGTGGGCCATGGTGGAGGGTTGCATGCTGGACGGCAAACTAGCGTGGCGTGCGGAGGGCAGCGCACTGCGTGGCCTGGCCATGGCAGTGGGTGGTTGCCCAGCAGCAGCACGTCCTGCACAACGAGGCCGCCCCCAAACCCTACTGCAATTTGACTCCCCAGCACCCACCCTCCTTGACCAGCAGGTCGCCTCCGGCACCGCCCTCCTCCGCGGGCTGGAACAGCAGGCGCACCGTGCCCTGCACGAAGGGCGGTTTGGGGTGGGTGGGCATCCAGTGACGCCTGGAGAGGCCTGCCCCTCATGTGGGCACTGTATCCGTATCCATTGCTTGGTACGCCAAGCATCACGGAGCTCGGAACTCCACACCCAAAAACAACTGTCCCTCGGCCCACCTTGAGCTGCTTCTCCATGCCCTTGAGCAGGCGGGCGGCGCCCAGCAGCATGGTCATGTGGGCGTCGTGCCCGCACGCGTGCATCTTGCCGGGAGCCCGCGACGCAAACTCAAAGCCCGTCTCCTCGTTGATGGGCAGCGCATCGATGTCGGCGCGCAGGGCCACGATGGGGGAGCCGCTGCCGATGGTGCCCACCACACCCGTCTTGGCGACCGGGAACCTGCAAGGCGGGTGGGTGGCAGCGTCAAAAGGGAGACTGACATTCACCGTGGCACTCAACTGCTGAAGTGATCAGCAGGTGGCCTCCGGCAGCAGCAATTTGTAGCATGCAGTGGGATGATGAAAATAACAGGAGGCCGACACGGGTGGCGCGGCGAGAAGCCGCAACACCCCAGCCCGAGCGCCCCACTCAGCCCAGCACCCACTCACTGGTAGGGGATGCCCAGCTCGTCCAGGTACCGCCGGATGGTGGCCGACGTGTTGTGCTCCTGTGGAGGGGAGATATTGGTGGGTGGCGGCCAGCAAGCCAGGCCCTGGTTGCAAGGCAGTGCGCCGGTTGGTAGGGCAGGCAAACCCCCCACGGAAGCATGAGAATTCCAACGGCATCAACTCACCTCGTAGAACAGCTCGGGGATGGTGTGCAGCAGGCGGCGGGTGCTGACCAGCCAGTCCTCGATGCCGCGGGCCTGGTCAAGCAAGTGGCCCAGTTCGGGCGTGGCGGCGGCGGCGGCAGCGGCGGCGCTCACGCACGACAGCACCGCCAGCGTTGCCAGCAATCCCCGGGCCCGCATGTCTGCGCTGGTGCTCCGGACTGGCAAGCCGAGGTGGAAGGGCAGCTTGCGGGGGTTGGGGCAAAGCCTTTGGGCGCGCCCAGCTGCACTGCACCCCTGACAGCAGTCCCTGTGCCGTCACCTGACCGCAGAGAGGGCGCATTGCACCGCAAGTCAGCCCTTTGGGTTGGCCGCCTTGCTGGCGGCAGCGCCAGCATGCCGCAAATGCAGGGGTCGCGGGTCATATCGGCGCACAGTGGAGCCTCAACTTCCGCTGCCCAGCCCTGCTGCACCTCCTGCCTGGGACACAGATACAAGGTGTTGATAAGGAGGGATAAGAGGTCAAAGGGCGAGCACGCAGGCCGCGTGGGCCCGTTGACCGCAAGCAGGGTCAGAGCTTGGGGAGGTGTGCATGGTGCGTCAGGAAAACTCAACAGATGGAAACAAATACAGAAGAAGTACACAATACTGCTGGCCTATCCTGTGTCAACCAGTCAACGACAACTGCCAGTGGCGTGCTACCGGCGTCTGCCGATGGGCACAGGGTCCGAGGTGGGGCGGCCGCCGCTGGGTGCCGCTTCCAGCTGCTCCCGCTCAGCCAGCCGCTCCTGCAAGCTCTCCTCCAACGCCTCCCGCATGCGGGTGACCACACTGAACAGCTCCAGTGTGGTGCTGCTGACGCCGGCTGCCAGCAGGGCGGCCATCCGCCCATCCTCCTCGTCCGCCTCCACATCAGCCGCCGCCGCCGCCTCGGCTTCGGCTTCGGCCGCTGCTGCCGCAGCCTCGGCCGCAGCCTCTGGTGTCCCAGCCTGCGCTGGTGCTGCGACCAGAGGCGCACCCTCGGCTGCCACCGCTGCCACCTCCGCTGCCGGCTCAGATGCCGCTCCAGCTGCTGCAGCCTCGCCTGCCGGTGCTCCTGCTGCTGCTGCCGCTGCACCGGCTGCCGCCGCCGCCGGCCCGAGCTTGNGGGGGGCAGGCGGCGGGCGGGCGGCAGCCCGGCCTGGCGCGCTGCATGGTGCCGCGCACGCCGCGCCTTGCGCTGCAGCGACTGCTGGTGCGCCTGGGCAATCTTCTCCAGAGCTTCCAGCTTTACAACTTCGGCACGCGCCCGCGCCATGCTGGCGCGCAGGTGCACCTGCGGCAGGGTGGCGGTTGCAAGGTACCCTGCGTCGGTGTCTGTGCACATGCAGGAGAATGGGCATGGCGGGTCTGCAGCTGTGCCACGGCCCCCATCTCCAGCCATGCCCGACAGCGCCCCGCCTTCACTGCCCACCCACATCCACCACACCTGCGTCGGCGGGTTCTGGATGCAGGAGCATCTCCAGCCCCTCCCCTTGCCGCGCCCACATCCCTCTGCCCTCTGCCCTCCCCCCGCAACAGCCCACCTGCGCCAGCGGGTTCTGCTGCAGAAACATCTCCAGCCCCTCCCGCGTCATGGCCAGCACCACGACGTGCGTGCGCGCCACGGCGGTCGCCTTCCAGCGCCCCTGGAAGAAGCGCGGGTCCAGCAGGGCCAGGCTGCAAGGGGCAGCAAGACAGCAGTGGGGGTCCCGAGTCAGTGGTGGGGAGAGGGGCGGACCGGATCGCCGCTTGGGCAGGGAATTGGCTCATCTTAACAGGCCAGACAGCGACGGGGGCCGGGCGCCACGAGATGGGATCCCCCCAGGGCCCAGCCGCACCTGCCCAGGAACTCGCCAGCGGTGCGCTCGGCCACCAGCAGGTGGTCCACGCTGCCGGCCCTACAGGCAGCAGCAGGGTGGGTGGAGAGCTGTAAGCAGGCTCACAGGTGTGCATGCGGCAGCCGGCCTTGCGGGTACGCCACCCACGCTCAAGCTACAGGCCTGCTCAACGCGCGGCTCACACGCCACCCCGCCATGCAGGATCACACACCCAAGACCACCCCCCACCCCCTCCCCGACTCACTTGGCGCTGGTGAGCAGGGCCTCGGCGCGCTGCATGGCGTGGTGCACCGTGGCGGCCAGGGTGGATGATCGCTCCATCAGCTCGCTGCCCTGGCGGGCCATGTCGGGCGGCACGCCTGTGGGCAGGGAGCAGGGGCATGTCATGCGGTTGGGGCAGCAAATACGAGGCACCTTCAGGCAGCAGAGTACAAGGCACCTTCAGGCAGCAGGTACGAGGCGCTTCATGAGCTCGCTGCGCACCATGGCGGGGATGGCAGTCTGAGTACGGTGAGTAGCAGCTTGAAGCCACCACCTGGGCTGCAGTGCTCGTGCCAGCCGGCCCCAAACCCAAACCACCACCCCACTCACCCAGATCAAACACGTGGCCGTCGTGCACGGACGAGTCTGCCTTGTCCCACGCCTCGATGCGGTAGCTGGATGAGGAGGTGGGCCCCCCGCTGGTGGGCGAAGCCATGATGCTGCTGGCCATCGCTGACGTGCCTGGGGACAGCACCCGCCCGCTGGGCCCGGTGGGTAGGGAGCGCGGGGAGGCGGCGGCAGCGCTGCCGGGGGAGCCCACTGGAGGCAGGCCAGCGGCCAAGGGTGGGGAGCTGACCTGACTGGCGACGGTGCTGAGTGCGCTTTGGGGCATTGAGGCGCTCAGCCGGTGGATGGGTGCTGTCGTCGTTGGCGAGCCCGACCCCTGCGCCTGCTGCGCCTGCTGCGCCTGCTGCCGCTTGCGCCAGGGCAGCGCCGCGGACAGCACACTGGACAGCGACACAGGCACATCCGCT
This sequence comes from Chlorella sp. Dachan, assembly GCA_006782975.1. Classification (NCBI taxonomy): domain Eukaryota; kingdom Viridiplantae; phylum Chlorophyta; class Trebouxiophyceae; order Chlorellales; family Chlorellaceae; genus Chlorella; species Chlorella sp. Dachan. The sequence continues at coordinate 2,248,665 of RRZL01000033.1, forward strand.
TCGTAGCGCACAGACGCCACGCCTGCAAGGGTGTTGCAAGCAGCAAGGCTTGGAAGTTGGCCCAGCAAGCAAAGTGGACACAGCCAGGCAAGCGAGCCGGTGCAACCCCTTGCCTACCCAGCAAGCCCTGCACAGTGCCACCGCTGCCCACGCACCCTGCTCAATGTAGGAGCAGTAGTTCATGCGGTTGGAGGTGGAGGCCGAGCCCATCTTCTCCCCGGGCTGCACCACAACAGGCGGGGTGCAGGGGTGCCGTGAGCAGAGGCAGCAGGCATGGGGCCAGCGGCTCTGTGGCCATGAGCACCAACAACAAACAGCCGGTAACAACACACAGCGTGGCAGTGTGTGAACGCTGCCAACCCTGTCCGGCCCCAGCGCACCCTGTAGATGTTGACGACAATGGGGCGGGCGGGCGAGGGCTTGGGCATGGGCGGCCGCGGCGGCAGCTTGGCCCCCGACCCATCGGCTTGCATGAAGTCTGTGGGGCCCGCAAAGAAGGTGGAGGAGCGCCGCGGCACTGCCTTGGCCCGAGCTACAGCTGTGGGGCCAGAGCCTGGGGCCGGGCTGCTGGCCGCCTGCTGGCGGGGGCTCTGCGGCTCGGGTGCTGAGCTGGCACGCTTCAGGTCGAGGCTGTGCCGCTGGCGCAGGGCGCCGTTGGCTGCTGCAGCCGGTGCAGCGGCGGCAGGAGGGCCTTGGCCACCCGGGAGGGTGTCCAAAAAGTCCGCTGGGCCTGCAAACAGTGCGCGCAGCATGCTGGCCGCCTTGCGCCCGCCGCTGGGCTTGCCGCCCGCCACACTGGGCGGGTTGGAGCTCGACCGAATGCCGCCGTGATCCAGGACCGCCCAGTCGTCGGCTTGCTGCTGCGCCTGCTGCGCCTGCTGCTGCTGTGCCTGCTGCGCCTGCTGCTGCGCCAGCCGCTGCTCCTGCTGCAGCAAGGCGTCCAGCGGAGAGTTGCCAAAGGGGCTGGGCGGCAGCATGGCCATGCCTTGCTCAGGTGTCAGCGAGTCGCGCCGCGCCGGCATGGCAGGCGGCAGCGGCGGCCGACCCAACCCGATGGGGTGCCCCTGCTGCAACGCCGCCGCCCCAGGGTGCTGCGCTGCCCCAGGCTGCTGCTGCTGCTGCTGCTGCTGGCTGGCCGCAGGCTCGTCTGCAGGCTCAATCTCCTCCCCAGCCGCAGCTGGGACCGCGTGCTGCTGCGCGTGCTGCGGCTGAAGTGGCTGCTGCGGCTGCTGCTGCTGCGGCAGGCCACTGCGCTGCAGGGCCGCCGACAGGTGGGACAGCTGCTCCAACCGCCGCCGGTCAGCAGCACGTGCGGCAGCCGCCTCCCTGCCGCCCACCGCACTCGGCGGCGGCTCCGCCGGTTCAGAGGCTGCTGCCTCGCTGGGTGCTGCGCTGCTCTCAGCATCCGCCTCAGCCATTCCAGTGCTGGCGCCGCCCTGAGAGCCCCACATCTCCGCGACTGCACTGTCCTCGCCCAGTTTGTGAAGGCGGCCGGGTTGCGGGCTCTGCGCCCGCCGCCCCGAGCCTTCAGCTCCCGTGGCTACAGCCACCAGGGAGTCAACAAGCTGGGTGCGGGACCCGGCGCCAGCGCTGTCGGGGCTGCTGCCTGCCGGTTGTGAAGTGGGCGGGCAGGAGCAGCATGGGTCAATGGCGTGCGATCGTAACATGCGTCGCTTCTGAATGACCTGCGATCGCAACATGTGTCCATTCTGAAATGGCCTGCCTCCCTTGACAACACGGCAGCCCCCAGACAGCGGCGCCCCAGGCTTGCAACGCGGCCGCCCGCACATCACACAGCGCTCCCGCTGCCCGCACCTTGCAGGTCGGCCATTTCCGGGAACACCACTGCCGCCACCTCCTCGGCGTTGAACGAGGCCAGTGGGTGGGCCATGGACTCCACCAGGTCTCGGTACTCGGGTGAGGCCTCCAGAGCCGCTCGAGAGCGAGAGCTGCCCAGCAGGGACATGTCGGGGGCGAGCGCCATCCAGGCGCTGCCGCTCACCCACGGGTGCTGCATGAGCTGCAGAGGTGCGGACAGGGAGGGCGGGGTGGGATGGAGAGGAGAGGAGGTGAGCGGGGGCAGGGCAGGGCAGGGCAGGGCAGAGCACGTGCAGGGACGAGGTGAATGCAAGGTGGCAGGCCCTCAGAGCCGGCTGTGCAGACAGCAGAGGCGCAGCAGAGCAGGGGCAGCCTACCACCCTGGCCAGCCAGCTCACCTCTGCTGCCGTGATGCGGTACCGCGGATCCTTGTGCAGCAGGCGAAGGAAGAGGTCCTGCATGTGTTGGAGTGGAAACCACGCATCGCACACACAATGCCAGCAGGGCGAGGGAAGGATGCCAGCAGGGTGTGCTGGCGCCATGGCGCACACAGCTGGCGCAGCACACGCAGCTGCCATGCACACCCGGCCGATGCAGGCAAGCTGCGCTGTTTGGGCCGCCCCTGGCGAACCCCAGCCCCCTCGCTTGGCAGCCCCCCAGCTGCTGCGCCCCCACCTGCAGCTCGTACGAGATGGGCTGGGAGCGGGGGTAGGGCACCTCCTCCGCCGCAATCGCGTCGTACAGATCCAGCACCGACTCGCCCTGCGGCAGCAAGTGTCAGTGGGGGGACGTTGCCACTGCAGTCGACGGTGGCATGGCAGAGCGAGGTGGCGACGAATCTGCACCTCCGGGCCCGAGCCTCCGCCCCGCAGGCCATTGCTGGTGCACCGGGCAGCAGCGTCTGCCCGCAAACGGTTGCCTCCCTTCCCACCTTGAAGGGCAGCTCGCCAAAGATGAAGAGGTAGAGGGAGACTCCCAGGGCCCAGATGTCGGCCTGGCGCCCCCGGTAGCTCTCGCCCGCGCACACCTCGGGGGCTGCAAGGGCGGGGNGAGGGTGTGGGCAGGGCTGCGGCAAACAGGCTGGCCAGCAGCACAGCCATGGCCTGAACCAGATCACACCAGGGGCAGCTTGAGCTACAAAGCCACGGCTGCTGCAACGGTAGGGTCCCGCACAACCGCCGAAGCGCAAGCAGCCGTCACGCACCCAGGTAGGCGGGGGTGCCCAGCGTGCGGTTGAACACGTCGCGCCGCCCGAAGAACTGGCTCTGCCCAAAGTCGCCAATCTTGACGGTGCCGCTGCCGCTCAGCATGATGTTCTCGGGCTTCACGTCGCCGTGGACCTGGGGGCGGAGAGGTAGGGGCGGAGACGTAGGCGCGGAGAGGTAGGGGCGGAGCAGTAGGGGCACAAGGTCGGGCGGTGAACAGGAGAGTAGCAGGCAGGGGGGGTTGCATCCCCGGCCTCCCGCTTCACGTCGCCATGGACCCGGCCGCGGAGAGGGGGCCGGGGCAAAATGATGCAGGGTGTTGGGTGGGGCAAGAGCGGCGGGGCGCGTTGCTTGGCAGGTTGCGGACGCCGGGGCCACAAGGCCCGCTCGCCCAGCCCCGCATGGCAACTACTGCGTCTGCACCACGCGCACAGAGCCACCGCGCACCCACAGCCGCTCCCGCGCAACGCACCACGTGGTTCTCGTGCAGGTACGCAATCGCAGCAGCCATCTGGCGGAAGTAGTACTGGGCCATGGCCTCGGGCAGGTGGCGCTCGGGGGTCAGGGTGCCGGGCCCCACCAGCGCGCCCGCCTCGCAATACTCCATCACCATGAGCAGCTGCAGGGCGGGGTTGGAGAGGGGCGCTGCTGTTGCTTTCGGCGCAAGGTGGAGAGGGAGGGACACAAATGCCAGTGTTGGATCCCATGTAAGCGGCAGCAGGCTCGGCAGCAGGCTCGTTGTTCCGCCGCTGCGACCGGTGGGACGCAGCATGGCTCGCTGGCTGTCGGCGAGAGCCCGCCGCCCCTAGAGCCTGCAGCCGAGCCGCCGCCCCCTTTGCTCCGCCAACGTGCCCTCTGCTGCCCAGCCCACCTTGCCCCCCTCCTTGTCCTCAATCACTTCGTACAGCTTGACCAGGTTGGGGTGGTCCAGCGCACGCATCACCTCCACCTGCGCCGCGTGAGCAAGGTTTGGAGGGCAACTGCTCATCCCCTTGCACCGCCCAGTTGCCACATTAGCAGTGCGGGTGGGCTGCGCATGCCTGCACACACGCTGCTGATAAGCAGCACCGCGACGGAATGCCCCCAATTAGCGCTGCCACACCAGAGGGCGCAGGATCAGCTTACCTCGCGGCGCAGGTTGTCCATGGGGCTGGCCTCGGTGGCAGACAGCCGGTCCCCCAGGCCCCCCGCCCCGCCCTCGGTGCCCTGCCCCAGCGACCGGCCGCCGGCGCCGGAGCGGAAGCGCAGGCGGCTCTTGTCGTGGCGCCGCAGCTGCGGCACCAGGGAGGTAGCCATGTTTGGTTTACGGGTGACTTGCAGCTGTGCAGAGGTGGCAATCGTGAAGCAAAGCACGCTGTGCAACTACAACACTGCAGGGGGGATGGCGCAAACCCAAGCCACGACCGCCGCTGCGACCCACCCACCACCCCCAGCCCATCCTCCAGCAGCAGGAGCAGCAGCAGCAGGGCAGCAGCAGCAGGGCAGCAGCAGCAGCAGGGCAGCAGCTGGCAGCCCCCCTGACTCACCAGCTTGGTGGACACGACCTTGACGGCGCACAGCATGTCGTTGCCGGTGTTCAGGCACAGCTTCACTTTGCCAAACGAGCCGCGGCCCAGGGTGTCCACCACAATGTACTGCGGCAGGCAGCGCAGGCAAGCGCGTTTGGGTGGGGTTGCCAAATTCATGAAAAGCTGCCCGTGTGCGCTTTCACGGTGCACAAGTGTGGAAATTTAAATATGCGAGGCAATCCGGCGGGTCAAGTCGGTAGCCAAGCACGCTCAGCCTCTGTTCTCAACTGCTCACGCTGTCATGTTGCTTTCCACCCGCCGCCCTCACCCTGCTGCCCGCCTCCACGCTCTCGCACCCCGCTACTCATGCAACCACACTTCTCCCCTACACCCAGCGCACCTCGTTCAAAAAGGTGGTCCCCTCGAGCACGCCCACCCGCAGCTTGTGGGTCGTCTTGACCGTCGACAGCTGCCGGCGCCGCCCATCGCCGCTGATGGCGTCTGCGTCCGAGCCAAAGATGCTGGAGCGGCTGCCCTGGTCGGAGGCCAGCTCGCTGTCTGCCTCGTCCGACTCGGTGGTGGCTGCGCCACTCAGGCTGCTGCTGCTGGTAGAGGAGGAGGACGAGGAGCCCTCGACGCGCGGCAGGCGGGGCAGCGCCGCCACCGCCAGGCTGCTGTCCTTGGCGAGCTCCGGTCGCCGGCTGTGCAGGCTGCCATGCTTGCTGCCCGCAACACTGACGTGCCTGCAGGCGTGCGGGGGCAGCAGGCGGGGTGAGCGAGCGGGGCTTGCCCGCGCGGGGGCGCCGGGGCGCCGCATCTGCTGCTCGACTACTCACCGTGACGCCGGCGTCGCCTTGGACTCATCCGCGAAGCGCGAGCACCCGCAGCCCATGAGTGCTGGGGGCAAACTTCAGGGCAAGAGCGCGGCTCGCCCGTGGAGCGCGACCATCGATCAGGTGTTGCCTCCGATATGCACCTCGCCGAGCGGAGCGCCGCCAATTGGTCGGCACAGGAAGCAGGGTTGCCGCCGCAGCACAGCAGGCCGTCCTGACCTGCCGTTGCTGGTCTCGTGGTATTTCAGCTTTCCGCCTCTGACCTACAAGAAGGTTGCGCCCTGTAAGGTTGCCAGTAGCATAACATGGTCAGAACTGTCAAGCGTGCAGTCGAGCCGGTCCAACACTGCTATGTGCTGCTGTCGGCCGCCGCCTCCTGCGGTCGCCCTTGCTGCCGCCCCTGCCGCCGCCGCCGCTGCTGCCGGCCGCCCTGCTGCGCAGCCTCCTGGCCGTCTTCCCCCGCATGCTGCGCCCGCTGCCGCTGCAGCGCGCGGAACTGCGCGTTGCCCTGCTTCAGCACGGGGTGCATGTTGCGCCGCGGCCTGGAGTGCTCGCGCTCCAGCTTCACGCCTGGCGGCAGGGCGGGGGCAGGCAGGCGTGCGGCAGTGTGGACAGGCAGCTTGGAGCAGCTGTTGTGCACTCGGCTGCAGGCAACAAATGTGCGTCAGAATGAATGCACATTATTGTCTTGCTGCAGCCCGCCTCCCAGGGGCCTGCCTCGGCCATCTGTCCCAGCGGCGCTCCACGACCCCGCCCACCCATCCTTCACACCGCTCCTTGAGCCGAACCCTCACCCAGCAGCTCCTTCATCAGCCGCACGCGCAGCAGCAGCAGCTTCTGGCGGCGGTACAGGTCGCGCTGCCGCTCCAGCCAGCGCCCCGCCTCCACCCAGTCGGGGGTGCCCGCATCGCAGCCCTCTGCCGGAGGCAGCTCGCCGCCGTGCGTCTCCTGCACGGGCGGTGAGCGCAGGGGAGGATGGTCGGCAGCGGCGTCGGAGGCATGGTATTGAGTGGCACACACGGCAGGTGAGGGGTGGCCTGCCGGAGCTGGATCCGCTCCCGCAGGATGTCAATTGACACAGCACAGGACAGTCCAGCAGCACCTCAAGCCACACCAACATCGGTTGTGCGTCGCCAGCGCTCCTCCTGACCACGCCAGCTACCCCGGCTGCCCACCTTGTAGTGTCGGGCGGCGTGCAGGTTGTGGTACCACTTGGCGGTGATCACATCCACCTCCCATGTGAAGCCAAGCTCGTCCAGGGCCGCAACGGCGTGCGGTGGCAGGCGCCCCCGCCGCCGCGCCTGCCGCATCGCGTGCACCCACTCGCCCAGCTCGGGAGCGTCGTGCACCTGTGGTACAGGAGCAGTCACGGGTGCAGTTCGTGTCACAGCTTGCGAGCAGCGGCTGGCAAGGAGGGGCAAGGCAGACGCCCAACCAATGGCGGCAGCAGTCGTGGCGGCGGCGGCACCTTGCGTGGCACGATGGTGTCGCCCCAATGCTTCTCCTTCCAGTCCCGCAGCCGCTGCAGCATCGTCTCAAACTTGGCGTCGTCAAATTGTGGTGTGATGGCAGCAGGAGGAGGAGCGGCTTTCGCCTGGTCGCTGGCGGCCATCTCTGCGGCCTCCGCGGCGCTGTGCACCACGCATCGCCCGAGCGGACGCTCCCGAACAAACGGCGGCGGCAGCCAGGCAGCCAGGGCCTGCCGGCGGCAGGGTGCCAGCCCAGCCACCGCCCTGCTGCTTGCCAGTGCTGAACAGAGTGAGGTTGACATGAAGCAATGTCGAACGAAGGAAACGGGGCAGGTAAAGGAACATGCATGCACATGCAAAGTGGCGCCCGCCGCGAGCGCTGTGCCAATGCCGGCCCACGCTGCTCACTGCGCCGCCTTCACAATGCCCTCCTTTGCCTCTGCACAAGAAGAAGAGGGCAGCATGGACGCCTCAGGCACCCAGGCAGCCAGGCATGTGCGGGTGTGCACAGCAGCAGCCTCCACTGTCCCATCCACATGCACACACTCTGCAGCACCCCACCCCTCAGGCGCACCCGCAAACGCGCCGCAGAGCGCGCCCAGCTGCAGGCGGTCGCTGGTGCCGTAGGCCAGCCGGTGCTCGATGTCGGCCATGGCTCGCACCAGCTGGATGCGCACCGCTGCCGGCATGCCTATCCGGAACACAAACCTGCGGGGAGGGGCGGGGGTGGGGTGAGCGGGTGAGGGACGGGAATGGGTGCCAGATGGTGGGTGGGCTTGGCAGTTTGCTCCCGCCCTCTGCTACATGGCAGTACCGCTCACATGCAGCAAATGGCCTGCGGTTAATGAACATATGAAACTCACGGGTGCAGCTGCTGCAGCACATCCACCAGCGCCACTCCGCGCTGCAGCTGCAGGTCCAGCAGGCGGCGGAACGCCTCCGCCAGCGGCTCGTTCAGCAGCCACTGCACGCAGGAGGGAGGCAGTCGGCCCACCGTGGTTTCCTGAGCCAGCTTTCAGCTTCCCATAACGCTGCAGCACATGGTCAAGCAAGCCAGGAAGTGCAGGTTGAGGCCAGCACAGGAGCGCACCTGGGCACACGACTCGATGTCTGCGGGCATCGGCTTGCCCGCCGTCGCGTAGGCTGCAGGGCAGGCAAACAGGGGGTGTTTGAGGCCCACAACCGGCAGTGAGCACAACAGCAGTAGGTCACGGCGTGAGCCAAAGAAGACGGCGGCAACACAGCACGGCAGGAGCGGCAAGGTGGCATGCTGGCCAGTGCTGGCCCATCTTCCCAGCCCAACGAGTTTGGCCTCACCAGACTCCTCTGTCACCTCCCCAGAGCTCATGCACGTCGACTGCGGCGGGCCGGTGGCAGCGGGGAGCAACAGTCGAAAGCATTCCGAAAGCCCAGGCATCCAAAGTCGGCCGTGTCACTGGCGCACTGCCCTGATCTTGTTCCACATGCAGTAACACCCCAGAAGAGGGGGGCCCGTCACCCTCTGCTGTGCAGCCGCGCACCTGCAGCAGGTTGAGCGTGCGGCGCATGTCCCCGCCGCCCAGCTCAATGAGCGCCTCCAGGCCGCCGGCCGTCACCTTGATGCTGCGGGTGGTGGACGGGTGGGCGGGAGGGGGCACCAGAGTGTGAGGGGGCAGATCAGTAGCATGGCGGGCAAATAGAGTAAATCCGTAGCATGGCGGGCAAACTGCAGACATGAGT
>RRZL01000033.1:2257377-2280513 GCA_006782975.1 Chlorella sp. Dachan
GCGCGGGGATGATCTTGGACACGTAGTTGCAGATGAGGCAGAAGCGCGCGTTGCGAGTGTACCTCTCCATCACTGCAGGGGCGTGGCAGGGGGGCCAGTCAACTGGCCGCACGGCAGCTCAGCAGGGGGCCTGTCAACCGGCCGCATGGCAGCTCAGCAGGGCGCCTGTCAACCGGCCGCATGGCTGCCCCGCGTTTCCTAGGAGCAGCCACACCCGCCAATCTCTGCATCGCGCTGCTACCCTGCATCCCGCCACATGCCAACGCAAGTAACGGAGCACGCACCGCGGCGCAGCGCCGCCTGTGCATCGCGGGTCATGGCATCGCACTCGTCCAGGATGATGAGCTTGAACTTGTTGCTGCAGGGCAGGGGGGCACGGAATGGGGCGGCAGCACAGGTGAGCAGGCACCCTTTGTTGCTGCGACCGCCGCATCAGCAGAGAGACGGGCAGCAGCCCACCACCTGTGCAGCTCGGCATGCTCCCCACCTGAAGATGGTGCGCGTGCTGGCAAAGTCCTGGATCTCGTTGCGCACCACCGCAATGCCGCGGTCGTCTGCGCGCACCAATTGGTGGGTGGGGTCGGTGTCAAGCATGAATTCCGAACCCCTCCCCACCGTGCAGCTGGCATGTGCATGCAGGGACCACAGCACGGTCGGAGGAGCACGGCCACCAACCGCAGCAGTCCTCCCGTGCTGACCTTTAGGCAGTGCCTAGTGGTCCCCAGCAGCCCGCGGCTTGCGTTGCACCCACCCGAGGCGTTGAGCTCCAGTGTCATGGACGGCATGGCTGGCCCGTAGATCTGGCGCGCAATGGCCAGGATGGTGGACGTCTTGCCCGTGCCCGGCGGCCCGTAGAACAGCAGGTGCGGCAGGTTGTTCTCGACAAGCAGCTTCTTGACTGCAGCAGGCGGGGTGGATGGACAGACAGGTCGGCAGGCGCGCGGCGCAGGTCGAGCAGCTCGCCGTTGTGTTGGGGCATGGCTGCACCACGCCGGCGGGGCAGGGCAGCAGCTGGGGCACTCCTGACACAGGGCCAACTCCTCTGCAGCATGCAATGAGTGCAGCGGCTGCTCACTGGTGTCAATGATGTCGCCATGGGCGGCCACCTGCAGGGCAGAAGGGTGAGAAGGGTGGCGCGCACGAGGCGGGTCAACGTGCGGTAGGGCCACCGTGCGGGGCGCACCGCCTGCTCCTCACCCGGCCGCCTGCCTTGTCTGCCAGCGCCCCTGGCTGTTCTGCATTCATCTCACCTCATCCAGCGTGCGCGGGCGGTACTTCTCCGACCAGGGCACCTCGCCGCCCTGCACTGCCATCGTGTGTGCCTGCGGCAACGCTGCCAAGCGTCGGGTGGCGGGTGGGGTGGGCGGGGAGGTCCAGGCGGCCCTGCGGCGCCTGCTGGGAGTCCTCGGAGGCCGCTACGCGCGATCCAGCGTGCTGCGGAGGGCTGCTGGGCGAGCAAGTTTGAGCACCGACGTCGGCGTCGTTTGGAGGGGCGATCGGGCCCGGCCGAGGTGCTGGGCTGCGATCACGATGGCCAATGGGTGCGCTGAGCCAGGCAGGGCGTGATTGGGGCTGCAGGCCGCCGGCATTTCCCATGATGGACAGCACGACCTGCTCGCACCTGCTACCATTGCGCATTGCACCCCAACATCATTGCCATTTGTTTCTGTGACATCAGAGGGCAAGCACGAGCCGCAGGCAGTCATGGCCTCCCCCAGCCAGCTGAAGGCGGCCATCGCCAAGATTGACGAGCTGATTGCGGCCCTGCAGAGCGGCGCACTCATCAGCAGCGGGGCGGCGCCGCCAGCAGCCGCAGCCGCTGCTCCCGCCGCCGCTCCTGCCGCCGCCAAGCCGGCGGCACCCGCGGCAGCAGCCCCTGCAGCCCCCAAGCAGCAGGCCAAGAAGGAGAAGCCGAAGAAGGAGAAGGCGGCACCTGCGCCCGCGGCAGCCGAGGGCGATGCCATCAGCAAAGCGCAGCTGGCCGTCGGCCGCGTCACGACGGTCCTCGACCACCCCAGTGCGTGTGGGGCCCCGTGCCTTGCTTTGGTGCCGCCAGTGCTGGCGTATCAGCATGCAAGGATGCGGCTGGCATTGCGCGAGCGTCCGATGTCCATCCGTAGTGTTGTACGTCGCTGCATCAACCTCGCTTCTGACGGGCCGCTGCGACCCCATCGTTGCCCGCTCGCACCAACGCCGCTGCCCCTCTGCACCAACTCTGCTGCACATCTGGCCCACTTGTCTGCTGTCGCAGGCGGCAGCGAGAAGCTGTGGCTGTGCAAGGTGGACATTGGCGGCGGCAAGGAGCGGCAGGCAAGCGCGCTCTGGCGCGTGCCGCAGCCTGTTACCCAGTCACATGTGCTGTTTGCGCAGCCCGCCCTGGCTCGTTCTCAGCTCTTCCCTCCGTTTCTCGGCTGTCCCCTTCACCCGCTGCTGCTGCTGACCTCCCCACACTGCCCTGCTCACTGGCATACAGGTGGTTGCTGGCCTGCGGCAGCACATCAGCCGAGAGGAGCTCACTGGGCGGCTGGTGGCGCTGGTGCTCAATCTGCGGCCCGCTAAGTTGGCGGGGGAGCTGAGCGAGGCCATGATGCTGGCTGCGGATCACACTGCGGTGAGCAGGCACTCGTCGTTGATGCTGCCGTTGATGCTCGAGTTGAATCAGTTTGTCGGAAAGTTGCTGCTGCGATTGTCAGCCCTTACTCACCTGCTGGCTGCCCTGCTCGCCGCGCTCTGGCCATGATCCCTCGGGTCCGCTGCTGCCGCACGCCGCTGCACCCTGTTCTTCTCTCCCCAGTCAGCTGTCGACGGTCAGCCACTGCTGCCCTGCCGCAGGAGGGCGGCGCCGTGCTGGTGCGCGTGCTGTCTGTGCCCGAGGCCTGCCAGCCTGGCGACGTGGTGTGCCCCGAGGGAGCTGAGCCTCCGGCAGAGTACCCCAAGGAGTGCAAGAGCAAGGTGCGGCGGCGGTATGGAGGAGGTATTTGCACGTAGAAAGGGATGGAGAGCAGCAGAAGTGAGTGCAGCTGGCTGTGTTGCAGCTCGGGAGGAAGTGCCTGCTTCCAGGACGGGCGGCGGGCACGGCGCGCACACACCAGCGCTCGTGGTTCCGTTGGCGCAGCGGTGCGTTCCGCTGCTCCCAGCAAGCTGCAGCTGCAGGGCGTGTCTGCACCAGTTCGGTGCAGCACCGAGTCGTCGGGTTCTGTCCTTGCCCACGCAGTTCTGGAAGGAAGTGGTGGACGGGCTGGCGGTGGCAGGCGGCCGGGCCTGCTTCAAGGGCGCACCCCTGTGCACGCCGCACGGCCCGCTCACCGTTGCGCCCGACATGCCCGATGGCGCCGGCATCCACTGATGACTGGATTATGACAGAGAGACAGCGCCCTGGCGGCTGTGTGCGCAAGTGGCTGTAACAGAGGGCGCCGGGTACTGGATCGCTGCACCGAGGCATGTGCGGCGGCCGTGTGCGGCGCCTGCTGCTGAGCCCAGGAGGCGGCGCTTGCGCTTCTGCCTGGTTTGTGTGGCAGAGGGGCACATGCCCAGCGTTCGGTGATGGGGGCTGGCAGGGAACCCTTGCGCAGTGCGCATAGCTTGCGACGTTGTGCGCAAGGTCTGGGCCTGTGGGCGGCGGGGGGAGGCGGCAGTACTGTGGCCCTAGGCAGAGCTTGCCCCCGCCTGTTCGCCCCTGAACCAGGCTCAAGGTGGAGTGATGGTGCTGCTGGCGGGCGCGGGGCGCGGCTCGCTTCGCCGCACCTGCGATGAAGGCTGACTCGAGTTAGGCGAACAGCACGGGACTTGGCCGTTTTTTCGCTTGCAACTCCGTCCTCTTACCTCAGATCGCTCTCCTGACAAGCTGAGACATAGCGACGACACCCCACGCAGCCGAGACAGCGAACTCGAATGCCGCGGCCGCCTGATGCGCCTGCCGGCCCTGAACCCTCCTCCAAAACGCTTGCGGCCTAACCCCCACACGATGTCGTCCAGCGCCGAGCAGCAGCTGGCGCCCAGGCTCTCCACCTCGAGCAGAGGCTGCCACCACTGCGTGGCGTGCTCGCAGCTCACCTTCGCCGAGGCGGCACTGTCCAGGCAAGTGCCAGTTGTGCCAATTCATCGTCAGCTGGGCGGGGCGCGGGCGCGTCCTGCCTTCCCCGGCGGCTCGCCGCCGCTGCTCTCCCAACCCGTCCGTTGGCAGGTTGGGAGGTCTGGCCCGGACAAAGCCCCTTGACCTGCGCTGCCTCTCTAATGCACCTTCGATGTCTTGCTGGATGCATTTGTGGCAAGAATGGCAACAGCTTGCTGCGCAGTCGTCAGCCATGGTGCCGCTTCCCGCGGCTGGGCCCCCTACCCGCACCCGCACCTCGTACATGCTTTGTACGGCGCGTCAACCCGCTCCCCGTCTTCGCCCTCCCGCCCTGCCACCCACACCCCCTGGTTCCTGCTGCACTGCCCTGCTTGCCACAGGCTGTGCACCGGCTGATCCAGCCCCCTGCTGCTGCCCCCAAAAGCGCCTGCCGCAGGTCGCGCGGTGCCAGCTCCGAGTGGCAAGAGTGGTGGCCCGCCGGCTTGCAGTCCCCCACCGTCTACTTTTACCTGCGCGCAAAGCAGCTGCGCTACCTGCTGCGCCACGGCGGCAGGTGTGCTGGTGCCAGAGAGGCGGGCAGGGGCTTGGTGGTGTGCGATTCACCCGCAGATTGCCTAGCAGCGGCACTGGACTACGCGGCGGTCATGGGCGAGAGTTCACCTCCCACCGCCTGCCGCCTCCCACCCCTGTCTGCTGCCCCCCAACCTACCTCTTCTCACCTCCCGTGCCTCTCCTTCCCTGCCTGCAGCGATGCGCGCGAGCTGTGGCGACCCTTCCGAGAATGCGACTACCGCTGCTGCGCGATGCTGCGGCGCCGCGGCCGCCCGCCACTGGCCATCCACGTGCCGGCCGCCCAGACCGGCATCGACCAGACCCTGGACAACGAGCCGCACCTTGTGCGCTGCGTTGCAGTGCCGCTGTGCCCGGCGGCCGTGCCTCCCACCACCTGCGGCCTGGCACCCTCGCCCTTCAGCGGCCCCGCTGCCGCCGTGCCGCTCTCCACCGCCGCACTCACCGCAGCCAAGCTGGCGCCGGTGGCCGCTCTGGCAGCCTCCGCTTCCACCTCCGCTGCCTCGCTAGCACCCACCACCACCGCCCAGCAGCTTACTGGCGGCGGCAGCGCTGACGGCGGCCGCCCGCTGCGCCACAGCTGGCGTGCGCTGGCGGCAGAGCTACAGGCGCTGGCCAGCCCCGCCCGCAGCAGCAGCAGCGGCGACTCTTCGCAGGGCTTGATGGCGCTCAGCGGCAGCGCCGAGTCCTCCCTGGCCTCCCTGGCGCTCAGCGGCAGCGGTGAGTCCTCCCAGGGCTCGCTGGCGCTGAGCGGTAGCCCCAGCCCAGCCTCCGTCCTGCGCACGCGCGCGGCAGCGCTGCCGCCCCGCCCCCCGCTTGCCCCGGCGCTGGCCCGCCTAGACTGCGCCTCTGCACGCTGGCAGAAGGCCAAGGAGCAGCTGCTGGTAGCGCAGGCGCAGGCACAGCCCCAGCCGCCCCCGCATCCACAGCCGAAGCAGCAGGGCGGCGCCCAGGCGCGAGTGGCAAACCCCGGCGCCGGCGCCCTGGGCAGCAGCTGCCAGGCGCCAGAGCCGTGGGCCACCGCCCGCGTGCCTTCCGTGCCCATGCTGCCCGTGTGAGCGCGGCACCCAAAAGGAAGGCGCGCAGGTGAGCTTTTCAAGGGGTGGGTGGGAATGATGGTATGCAGGTTGGGTGTGGGTGCTTAGTTGACGACAGCCCCGCAGGCATGCTTTGCCATCACAAGGTTGAGTGGGCTGCCGCCTCACACCCCTGCTGCTTTTGCCCCCTGCAGCCATCGGCTACACACACTGGCAGCCGCCCGCTGAGCCCTCCCCCTGTAACCAGCGAAACAGCAATGTGAAACCCTCCCCGTAAGCAACTTTGCGATTGGGCCCTAACCGTGGCGCAGACTCACGGCCGATTCGTCTTTGTCCGCCTGCCACATGCACTTGCCCACATGTATATATCGCCCTAGCCCCTTACCGGTGCATGCAGCGCCTGCTGTTTTGCCCCGATTCCTCCCTTATTCGTCCCCCAAACTTGTGCGCTGAATAGCCTTGTACCCCGCCCCCTGGGCCTGACCTCGTGCGCTCCATCCAGCCTGGCTTGTACCACACTTACCGCAGCGTTGCCTGCCCTGCTATCCCTTACCAATCTCGATTTGTCAGCGATCTGACGAGGGGTAGTTATTTGGAACAGTGTTTCCAGCAGCAGCTTGTTGCGCGGTTGTAACAGTAGCCCCGGTAGCTGGAGGCCAAGGTGCATGCCTTACATGACACCATCAGGGTGCAAACTCGAACACACTCAAAGCAGGGACAGGGTGATGGGTGGAGCCCGGCAGAGGCTGGGCCGGGACAGGGCGGGTGGGCGGCGCAGTGTGGACAAACAAAGGTTGCTGCTGCGGGCAGGGCCCCAGAACGCTCGATTTATTTACATGGGTGCAATGCCTCGGGTTGCCCTGCGGTGTGGCTAGGAAGCGGCAGGGCTGCCCAGCGTTCGCTCCTCAGGCTGGGGCCGTCGACCGGCGCGCCACCAGCGGCAGGGGGCGGCAGCCCTGTGATCCCCACGGGGAGTGGCCACCTTCCACCCCTCACTTGGCGCTGGTGCCGCCCTCAGTCTCCACCTTGCGGGCCATCTCCAGCAGGTCCTCCCGCTCCACCGCACTGGAGGGGTCCGCACCCTTGTCCTGCAGAATGAATGAACCAGAGACACGAGGGGGCCGAGTGTCAGGCTGCTCCTGCTTTTGAGGCGTCTGCGCTGTCTGCGCGCTTGGCCCTGCAGCAGAAGGGGCACAAACAGCAGCGGGGACAGCCAGAGAGGAGGAGGGCGTAGAGGGCACTTCAGCAAGGCACAACAGATGCTCAGCTGTGCTGGGCGTGCGTTCCCTTCTTCTGCAGCATCGGTTAGAGTGCGAGGAGACGGGGCACGGCAGCATGCAACAGCAGGTGCGCTTCACAGTACCCAGCATGACTGAGAAGAGCAGCAAGGCGCGGCTTGCGGAGGAAGGCGCCGGATGCAGGCAGCAGCCCCACCTGCCCCAGCAGACCCACCTGCCCCAACAGCCCCACCTGCAGCCAGCCCTTCAGCTCCTTGTTGCTCATCGACTCAAACTTGTCCTCTGCAGTGGGTGGGATTGCAGGGCAACGAGCCTGGGTGCAGGGCGGATGGCTTCACGCCCCGAGGGGCGGGCGGCTTGGCCGGCCATGCCGAGGCTGAAGGGGCACGCAGCAGCGGCGCCGCACAGCTGATCCTGCTGGCACAAACAAACAAACCGTGCCTCTGCTTACTGGCATGCCGAGGCAGCTCCGACTCCTGGAAGTGGTAGCCGTGCTCGCCTGCCAGGGAGGGCGGGAGGGCGAGCGGTCGGCACCGACGTCGGGTCGGTCGGCCCCCCGCCGGCACTAGCTGAGCCTACCGGCTGCGCCTCGTTGCACGCCCCAGCGCGGCTCAAGCCATCCCGCACTCACCCTCGGCCCTGGCGCCCTCCATTCTGCGGTGGCGCGGTTTCGGCGCTGAGAAGTAGTGTGGCAGGGTCCCGACAGCCGTCTGCGGACTGCAGTAAATTCTGCAGAGTAGATGGGCGTAATCTGGGCCCTCAACTGGCCTTGCTGCCCTTCAGAGGTGTTGCCGCTTCATGCGGTCTTGTGCGGCGCCGGCGCCGGAGCGGTGGGGCCACCTCTCTCTCGCGCCCTGGCAGCTTTCAGGAGATTGAACTCGTTGTGTTTCAACGGGGGTGGAGAGCAGTCCGTCATATTTGCATGTGGCATGTGCAGGGAGGCGCCGCAGCGCGCCGTAGGCGCACAAGCTCCGCCCGGCCATGCCACTTCGTTCCACTCAAACAAACGATGCGCCTTGTGTCAGTTCAAGCTGCCCATTGCAGCCGTTATTGATTGAGCATGGGGCAGCTGAGGTCAGGCAGGCAGAGTGGCGGGCAGGCTCGCCGCTGCGCGAACACCGAACCGGCGCCGCCAGTCACCTTGCCCGCTTGGCGTGTCGCCGCTGGTGATGCATGCAGGCACGGACAGCACTTTATACAGCCTCGACATAGTTCGATCAGCCTTACCGAGCGTTCTGAACCTGATCGGCGCCTAAAAGGCTCGCGACCGCGTCTCTGCAGCTCCGCCGCCAAACTGCACCGTGAGAACGCCTCCCCTCATCAGCACATACTAGACTGTGTCGCGCTTTGGGTTGGCTGCCCTGGCTCGTCGCCCTTGCTGGTCGCCGTTGTCGTCGCCGCCGCCGCCGCCCCCCCCGCCGCACTTCCGACCCCCGCTACCGCGTGCTTCTGGCCTATCCCTAGCCTGAAAACATCTCACAAAGGCAGCTTGATTTGTAACTTACTAATCGCAGGAGGCGCCTCGCGCAGACTGCCGCCAGCGCTGTTGGCCGCTGCCTTCCCCGGTTCCGGTCCAAATGGCGCGCTATTTCGTCAATGGCCTGGCTGACTGTAGCGGGGCTCTCGCTCCCTGGAGTGCCGAGCGGGGTCTGCAGTCCCTGCGACACTGGCTGGCGCCCTACCTAAGCGGGCCGCAGCACCACATCAAGCCATCGGTGTATACAGGCGCGCTGCACTGAGGGCCAAGCCTCTCCCTGCCTCGGTTTGCTGCTCCGGCTGCTGCTCTGGTGTCACAGGCATTCAACGACTCGGGATTGCAAGCGAACGCCAGCACAGCCAAACCCCTGCCGCCGCGCTGCCCGCTGCTGCTGCCACCCGCCCACTAGTGATCCCGTCTGTTTTGGATGCCACGCACCTCCTCTCCCTCCATATCTTCCTCGCAGGCGCCGCGGGCTGTGCGTATGCCCTGTGGCATGCCCACCGCAATGCTGCAGCCTTAGAAAGTGTGGCCAGCGAGGCCGAACTGCTGGGCAGCGCGGAGCGGTATGCTCGAGCCGCCCTGCAGGGCGTTGCAGGGCAGCCGCCGGAGCGGTACGGCTGGGCGCTGCTGGCAGGCCATGCTGGCGTGTACTGCGCTGGGGCCCTGGTGCTGAGCGCGAGTGCTGCGCTGGCGCGGAGGCAGGGGCGAGAGGCGGCGGCAGCGCAGCTGCAGGGCGAGGCGGCGGAGGCGGTGCGCCACTTTTGCGCCCTGCAGCGCCTGGCCTGCAGCACTGCCTGCGAAGAAGACGAGGTGGGGGTGGGGGGTGGGGGGTGTAGCTAGTGGATGGTGGGTGGTGTCACGCAAATGTCTGCGGGGGATGGCCGGCTGATGCGTGCTGTGCTGCGTGAAGCGCGGCATTAACCCTCATGCAACCGGAGGTCGGGGCACCACAACCGCTGCAATGCCACCCACCCGCGCCACAGGTGCTCTACGGCCGCAGCGGCTACCTGCTGGGCTGCCTGCTGCTGAACAAGCACGTTGGGGCGGGGAGCGTGCCGGCGCCGGCCATGCAGGCAGTGGTGAATGCCATCATTGAGTCAGGTGGGTGGCAGTGTGGTGGCCGGTACCGGTGAGAATGCACAATGGTCAGGCCAGGCAACTTCAAACCCATGCATGCTGGATTGCGCGTGCCAGTGCGGCTGCACACCGCACACAAGCGCGCTCCGCCCAGCCCGCAGGCCGCAGCCTGGCTGGCCGGCTGCGCGAGCCGGCCAGCTTCCCCACCCCGCTCTTCTACACGTGGCCACCTGGCCCCGACGGCTCGCCCTACCTGGGAGCCGCACACGGCCTCATAGGTGAGCCCTTGCCAGCTGACTGCCCACCCACTGGCTGCTCTCGCGCCGTGCTGCTGCCGCGCAGGCCGCAGTTCGGCGCGCGGCAGCGGCAGCCCGCTGTTCTATCACTGGCATGACAAGCCGTACCTGGGCGCAGCGCACGGCATGATTGGTGAGGCGCGGTGCATGGGTGCTGGCCTGGCCGTTGGGGGTGGGGAGTGGCTTGGCTGCTACTTGGCAGGGCTCCGCACGAAGGACCTTCGTTGGTGCACCTGGTGCAAACATGTGAACTGTGTGCCTGCAGCCGCTCCCCCTCGTGGCCGTGCCCATCCATCCGCTCCTGCCCAACTACCGCTCGCCCGCCTCCTCACCTGCCCCGCATCCCTCCCTCCCACCCCCCGCAGGCATCCTCTTTGCCCTGCTGCACGTGCCGGAGCTGGTGGCCGCCATCCCGGGGGCGCAGGCTGATGTGCAGGGCGCGCTGCGCTACGTGCTGACGCTGGAGTGCGATGCCGAGGGGCGACGGGGTGAGCCGGTTGGGTGGGAACCGGGGTTGGTGGAGCCGATCGCAGTGTGTGCAAGGGCAGGCGCTGGGAATGGTTTGGAAGCTGTCAGATGACCGGAAACTGTTGCTGCCTGCTCCTGCTGCATCACTGCCTGCCTGCAACAGCCACCAGGGGCCTGCCAACACTGCCTGCCTTCATGTATGAAAATGCGCAGGCCAGGGCGGGCACTACCCCACCCAGATGGGCCCCTGGCGCGATCGTGAACCCCTGGTGCACTGGTGCCATGGCGCCACGGGTGCGTGCCACCTTGTTAGCTGCTAGCGTGCATGGCACACAGCAGCACCTGGCTTTGCTGGGGTACAGGGCCCCTGTCTGAGAGAGGCAGGAATGTATGGCCCACGCCACCCGTCCTCCTTTGTCCACCTGTGCAACAGGCGCGGTGCTCCTGTTTTGCAAGGCGCACGAGCAGCTGGGCGACGCCGCCTACCTGGCGGCCGCGCAGCGCAGCGGCGAGGCGGTGTGGGAGCGAGGCCTGCTGAAGAAGGTGGGTGGGCTGGGGTGTGGGCATGGCAATTTGCATGCATGCAAGCTAGGTGCCCGCTGCACCCCTGTGGTGGTCCTGTGATGTGGGATCGGGCCAGGTTGCGTTTTTTAGGCATGCAATACAGCTGCACAGCGGGTTCCCAGACTCGTGTTGGCCACCCTCACCATGCCGCAGGGCCCGGGCGCGTGCCACGGCGTGTCCGGCTCCGCCTATGCCCTGCTGCGCCTGCACCGCAGCTGCCCGCCCGGCCCCGCACGCGACAAGTGGCTGCACCGCGCCCACCAGTTTGCGCTGTTCATGGACTCGTGAGCTGGGCGGGCGGGGCTGCATGGTTTGTTGGTGGGCTGCTCAGTCATGGTGTGTTAACATTCACACTCTCCCGGTCAACTTGTCCTGACCCAGCTGTAGGTCGCCTTGCAACGCAATACCCCAACTGTGAGGCCAGCATCACCTCAACTACACTATGCCTGCTCGTTTCCCTGGCTCCCACCTCACCAGGCCCGAGTTCAGGCAGGGAGCCCGCACCCCCGACCACCCGCACTCGCTGTACGAGGGCAGCGCAGCCGCGGTGTGCCTGTGGGCCGACCTGCTGGGGGACCCGCAGCGGGCCGGCTTCCCCATGTTTGAAATCGATGTGTAAGCGGTGCAGGCCAGGCAGGGCAGGCGGCGGGCCAGGTGTTGTGTGCATGGCAGCACCCATGACAGCGCCGGCAAGGCTCCCTGACCACTGCCTGGGGATGCGGCACAACTTGATTTGACGAATCGACTGAATGTTGGCCCTGACTCACGTGAATGCACAGCAATGCACAGCAACGGTGTAACGACACGCACTTTTGCGCCGAAGGGGTGCTACTGATCTGAGTCCTTGCTGCTCTTACTGCCGCCGCCCTGGGCCTCCTCCTCGCCGTCGGCCGCTGCCTCCTGGCTGCCCTCCAGCTTCCCAGCCTCCGTGCCGCCTGCTCCGCCTGCCTGCTGCCGCTGCTGCGCCTGCCGGAAGCTCCACCACATGAAGGCGGTGACAGCGGCGATGGTCACCGCAATGCCGGCAATCTGCGCCGCAACGAGACAGGCAGCTTGCGTTTGAATCGGGCTGCCGGCCCGCTGCCATCATGGCCTTGCTTCGAGCTTCACTGCCGACAGTCAGCCTCGGTATGCACTGCGGAACGTCCCACAGACTCCCTCCCGACGCTCCCACAGACGGGCTGCTTGCTCTGCCCCAGCCCGCCCCACCTGCACTGGCGTCTGCACGGCGCTTGTGCCCAGGATGAGGCGGGACAGCAGGATGGCGGAGACCAGGCGCAGGCCCGCCATCAAAGATACAGTGGGTGCCCCCAGCTGCCACACAGCGTGCTGCAGAGGCGGGTGGGGAGAGAGAGACGGCACAAGCGGTTGGCATGAGGAGCCGTGCGGGCAGCCCATACATGCGCAACCCATGCAGCTGGGCAAGCCCATCCATACATGCGTAAATGTAGAGGGACTGCAGACCCTCACCAGCCCCGCCCTGCCCCGCCTCACCTGCAGCGCAAAGGCGAGGCCCACAAACACGACTGATCCCAGGAGGGCCAGCACCAGCCAGTCGGCTGACGTCCAGCTGGCCGCCATCACCCCCCAGTCAGTGCCGTCCAGCGGCAGGGTGATGGCGGTGAGCAGTACGCATGCGGCGCACAAGTACCAGTACTGCAACTCCTGGATGGTGAAGCCCATGTGCCGGGTCGCCTACGGGTCAAGGCGGCCAGGGTCAAAGCGGGGGTGCTCAGCGGGACGAGGGACACAGAAAGGCAGGCAGGCAGCATGGGATGGGGGAGGCTTGGTTCCAGCTTTTGTTCCCTACTGCATGCCCTACAGAAGCAAGTGCACCATGCCTGCGGTTGAAACCACCTGCATGAGGATGAGCGCCAGCCCGCCGCTCATCACAGTGGCCACCGACAGGCCAAACCCGATCCAGCCGCGGGTGGTGCCCAGGGACCCCGCAGTGCTCTGCGGCGAAGTGAGAGAGTGCGAGAACATTACCAGGCTGGCGAAATGCGGGAGGCATGCTGCAGGCGGTGGCTTCACTGTGGCATGCTGGCGCCACGACTCGAGCGCCGAGCGCCGCACATGGCGCACGCCCGCCTGCCATCCATGCCCCGCCCAACCTGGCTGATGTTGGGCGCCACCACCATTGCGCTGCCGCCCAGAGTGACGGCCGCAGCCAGCCACAGCTGCCAGGGTAGGCGGTGTCGGAGCAGCAACGACTGCAGAATTCCGATGAAGAACACCTGAATAGATAGGAAATTTTTCAACTAATTTCAAAAACAAGTACGCCATGGGCATGGGTTGAGGGGGCCAGCTGGGTATTAAGCCCAAAGAACACCAGCCAGCCACCGTACCTGAGAAAGCTGCACCAGCTGAACTGCAGAGAGGAGTCGGAGTTAGTTATTTGGTTTAGTTTAGCAAGCAGGGGTGTGGCGTGAGCGAAAACGAAGGGCGTGACGTGAGCGGAAACAGGCGCGCCCTCCCAGAAAGGCACATGTCCTGTTGGAGTAGGCCAAGAGTTGATGTTGTTCGTCTGGTACAGAGGCACATGCGCCCTCACAACTCTGTGCCCAGCTCATGGTGCAACCAGGCCTTCTGTACACACCATATACCGCCCCTCCCTGCTCACCGATTGCCGGGTCCACAAAGCCAGGCGACACTATCTGGCCGGTGCACACGCCAATGGAGCACATGACGAGGCCCCCGAGGGCTAATGCCCTGTGGCGGCGGGGATGCTGCCGTTCTAGCGCCTCAAAACGGGCCGACAGGCCGCGCTGCATTGGCACGGCCGGGCGGTAGGCTGAGGCCTGGTGCCGCAGATGGGCTCTTGCGGGAGGCTGCTGCTGCTGACCCGTAAGACCCGTGGGGCCTGCTGCTGACGCCTGGGGCGCCTCTTCATCTGGCAGTGTGGTCGCATCAATGCTGCCCTCCCCGCCGTGCTGTGCTGCCCCTGCTGGCCACTGCCCCGCGCTGTTGCTGCTGCCTTCACCTGCCGCTGCTGAGCCTGCTGCGCCGCGCTGCAGCTGGTGCCGCCACAGCGTGAGGGCCAGCAGCGGCGCAGCATGGAAGCACAGCAGCGTGGCCAGCGACAGCAGGCAGGTGAGGGTGGCCAGGCGGGCAGCAGGTGCGGGAGGGACTGCCACAGTCTGCAGGACGGCGGGAAGGGGGATCCCTCAGCACACACAGCGCGGCGACAGCCATCGCACACAGAAAACAGCGAAGCACGCAAACTTGACTGCAGGTAGCGAGCCAGCACACCATTCAGTGCTGCCAGGAAGTGGGCTGTGACAGCGACCAGCAGCCAGGCGATGCGTGTGGCGCCGCCGCTGCGGGCTGCCGCCATCGCTTCACGCACTGAAGGGCAGTGGAGCAGCCACACACGTGATTCTGGGTGCACAGGATCACTCCCCACATGAGCTCTAAAGTCCATCATCGGCGCCCCCGAGCCACACAAAAGCATGGGAAGGCTCTGCGCACGCACACGCCGAGGGGCCTCACCTAATGTGCCGGCAAGCGGCGGCGGCGATGGCGGGGGCGCCTGAGGGGCGGCGCGATGCGCAGAGCGTGGAAAACGACCGCACAAGCCAAGCGCAAGCCTTCAAGCTCGCCCTCGCTTTGCGGGAACTCTTGACCGCAGCCAGGTCCCCCTTCGCAACTGATCGGTGCCTGCCTATGTAAAGTTTCGAATATAACAGGGCGTTTGAAGCAGCAAGGCCCGGCAATCGGCCGGAAGTCCGCCAATGAGCAAGGCAAATGGCGGCACGCTGCGACCGCTGAGCAGGCGGCGGCGGCAGCGGCCCTACGCCTCTGCACCCAATTTAATGGCTATGCACTCTCATACACGCCTGTATGCACCCCATTCGCAGGATTTGCACTCTCACAGGTCAAGCATCAACAATCTTGCACGCTCGAAAGCACTCAACACAGATCAGGAGATGCCGCCGGCAGCAATGAGCGGCGTCCAGCTGGCCTCCAAAAACACCCGCCCGCCCTGCGCAGCCTCCTCCAAATCAACAGTGTCGCGCCACAGGCGAGCCTCGCGGATGTGCCGGAATGGCACGCTTGCGCGGCCCTTGAAGCCTGCAGCAGCGTTGGGCGTGGTGGCAGCCAAGCCATGACGGTTGCTGCTGGGATGCGCTATGCTCAGCTGCACCCCGCTGCACAGCCGCTGTCGCTGCCGGTGCTGCACTCAGGGTGACCCGGCTCACCGTCGCGCCCACGCGTATCCCACACCTCCAGACGTATCTCGTGGGGCTGCGCCGCACGGTCACCGTCCACCACAAACTCCAGCTGCAGCAGGGCTGCGGGAGATGGGGACGTGACAGCTGTGCAGTGCGGTACACGAGCTGCAGAGACAGCAAAGTTCAACAAGTTGTGCGAGGTGCCTCGCCAGGCAGGCGCAGTCCACATGCTTGCCAAGCAACGCCTGTCCTGCCGTGCCCTGCGCATGAATTGGCAGCTTGCGACACAGCTGAACTGCCTCTTGCCTCTTGGTCCAGTGTGATCTGCCCCGCGCTGCGCTTGCCCTTGACGCTGCTCGTCTGCTTCTGGATGCCCGCCAGCCAGGCCCGCACCTGGGCAGTGACAGGTAGGGTGCCGGCAGCGGTCGGCGCTTGACGTGGCTGCTTGTAGGCACATCGCAGCTGCAGGAGGCCCCCCCTGCAAAATCACCGCGTTCTAACCGCTAACCAGCCCACTGGTACACCCCAACACCTGGATGCTGCGCTTCCAGCCGCCCAGCAGCAGGCTGTTGGGCGCGATCCCCTCCACCTGCATCAAGTTGCAGTCCGCCAGTCGCTGGCAAGTCAGCATGACAGCGGTACTGGTGCTATGCATCCCCCAAGCAAGCCCGCCCAGCACTGCAAAACCCCAGCTCCAGCCTCCCCATGCCCTGCCCAGGCAGCTGCCCGCCCCACCCGCAGCACGCGCAGTGACAACATGCCGCCGCGCAGCGCTTTGCGCGCCTCCACGCTCAGCCTGCTGAGGTCGGCAGCTGAGTCGCCAGGCTCCCAGTGGGCCGCCACCGCCGCGTCCACGTCTTCCTGGGCAAACTCGTGCAGGCTCAGCTGCAAGGCGGGGATGGGTGGATGGATGGGACGACAACAACATGCTGTGGCATCCTGTTGCCTGCGCACGTGCGCGCACCCACTACACCGTGGACCGAGCGCTCATGAGAACCAGCCCAGTCCCCACATGATGGGCGCTCGCCTTGAGGCGCAGGCGGCAGGGCTTGTGCAGGTGGCGGGCAGAGTTCCCCGGCTTGAGCAGCTCTGCCGTCTCCCAGGGGCGGATGAGCAGCCCAACCGTCTTCTGAGCCGCACGTGAGACGGCGCTCAGCGGGCCGCCCTGCAGGGGGAGCCGGGAAGTTGGTTGGCAGCAGTCGTGTGCAGCAGGCGGCGGGCATGTGTGCATGCGGTGGGAGCATCGAGAGCCGGGCAGGTGGAGCGTTGAGGAGCCACGGTGCAGGCTGATGCATCCTCCCACGTGCAGCAGGCCTGCCCCCTTATTCCGTTCTCGCATAACTGCCTCACCTTCTGCATGTACTGGGGGCTGCTGGGCTTGTCCTGGTGTGGCGGCTGCAAGGGTCGAGTGATGGCGGAAGTGACGTTACTGCAAGCTCATGGACGGGAGACCTGGCAGGCGTTGCATGCACAGAGTCATACCAACAAGCAGTTTGTGACCCAATGCTCCATCTAGTAGTCGAACAGGGACCTCACATGACATGACATCGCATGCACGTCAGCAGCTGTGCACCAAGGCTGCACGCCCACCTGTACAGTGAACCAGTCCTCCAGCGGTTTGTCGCGAAGCAGGTCTCGCACACGGATTTCCACTCTGCAGCAGGGGCAGCAGGTACAGGCAGGCCGCAGCTGTTGAGCTCGACCGGCCATCACAAGAAGTCACTGCCAAAACAGGCATTGGGTTGTGCCCAGTGCGCTGCTGCCATCATGCAATGCAACTGTGCTGTATGCCATACCATGCTCAATGCAGGCACTCCATGCCAAGGCAGGCATGTCATGAAAAGCACCACCATGTTATGCTGTTGCCATGCTGTTGCCATGCCATGCCATGCCATGCCATGCTATGCTATGGCTGTCACCCTGCGACGTCTTCGTGACGCCACATGCTCGTGGCAGCACCACATGTCCTGAAATGCCGCACCTGCCGATCTCGTCATCCCTGTCGAAGGTGTCGTAGTCGAGCAGCTTGGCTTGCAGCACCTGTGTGCAGCATCAGTCGGCAAGCATTCATTGCCCATGATGGGCTTGGGGCTGGTCAGAACAAGTTAGCATGCCGGGCGGCATGGTGCTTGCTCCCGACAAGGCATGAACACGTCCAGCGTTGCATGTAGCACACGGCCAGCCAACCACATGACCACAGCCGGCTGGCAAGCTTTTTTCAGCCATCTCTCTTTGCTGTTCCTCCTCGCCCACCTGCGCCTCTGGGCAGTGCACAATGAGGCTGAACTCCTCCTGCCACGAAGGGTGCTTGCTGTTGTCCACAACCTAAGGGGGGCGGGTGGCTGCGGGGTGGCATGAGGCAGGAGAAGCAGACCAGGCCCGGGGCCAGCAGCTCTCACTGCCGTCTACACACGAACCTTGGGACAACAGCTGTGGGAGAGGCACGCGCGCACAGAAGCAGCAGCCTCCAGCAACAGGGTTGGGGGCAGTACAGGGCAGGCGTGGCCACCATGTGACGCCTGCCGAGTCAGCCTCACCTGTGTCCGCACTTTCTGCCGCTCGCGCACCGAAAGCTCCACATAAGGGTCTGCGAGGCGGGTGCAGCGTGACCGGAGCCCGGGCAACAAGGTAGCTGCCCCTGGCTTCAGTCGTCGCCACGGCTGCCTGCGACAAGCCTGCCTGGCTTCCCACCTGAGGCTGTGAAGATGTCCATACGCGGCACGTGCTCCGCCTCCATCACAGTCACCTGCAGCACGGGCAGGCGC
The DNA here is from genome assembly GCA_006782975.1 of Chlorella sp. Dachan. NCBI lineage: Eukaryota > Viridiplantae > Chlorophyta > Trebouxiophyceae > Chlorellales > Chlorellaceae > Chlorella > Chlorella sp. Dachan. The sequence goes on from RRZL01000033.1 coordinate 2,275,120, forward strand.
CAGTCGGTGCATGGGAAAAGCGGGTCCACATGTCACACATGCAAGCGCCTGTGGCTCTGCAGCACCAGGCAGCTGCAGCGCCCAAAGCCGCCCAACCGCATGCATCGCAATGCACTGCAAATTCAATGCAGTTGCCTGGGCCGCCGGCAAAGGTGTCACATGCGCTGCCGCCCACCTGCAGCAGCGCTCGCGGGCGCTCAAAGTCGGGGGATGCCTGTTCAGCCAGCGGGATGACGAGCCTGAGGGGAGAGCAGGAGAGGAGAGGGTGTGAGGCGAAGCAATGTCACCGTACAGGCGCAGCTGCGGGGATCCAACTGGAACATCGTGAGTCACTGCTTCCCTGCCTGCCTCGGGCGGCATCAGGAATGCGCATGGGGCTCACTTTTCGGGCAGCACCAGCGGGCGCAGCACCGAGTCCTTGATCAAGCCGTGCAGCCCTGCAGGGCAGGCAGGAACAGATATTTCAGGCAGGGCGCACAGATTCTCCAGTCCATCAGCAAACTGCATATTGCGACAGACGAACAAAACCGGTAGCTGTCCCCGACGCAGGAAGCCGAGCAGGCCTGGCCCGCCCAGCGCTCACACGTCTCCAGCCCAGGCAGCAGCGAGACGTCGCCGCCAAACAGGGTGAGGTCGAACGAGAAGCGAGGCAGCTCGGTGAAGGACACCTGGGCTGCGGCAGGGTGGCGAGGGGAGGGGAGGAGGGCGGGCAGTAGGGCAGTGCGGGCGTGCCGAGAGATGGACAGCTGCCATGCATGGTGGCATGTTGTGCTCAGTCATGGCGGGGTGGCTGGCCACGCCCCGTGTAGCGCCCAGCGTGGCTGCCCAGGCAGCCCCTGTGGCGCCCCGGCCCCTTGTGCCCACCCACCTGAGCCGATGAGGGGCAGCTGGTTCATGAGGGGGCGCAGCGTGACGCGCAGCCGGCCAGACAGCGTGAAGCGCTCGATGGCGGCCTTGATGATCACAATGTTGGACACCTGAAGCAGGGGGTGGGGGATGGAGCGGATTGGCGGTTGTGCGGCAGCAGGGGGACCGCCCAACCAGGTGCAGCGTAAACAGTGGCGCGACTCAAAAGCAGCCCAAGCGCCCAGCAAGGCTATTCCAGTGCTGCTGAGCTGGACACGTGTACGCCTCACCATGTCCACCACTTGGTCGATGATGGGCAGGCGCGTGGCGGCATGGGTCGCGGCCTTTGGCACCGGCTTGACCACAAACACCATCTGTGGGATGGAGCGATCGGGCAACACGTGCCACAAGCTGCCATACAAGCTGCAACCTGATGAGACAGCGTCAATCCCCCGCTTGAATGCCGGCCTTTGCAAGCATAGGCAGCAGCAGCACAGGGCTCTGCCTGGAGCAGCCAGCCCACCGTCTGCTGGCCGGCCCAGGTGAAGTCGATCTCCAGGATGATCTGCGCATGAAGGGACGCATGGGCAGCGCCCAGCGCAGCGCATGAGTGACCACACGTGTGCAAGCCAGCCAGACAGCGCACACAATGGTAGTTGTTCAGGCGGCTGCCCCGGCCGCTTCACACCCCGGAACACGGCCGCAAGCGGTAACGCTCCTGCCCCACCTCATCGTTGCGGCTCTCAGCCTCTGAATACACCTTGACAGCAGTTGGCTCCGGGCTCACGGGCCCCAGGCTGCGGTGCAAGAATGGGCAGGCAAGCAGACAGAAGGTTGGAGCTGTGCAGCCGCTCAGCTGCCGCCTCAAGCCCTGGGCCAACTCGCCTGACGTGGCTCAGCTTGATGCTGCGCATCCAGGAGGGCTTGTTTTCCTCCAGCATCTGCGGCACGTTGTCCTCAATCTGGGAAAAGAAAGAGGAGGGCAGCAGCAGTGCATAATTGGCCATGCCGGCCGTCAGCATGTGTCGGTTGCACACACAGGCAGCGGACAGGCGGGCAGGCAGCGCGTTTGGCCGCCCGAGAGGGCGCCGAATGAGGGCATCACAAAGCCGCTCACCCAGGTCTGCCCATATTTCGCAGCATACGGGTAGAGCTGCGCCATCACGGTGTTGAGCCAGTCCACGCGCCGAAAGTCGGGGAAGTTCACCTGCACAACATCAAGAGATGGAGCGTCTGTTGGCCTCCCGCTGCCGCAAAGCCGCCTGGCCAATCATGGAGCGGCTGCTCTTCTGTACATTTGCTACCTGCTCCCCTGCGCATTGCTACCTGCGCTCCCGTGCATTGATGCCGGCTCTCCTGTGCATTGCTACCTGCTCACCCAGGCTGGCAGGCTGGCGTCCCGCAGCAGGCGCCGCAGCTCCGTGGGGTCCATGTCGTTCAGCTGGCGCAGCACGGTGCGCTGCGCGTGCCGCTTGGACAGGCGGCGCAGGCTGTAGCGGAAGCGGTAGGCGGCCAGCGCTGCAACCAGGCCCAGGAGCAGCAGCATGGAGAGCGCCCCGGCCCAGAAGCTGCCCCGCGGCGCGGCTGCGGCGGCGGTGGGCAGCTGGTGTCGGGAGGTGGCCAGGGATCGCGTCAGGTTGGCCACTTGCTGAGCAAGGCTGGCAAGGTCGGCGGCGGGGGCTGGGCAGCTGGCGCGGGCAGCAGGGTTGGCTGCCGCCCCATCCAGCTGCATCTGCGCCTTGTTCAGCGCAGCGACTTGAAAGCTTGCAATGCTGGCAGTCCTCAGCCGTCCAACAGGAGGCTGGGGCGATGGAGGCCTGCGGGAGAGTGCTCAGCGCCAGGCACCCTCGCCAGCGCGGCGTGGCAGATGGCATACCACCCTGGGGACGTCGATCCGCTGCGCTTTGTGAGCTCCTTGCTCCTTTGTTCGCCGATCTGGCCCGCGGCTTGTGAACGGGCGAAGCGGCAGGGCCGCTTAGCGGCACAGCGCCACCCGAGCAGGACAAACAGCTGCCGGCCGCGCCATCGTTGCGCGGCTTTGTCGCAGCACACTCAGCAAGCGGTGCACGGCTGGGCGCGGCAAGAGAGGCAGCAGGCACAGTGGGCTTGGAGCAGCGCCTGCCTGCCTGTGCAGTGCTTCACCCCCGCTTGCATGTGACGGCCTCGCTCTCGCCGCTGCCCGTGTGACTGACGGTGCCGCTGCCGCCGCCGCCGCTCCCACTGCCGCTCCCGCGACCACCCCCAAACCAGCCTCGTGGGCATACCTGCACCCTGCTCTCTTGCTCCTGCCCCGCAGCCGAGGGTGACGGCCCGCAGCCGGCGGCGCCATGGCGAAAGCTGCGGCGGCGCCGCCCGCCGACGACCTGGTGCCTGTGCAGCTGGCGCTGGACGGCACTCGGCAGGGCGCGGTGCAGGAGTGGGTGCTCTGGCCTTGCGCCGCCAGCAAGGCAGAGATCAGGGACTTTGCAGACACTCTGGTCGGCGACCTGGGCCTGCAGGTGCGCCACAGCCGGCTGGTGTTGGTGCTGGCGGTGCGCGGCGGCACTGCATGCACACCATTGAACGTGTCAGCCAGAAAGCAGCACTCTGCCTGCTGCTGCCCCGCTGGGCGCCGCCGCGCTCTCTTTATCAATCTTGCCTGCGATGCCTGCACTCGTCTCGCTGCAGCCGCAGCTGAAGCAGCCGGTCACCCAGGCAATTGTATCGCAAGTCAACGACTGGTGCAGCAGCGTGCCGCCGCCGGCACGGGAACCAGCGCCCCGCCGCGAGCTGATCCGGTGCGCGGTTGGGAAGAGGGGGAAGTGCTCAGCTGTGGAGCTGCTGGCATGGCGGCAGCTCGTCATGGTCCAGCACGACCTGTGGAAGCGTGGTGGCAGCCAGCACTGCCCTGTCCTTCGAGCCTGCCCCTCAGCTCCCTCCCTCCCCCCTGCCGTGGGGCGTCCGAACTGCAGCCGGCAGCCGGCTGACTGGCATGGTCCCTCCTTCTGCGCTCCATGCCGCTGCAGGCTGGACCTGGTGCTTGACGGCTCGCTGCGCCTGCGTGACCAGTTCTGGTGAGGCTCGACCAAATATTTTGATGATAAATTCATCAAAATTGGAGCAAGGCGCCCGTGCTGGCTCCCCCCCTCAGCGCAGTGGCTGCTCCTGGTGCCCAGGGGGTCCAGCTTGTGCCCGCCACCCAGCAGAACCTTCGCTGCAGCTCTGTTACTGCAGCCCCCACCACCTGTGCTCACTGTAGCAATGCGTGACTGGAACCGCACGCCCGCACCCCGCAGGTGGGACCTGCACTCGGATGCGCTCACCCCGGAAGATTTCGCAGCAGAGCTGTGCGCTGACGCTGGAGTGGAGCCGCGGCACGGCGCAGCAGTGGCCGCTGCCATCCGCATTGAGGTGGGGGCAGGGGGAGAGGTGGATGCAGCGAGGGCTGAGGCAGAGGGGGTGGAGTGAGCCGGGGCCCAGCTCGGTGCAAGGGGTTGCTTGCGCCTCTGCGGCAGGCGCAGGTGCATGTCGGCGGGAGGTGCTGCCAAGTAGGCGTGCGCCACTGCCCTAGCTGTGGCACTGCTCGAGCCCACCGCCCCTTCTGCCCCTCTGCCCGCAGCTGGCCAAGCTGCGGCAGGCGCCGCCCACCAACCTGCCCCTGCCCACGCCACGCATCGGGGAGGGCCAGCTGCCAGCCAACGGCCAGCAGGCGCAGCTGCAAAGCGTCTATGCCTCTGGGTGAGGGGGTGATGCAAGCGTTGTTCGCCTGTCAAGTCATTGGCCATGCCACCCGCTTGCCACCCCCTCGCACCAGGACATGAGGCTCCTGCAACCACGCCCTTGAGAGCTGATTCGACCGACCCCCTCTGGCCTTGCCTCTGCTTACCTGCCTGCAGCTGCATGCGGGGGCCGGAGCAGTGGCAGGATTGGGGCCCCTCGCTGCATCACCTGACCCTGGAGGAGGCTCAGGCGCTGCAGCAGCAGCAGGCAGCGGTGCAGGCGCAGCACCAAGCGGCGGCCCAGCAGGCGGCGGTGCAAGCGCAGCAGGCGGCGGCACAAGAACAGCAGCAGGCGGCAGCACAAGTGCAGCAGGCCGCTCATGCCCAGCAGCTGCAGCTGCAGCAGCGAGCGGCAGAGCTTGAACGACTGCGAGCGGCCGCCGTCCAGTCGCAGGCAGGGCAGCCGGTCGAGCAGCAGGCACCAGCGGTCGAGCAGCAGGCACCAGCGGAGCCGCAGCTGCCGCAGCTGGTGCCGCAGCAAGCGGTGGGCGGCATGCCCCCCCAGGGGCACACTACAGTGGTGGTGCCGTCATTGCCGCACAACCCGCTGGCCGGCCAGGGCCCACGGCAGCAGCAGCTCGGGATGCCGCAACTGGTGGGGGTGCAGCAACCGCCGCAGCAGGCAGTGCAGGCGCATGCACTGCAGGCGATGCAGCAGCAGGCGGCGGTGCAAGCAGCAGCACAGCAGGAGCCTGAGCAGCAGCAGCAGCAGCAGCAGCCGGCAGGGAAGCAGCAGGGCAAGAAGCGGGGCCGCGGCGAGGCGGGCGGCGCCGCAGCGCCGGGGCGGCGC
>RRZL01000033.1:2280776-2325837 GCA_006782975.1 Chlorella sp. Dachan
ACAGCCGCGGCGGCGGCGGCAGCAGCAGCGGCAGCGCCGGCGGCAGCAACAGCGCCAGGAACCTCGCCCAGCTCTGTGGCGGTGCGGCGGCAGCCTGTGGGGCCGGGCCCTGGCCTGTCGACGTTCCAGCATCACCCGCCGGTGCCTCAGCCGGCCCTGCTGCCGGTGGCGGCGCAGCAGCCCGCCCTGCTGCCGCAGATGGCAGGGGGGAGCAGCATGCCGCCACCCATGCCCTCGCTAGGAGTGATGGCCAGCACCAGCGGGCCGGGCATGGGCGGCGGCATTGTGCCAACAACCATCATGCTGCCGGGGCAGGCGTCCCTGGGGCGTGGCCCCGTCCCCATGCCGCTGCCTCCCAACCCCATGGGGCCCAGGCTGGAGTCCAGCGCCTCAGCGGGCGTAGCGCAGCAGCTGCAGCTGGTGGCGGCAGCCATTGTGCACTACGCCCGGGAGCTGGGCATTGGCGAGCCCAAAATTCAGTCCTTCCTGGCTTGCCCTCCCGACGAGCAGCTGAAGCTGTACCGCACCCTGCACCAGCTGGTGATCCAAGCGCGGGCGCGGCAGCAGCAGCAGCTGCAGGCGGCAGTGATGGCGCAGCAGCAGCAGGCGCAGCAGCAGCAGCAGCAGCAGCAGATGGCGCCGCTGCCGGGCCTGGGCTTGGGGCCTGGCCCGATGGGAGGCGTGCCGCCGCCGCCGATGGGCCCGCCGCTGCCGCTGCCGCCCATGCCTGCGCCGCTGCCGCCCATGCCACTGGAGGCTGTGCCTCAGTCCGCAGGGCCCGCAGGGGCCGGGCAGTATGCCAACCTGTTTTCAGAAATGTTTGACTGACGAGTGGGCGCGATGCCACCCCAGTTTTCTGCGTTGCCCACCCTGTGTTCCCCCCCACTCCAGACCCAAACCCACTGCTTTGAATGCATCGGTCGTGGCATGCCCACCCATCATGTGATTCGTCTGATGTCAAAGTGGTATCTCTTGCAGATCAAGTTGTTACAACGATTGATGCAAACGGATGTAGCAGGGCACTCGCGGGCACTTGTTTCCTGATTCCTGAGCGTGTGTGCCTGACGCAGGCTTTGTGTTGGAGCCACGACATTCAGCTTTAACTGCTTGCACAATCACTCCCCCTCGACTTCATCAGCCTTGGCTCCGCCTGCAAGGGCAAGGGAGAAACGGCGGCAGGGAAGCATTACCTGTATGCACACCGCAACCAAACATAGTGCATCTGCTTCCTCATGGCCACCGCTGACCTTCCTCGAGCTGCTAGCAATGCACAGCAGTGCTGGCGCCATGCACCACGCCTCGCACGCCCAACACGCAGGCATCACATGAAGGTGCACCACCCCCCAACCATCCCCGCCCCCAGGCCTCACAGCAGACATCGTGCTCGTGGCCATGCTCGCACAGCACCTTGTTGTACTTGTCGGCCTGCTTGCGCTCAAAGTCGGCCTGTGGGGCGGGTGCCAGTGCAGAGCACGGAGAGGGTCACTTGGGATTGGCAGCTGGCAGACCGCCATGCGACTGTCGGTGCGCAGCGCGTACAGCAGCCGCCTGTCCACAGCACACAGGGGGGTTGTAGACCTGCCACAGCCGCCCACCCAGACACCCACCTTGCGCGCCTCCAAGCTCTCCCGCCTGCAAAATAAGCAGGTTGCAGCTGTGTGAACTGCTCAGGCCGCATCCTGCCTGCCTTCCTGCGCGGCCTCTGCTGCGCTGCAATGGGACCGGCCGCACCATCCGGCCTGCACCCTTCGCACTCACAGGATTGTGTCGGCCATCGTATCGCCCCAAGTGCTCCTGCTGCGCATGTGCAGCAGCATGCGCTCCACCTGCGGGTCTTTCACGCCGGCAGAGGCGTGCGTTGCGCCCAGCCAGACGGCAGCCCAGCGGGGCGGCACCGGGTGGGCTGCCAAACGCGCAATGCATTCAGCACAGCACCAGCCTTGCCTCTGCCGGGTCCTCCAGTTTCTCCAGGATATGGCCCTGCGGTTGCCAGAGGCAGCGGGCGGCGACACAAGATGAGGTGGGCAAGCGCGCAGCAAATGATCAGCAGCACCAACCAAAATCTACGCGCAACCGTCTGCACTCCGTCCGACTACTCACCTGGTCCTGCTCAGTGATCAGCACGTGGTCCTCCTCATACTTGGAGCAGGGGCAGGAGCTGGTGGCCACAGCCGCTCGGCCCGCCGACGCCTGCAGTGCACAGTGAGAGGCGGCGAATGGCGGCAGCGGCGGCGGTGGGGCACAACCCTCGGCAGCATGATCTGGACGTTGCGGCGCCTCGCGCTCACTACCTGCTGCAGGCGGACGCGCAGCTGGGTCGCCCGGGCGGCGGCACGCAGCATGCCGACTTTGCCACTCTCGGGTGCTGGTGTTGGGGGGCTGCGGGGAGCGCGGTTGCGATCAAAGAGACAAGCAAACTACCACCAACCCTGCCGTGACGATCCAAGGGCCCCACGAGCCTCATGAAGCCGCCACATCTGCGCCCTGCCACGCACTCTGCCGACCACCCATTGTTGAGAGGACCCCAGCATTGGCGCTCTTAGTCTTACATGCATCACGACGCATCATCAAAGCAAAGTACCCTGAGCCAGCAAAAAAACCAGCTGCGCCCCCTTGCCAAAGCCAAAGTCACACAGCTCGGCCGCCACTGCCGCCACGGAGCCAGCAAGGCTTGCCGCCGCCGCTCACGTGCTGGTGGTTGCGGGCGTGCCGCCCTTGCCCTCCAGCACCTCCCTGTCTGTCACCGTGTCGCCCTGCACCTGGGAGGCGTCCGCATCCTCCAGGTGCTCCTAGGGGGAGCAGGGTTGGAGGAGGCCGGGGGCGCAGCATGCCCAGCTCAGCACACGTGGCGGGAGGCGGACTGGGAGGCTGTTGAAACACACCCGAGCCCCAGCGCCCGCATACATGGCAACCCCAGCTCGGATCCGACATAGCATGGCAGCTGTAGCATGACAGCCAACCAGCCAACCAGACCAACTGACCGCCGCCGCCTCGCGGCTCTCATGCGCCAGCGCCCGCGCCAGCTCTGGCTCGCTCAGGTCCTTGCCGCCCTGCATTAAAATGATGGAGAGTGTAACAAGTGGTGCTGTTGCAACAGTAGAGTGCAGGAGGGACGGCTCAAGTGCACGACGGCAGCAGCTGGCTTGCCGCCTGAAGCATCGCAGGTGTGCACGCAGCCTGCCTCCCCGCCCTCCCGTTTGCCTCATGCACCATCTTGGTAGCATTCTCCCTGTCCTGCGCCAGCTGCTCCTGCGACTCGGTGGTGGCGCCTTCCCGCTCCTCTGCAGGGAAGGCAAGTCGAACGTGTGAGAGGCATGCCTTGCATGCCCGTGGCAGCGGCGGCGGCAGCCGTTGAGCAGCTGTGCGGCCCTGCCTCAGACGCCCTCACCGGGGTTCTCCGAGTAGCCTGCCCCTGGTCCCGTGGCTACCCCGCTGCTCATTAGTCGAGCTGCCAACCAGGTGCCGCCTGCAGGGGCTGCCCCCAGGGGCGCCAAGCGGGTGCCAGCGACCCGCAGCATGTGTCCAAGGTGGAGCTCAGGGAAACAGCGTTGATTGAGTGTGCAGAGAGCAGTCCAATGCCAGCGCCCCGCATTGGCAGCAGCGGGCGATTCCTTGCACCTTCAATGCTTGAATCAAGCCACTATTGTTGTTCCTGACACACAGCTGGACGGCAGCATGGTGACCACGCGCTCCAGGAAGGCGCAGGCGCCCGAGCAGGCCCAGGAGCCTGCAGCGGAGGAGCAGGAGCCTGCCAAAACCGCAGTGCAGAAGCGCCAAGAGCCAGAGGGTGGCCAGCCAGCCACAGCAGAGCCTGCCGCCAAGCGCCAGCGGCGGGGCGCCAGCGGCGGCGGCGGTGACGAGGAAGTTGAGGAGGCAGCCGCGAGTGAGGCTGCAAGCCCAGAGGCTGCAGGCCCAGAGGCTGCTGGTGAGGCGCCTGAAGAGCCAGAAGATGCGACCGAGGAGCAGCACGGTGCGTGTGAGCAGTGGGCAAGCTTGTGTGGACTTGTGAATGCCTTCCTGCACGTTGCCGCCACCGCAGGTGCTCCATGCCCCCGTTTCTGCCCCGCCTACTCGTTCTGCTTCCGTGCATCTCCATCCTTACCAACCGGCCTCTTCCCCACCAACAGTGCAAGGATACAAGGAGGGAGAGCAGGGAAAGGAGCCTGGGGCAGGCGGCGAGGGGCGGGCAGCAGGCGGGGAAGCGGGCGGGGAGGGTGCCACTGCGGCAGTGGCGCCGGGCGGCAAGGAGGGGGCGGGGATCCTAGAGCAGGGCCGCGTCACCTTCTTGTACAGGCGAGTGGCCTTCGGCCGGGGACGGGTCAGCACAGCGGCAAGACAGTGTGCTGCCTGCAAGGTCAGCAGCAGCATGCTTGCTCTCGCGGGATGGTCGGAAGGCCACGCTCCTCGCCGGCTGCGGCCCGTACGGTGGCTGGCTGGTGCCCCCACGGCTTCATACCCAGCCGGCCCCCTCAATCCACGCCAACGGCGTACTCTTTCTTCCTTTCTTTCTGCCAACCCACTGACGCAACCTGTGCTGCCTCCTGCCACCCTCCCGCAGGCCCAAGGTCGGCAAGGACGAGGTGGGCTCCCTGGACGACGTGCAGCGCTTCTTCATGCTGCTGCAGCCCTCCAAGGCCGGCGTGAAGAGCCGGCTGATGATCCTGGGCAAGAAGCGGCTGCCCTCGGCGCGGCGCCACGAGGTGGGGAGTCGGGTGGTGGGCGAGCAGCCAAGCGGTGGAGCATGTACGTGGGTGCAGTGCGGGGAGGGCAGCCCGGGCAACGGAGCAAGGGCAAGGGCAAGGGCTTGTTGCGATGCAAAGGTGCTGGCTGTTGAGGGCTGCCGGTCACCGCATGATGTGGCAGCATCACGCCAAAGCTGCCGCTGCTCCCTACATGATGCGCAGCGATTCTTTGGGTTTGTGGAAAGCACGGCGGACAGCCCAGAGGAGCTGCTGCAGGGCCTGGGGCCGCAGGAGTACGAGACCAAGACGCGGGGTGAGCAAGCAGCCAAGGGCTGGGTGGGTGGGTGGGCAAGGACGCTTGCGTCTAAACGTCAGGGCGGCACAACAAGCAGGGAGGAGTGTTAGTGCCTTCCGTGGATTTGTGCCGCACTGGAGGATGTCTGCTGCTTCCCACTGACACCCTCTGCTACCCCACCCCCGTCACCCCGCAGGCCTGCGCCACCTGGCGTTGGCGCGGGCGGTGGGGCAGGGCACGTACGCCATTGCTGAGCACAAGGACCACGTGAAGCTGCTGTACAGGTGAGGTAGGCTGCTGGCAACAGGTAGCTGGCTGTCGCGAGGCAAGGGCAGCTGCTGTGCCATGCCATGGACGATTGCAGGGCACGGAGCCGGCGCTACATTGCTTGTGGTCGCGCGGAAGCAGCCAAGCATCGAGGTTGCCCACTCCCTGCCTGCCCGCGCCAGGCTGGAGGTGCCCTCCACCCCCGGCGAGGCGCAGCTGGAGTTCACCATCGGGGAGGAGGGCGCCTTTGTTCTGCAGGTCAAGGTGCGCAGGGCTCCGCGGCTCCTTTTGAGGCGGCAGGATGGGGAAGAGGCGGCACAGCGTGAGCGTGAGGGCAGCACGCGTCCTGCGGTTTGCGTGCCTGCATTGCAGAACGCCCCGCCACAGCCGGCGATGTGCCTACGACCCGCCTGCCCCTTCTTCCCTGCCATCTGCGCAGAACCCGGAGGCGCACACCCAGGGCGATCCCGGCCTGTCTGACCGAGCTGAGTACAGCCGAGACAAGCAGCGCGAGTTTGGCGCGTACAGGTGGATCCCGCCCTTCGACACCCAGGTGGGTGCACCCATGGGTGGGCAGGTGGGGTGGCTGGCTTGGTGAGGGGGGCGGTGGTGTGCTGCGAGCCTTGGAGAAATGGCTGATCGGGCAGCTCGTGGGCACCCACCGTACGTCGGCCCCTGTGTAGGCGGGCTAATGCGACAAAAATTGCCCATCACTTTCGCTTGCAGCTACTGGACGTGCCTCGCTGCGAGTTCCTGCTCGTTGGCGCGCGGGAAGAGATGCCCGCAGGCGTGGGGGAGCAGCTGGAGGTGAGAGGAGCGGGTCCAGAGGGCGGCAAGCAAAGCTGTGGGCAGGACGGGAGCAGAGGAGCCAAGCAAGCATGCTGCATCAGCAGCCAAACGCACAGCTTGGGTTGCATGGCATTCGCAGACCCTGCTCTTGCAACCCACACGACAGCGCAACCCCGCGGATCCTGCTGCCCGACTCCCTCGGCTGCTCAGTCGGAGAACGAGGCGGCATGCTCCAGGGAGGCAGGGAGTGACGACGGGTGCATGCTGGAGCGGCTGAAGCAGGCGGTGCAGGTGCGGGGGGTGGGGCAGGGGCGGGGGGCTGCGCGGCGTGGGGGTTGCAAAGCATGTCCGGCAGCGGCAATAAATCTGGATATTCATCCTTGTTTACCTTTGACTGCCTGCTGCCTGCACCGCAACCTCACAACTCAGGCGGAGAAGGTGGGCATTGAGACGGAGCCGGCGGCCACAGGCCAGCTGGCGTGACGAACGGGGGCGCCAGCAGTGGGGCCAAAGGGCTTGGGGCATGTACGGGGCTGGAGAGCGGCAGGCTGCGCATGCATTGACGTGCGTGGACTAGCATGCGGTTATGACTGTGTGTGACTGTGTTTGACTGTGACAGGCGAACTCAACAAACTCAACATGCACGCATGTAAAGAGAGCACGCCTTACAAATGCGAATGCGCAGCGGCAGCGGGTGGCAGAGCGGCAGCGGCAGCGGCATGACGAGCAGCAGCGGCAGCGGCAGTGGCCTGAAGCCATTGGCGGGCGCATCTCGTCGATCGCATTCTCCATCTACCTACTCCTGCATCCCTGAGCTTCGTTTGGTCCTCGTGCAATTCGACCTTTTCGCCAAAGGGCTCCCAGCTGGGCAGCCGGGTCATGGCAGGCGCCGGCAAGCACAGGCTGTCTCGCAGCAGCAGCGCGGAGCCCACAGAGCTGCTCGCCGCAATTCGGCGAGGCCTCCCGACGCAGCTGCCGCCCCTGGACTCGCACACAGTTGCCAAGCTCAAGGTACGTGCCTTCGGTGTCATGCTGGGCTCACCGAGAGCCTGCAGGCGGCTTGAGCTGCTGCCGCCGCCGCCGGTCCGGCCGACTCCCGCCGCCGCTGCCTGCGAGCGCCATCCAGCATGCCATTTGCTCCCCCGCTGGCTCAAGTAAGCCCGGCTACACAACCCGCAGGAGCAAGCGCTGCAGAAGGCGGCAGACCTGCAGCAGCAAGCCAGCCAGTCGGCCAAGCAGGGGTTGCACGGGGCGCGCCTGGTGAGGACGGCAGCCGAGCCTGTTGCACCCTGTCGGCAGCAGCAGGCTGCAGCTCACTGTTTTGTCACCTGGTTGTTGACATGTCTCCAGCCCCAACCACTGCAGGTGGCTGCCGATGTGGCGCGCGGCGACGCCAAGGCCGCAGGCCGCACGCTAGGCAGCCTGCTGCACCGCGCCGCCACCTCGCCCGCCGCCATGTTTGCGGCCCGCCTGCTGGTGCGCGCCAGGGAGTGATGTGTTCTGGCCTGCAGATGTAGCGCTTGGGTGCGCACCCGCAGGCGGGAGATGCAGCATGCCTGGTGGCAGGCCCGTCCTGCTGGCACTGCAGCTCGCTTTGTGTTGCCCCTTGCACGCCCAATGTCACATCCCCTTCCGCACTCTCTCGTTGCAGGTCTGCCTGTACTTCCTGAACAGCGTGTACGATGCGGTGGGCACCTGGCAGTGGTCGCGACAGCCGGAGGTAGTGGAGCGGGCGCGGCGCTGGCCGCAGCACTACCCAGCCGTTAGGTGTGTGCCGTGTTGAGCGTGAGGGCTCACTGCTGCAATGGTGCACCCTTGCTGCCGCAGCCCTGCGCAATGTGCTAGGACAGGGACGTTGGCAGCCAGAGGGATTGCGTTGCTGCGTTGTCTTGCGGCCCCCCTTCCTGAACCCTGCCCCCTGCCCGTTTTGCCTCGCCCTGTCACTCCTTACGCAGTTTCCCCTACCTCAGTGTCACGCTGCTGCTGCCGTGCGCGCTGCTGGCGGCGCTGGGCGTACAGGTGCTGCTGGCCGCCAGCGTGCTAGTGGCCTGGGAGCTGTTGGACTCCCTCAACCTCGTGTGGACGCAGGTGGGCTGCTGCGCAGGCGGGGGGCTGCACCGGGGGGGAGTCGGCAGCAGGCCTTGGCGAGACGCAGCGGTGTGGCTCGACCAGGACCGGTGGGCTGCTGCAGCACACCGGCTGTTGCTCCAAGCGCTGGCCGCATCGCACAGCACGCCTGCCCCTGCCCCCACTCCCTGTCCAGCTGTCCATGCTGGCGCTGAATGGCGTGCAGCCCAACGAGCTGGTGGTCAAGCGCCTGGCCATGCTGGGCTGCACGGGTGGGTGCTGTGGCTGGGGGCTGGGGGACATTGGGTGGCACCAGCCCCATGTTGCTGCTGTGGTGGGCATGCCATATGGGCAAGGCATGCCCGCCCTGCACCTCGACACGCCGCTGGCGGCCAACCTCATGGCTTCACAAGGTTCACTGCTTCCGCTCCAACCCCGCCCCTCCCTGACCGCGCAGCCCTGGTGCTGGCCCACAGCATGAAGGAGCAGCGGGTTGCGGTCAGCAGCTATGCAGGGCTGCTGCTATCGGGCGACAGCCGCCGCCGGCTGCCGGGGCGCGGCAAGAGCGCTGTGCTGCTGGCGGGCCGCCTGCTCACGGCGCTGCTGTTTGTGTATGTGGGCGTCACGCAGGCAAGTTGCGGCTCCAGTGGGGGGTGGTCTGACCGTGGCAGGAAGTGGGCTGTTAGCAACTTGCTGCGAAGCAGGTGGTAGTTTGTTGGTCTTTACCTGTGTGCCCTGATGCTGTGCACGCGCGTCCCAGAAATCGACTGGCCCCCGCCCCCCTGCCCTCGCTGCCACTGCCCGGCTGTGTGCAGCTGCAGCGCGTGCTGGCACGCGACTTCATCCTAGCCGCCCGTATGCCGCACTCCAAGCTGTTTGAGCAGGACGGGCACGACAACAACTTCCTGGTGGGTTTGCAGGGCGACTGTGCGGATCCCCGGTGCATGGAAGGGCAAGGTGACAAAGCAGCGCAGAATGCTTGGCTTGAACGCGTGTCTGCCTCGCAGCTGCGAGTGGTGGCCTGGCCCAGCTTAGGGCGCGCATGAAATGCTGATCCCAGATTGCACCCTCCTCCCTGCCTCCCTCTCTGCCGCCCTCCCCGCATCTCACTTCAGCTGCTGGAGTTTGTGCTGGTGAGTCGGGGGGCAGCGCATGGCAGGACGGCAGGGTGGTTGCGTGCATTGTAGAGGGTGCATTCCGTCCTCGTCCCGTAATGACAACCAGCGGCCTCAAGGAATCGGCCCGACTGGCCGCTCACGCCCTGCTGCTGCGCCGCGTTGCCCCGCAGGCCCTGCCCTTTGCAGCTGGCTACAAGACCGAGGCGGTGGGGCGCCTGCTGGCCGCCACGCTGGCGGCTGAGGCCCTCACCTGCTGGCGCTTCTGGGCGGACTGGCCCACGAGAAGCTACGCGGCGCACGTACGGTGAGCGTATGCCGCCATGTCTCTTGGTGGGCAGTCTGGGGAACAGGCTGGGCAAAGAGTGGGCAGATGGCAAGCCAGCGGCGCGGCTGACACCCATCCGGAACCCGGCAAGCACCTTTGCCTTCAACCTGCCCCTGAACCTCTGCAGGCTGCACTTTGTGACCAACCTGGGCGTGGCGGGCGGCCTGCTGCTGCTGTCTGCCATGGGGGCTGGCCGCTTTGCGGTGGATGCCCTGCTGCCCAAGAAGCGAGAATGAGGCTGCAACTGCTGCTATAACAGCGGCTGCAACAGCTGCCGCCACCCGGCCTAGCCACCTGGCCTGCCTGTCTGACCACACTGCAACTGCAGTTGATTTGATTGAGTGACGTGCGTTGACTGCTGACACCTTGTGACGCAATGGACGGTAAACTAGCTGGCCGCCGCCGCCGCCCGCAGCAGGCACCGCCTTGAGGCCGCTCCCGCCGCCAGTGCTGCTGCCGAGGTGTTCGCATGCTCCAAGCAGCTATATTGCCTTCACAGCGTCGATCGCGCCTAGCTTGTTCAGTACACCAATGGACATCCCGCGCTGCGCAAGTCCAAGTCCCAGCATGCCAAGTCCAGGCAGGCCGCTCCCCCATCGCAGGGCAAGACAAGCGGCCAATTGTGGGTTCCCAAGCCAATTGAACCGTTTGACCGGCGAGATGGAGCAACATGCTGCTCGCAAGCAGGGGCATTGGGCAAAAATGGCGCCCAAGCACGCTGTCGCCGTGTTCGCGGTCTTCTGCGGCTTTATAATAGTCGCCAGGGCGACGTATGGAGCCCTAGGCAGCAGCGGTTTGCAGCCCCTGGTGCAGCAACCGGGTTGCCCCAAGGCGAACACGGCCCTCCTGGCCTCGGCGGTCGATGAGACATCAGCAGGTGAAGCACGCAGCGGGGTTGTGTGCAGCAAGTTGCCCTCGATGTTGCTCAAAGCCTTTCGCCATGGGGCCGCCGCCCGCCTTGCACGTCTTCCAGTGTATACACATGTCCGACGAGTCCGACGAGTCGGTTCCACGCTTCTGACCTGCAGGCTTCAATGTTGCGATGCCACAAAGGCATGCGGCCTCGCTAGCGTGCCATGTACGCTCGCTGCTATACAAGAAGCACTCGGGCATTGCTGTTTCGGCCGCTGAGGCGGCTGCCCTGCACCGTCTGCGCAACATGGCGGGGGTGCCACCGCGGGTAAGTGCCCGCATGCATTGGTGCCGACGAGCAGTGCCACGCTTGCAACTGCCGCGCCAGTCAATATAACCTTAAATGTGCATCTTGCTGCAGGCTGCTGACATTGAGTGGCTGGAGCAGCTCCTCACCGCAGTGGAGCAAGCTGCAAACAGCAACATGCACAGCCAGGCGCACACGCCCCTGCTGTGGCTGTTGGTGTGCTTCCCAGCGTGGGCACTTGCCTGGGCCGCCCGCTGCACCATGCGCCTTTTTGACTTCACGCTCTGCGCGGTCACGCTGGCGGCAGCGGCTTACCATTGGCAGCGGGCCGCAGGCAGTGATAGCAGGCCGCACAGCCTTCGTCGCAGCGGCAGCAGCAGAAGGAGGAGCGCTGAGCTGCCCTGGCCGGCGGAGCGGCCACCGCCAGGTGTGGATGCCCTGCACCCCCATCTTGCTGGAACTTGACAAAATTTCTACACATGCCATGCATAAGGATACCCGGCATGGCATGGTTGGCATGACGGTCGACTTCTGCATTAGTTCAACTGCGCTTTCACTGCGCCCCTATTGCAGAGCCATGCCAGATTTGCTTCGAAGCGCCCAAGGACTTCATGATGGAAACGTGCCCCTGCGCATCATGCTTTGAATGCCTGCGGCAACACGCTGCCACTGAACTACAGCAAGGGCAGGCGCCGCGCTGCCCACACTGCATGGCACCGCCGACATCGGCCAACGTGCTTATCAGCAGGAACCAGCTGGAGCTTTTGCTGGATCCTGAGGATATGCTCATTTACGTTAGGCGGCAGGTGAGGGGCGGTGGAGGTGGCATAGGAACCAGCTTTCGGGCTTGCAAGCTGTTTGCCCAGAAATATCTGAAACAGATCTGCCCAAGTGTGGCCCTGCCCCCGGCCCTGCCCCTGGTGCAGATGGAGCAGCTGCCGGGGATGCGGTCCTGCCCGCACTGTGCAGACATGGTGGAGGTCGCCGATGATGTGGACCTGCGCATGGCAACCTGCCCCAACGTTAGCTGCGGCCGGCCCCTGCACGTAGAGGACGAGGCAGCAGAATGGCACTTCCACAACTACAGCCAGCAGGAGGGGTTGAAGCAGTGCCCTGGATGCAACCACACGGTGGAAAAGGTGCTGGGCTGCAACCACATGCGGTGCAGGTAGGCCAGGAGCCAGGGACAAAGCTTGGGAAGCGAGCCTGCGCAGCATTGGCAGGGGCTCCTGACTGGACCCGGCCATGCGTGTTGGCGCTGAATGACAAGTTCTTGCACTGGCTGAGCAGCATTGACTCTTGACAGCGTTGTGCTTTCGCTTTCTTCCGCAGGTGCGGTGCGCATTTCTGCTACGTTTGCGGCGTTGATATCGGCAACCTGGGCAGTCCGTATGACCACTTTGGCCCGGGCAGCTGCCGCATGTACGAGGATGAGTCAGACTAAGACGCACGCTGCCGCACGCTACCTTCAGCAGGACCCCGGCAACATATAAGCTTTTCTGCCAGGGCTGCTAGCATCTTTTTCGCTCCTTGATTAGTACTGCCTCCACAGTTGAACCCGTTCGTACTGGGCACCGGCCCGTCTGCCATCTGCCCCTGCTACATAGCCTGCTTGCCTGCCATACCTACTGCATTCGCAGCTGGTTACATTGTGACGCAATGGCAGGCCAGCAGCATGATTGGGGCAGTTGCATGCCAAGGAGACCAAAGCGGGGGAGAATGATGGCTTGTTTGCACAGCACAGGGCGTCATGAGGCTTGCAACACACGAGATGTCAGGCTGTCATCTGCATGCCCTCCATCTCCCGCTCCTCCTCGGATCCAGCCTCCAGATCCACCTGTGCAGTTGGCTGCTGGGGCCGGGCGGCGGGGGTGCCGGGCAGTGCCGGCGCGGCGGGGTGCGCCACGCCGGCGGGTTTGGCCTCCACTGGTGCAGCCGTTGCCCCTGCTGCTGCCGCTGCCGCCGCTTCCAGCCGCTCCTCCTCCAGCTGGGCGGCCTCCAGCTCCTGAAGTAAGGATGCAAGGGCGGCCGGCAGGCTCAAGTGCAAGGTGGCGCACCGGGCAGGCAGCAGGGGGGGCAGGGAGCGGCAATGTGCCTGCTGGACTTCCCCGCCTGGAATGCTCTCGCTTGCCCTCCGCCACTGGCCCCGCCAACAACCCCTGCCCCAAACCCCTCAGATAGCACAGCAGCAAATGCATTGACGGACAGCCTCTGGGCCCCACCTGCAGCTCCGCCTCCAGCTCGCCCTCGTCCAGCTCGGCGGCCCCCCCCAGCGGCTGCGCCAGCGCATCCTGCACCAGCCGCGCCTCTTCTGCCGTCCCCGCCATGTCCTCGAAAATGGCGTCCACTTGCTCGACGCCCAGCTGCTGCATGGTGGCCCTGCTGGCGGCTGCTCCGGTGGCCAGCGCTGAAACCGCCTCGGCAGTGGCGGCGACCCCCTCCAGCGCCGTCTGCTGCTCCCCCAGCCGCAGCAGCGACGTCTCCACCTGTGCACAGTGTGTGGGGAAGCATGTTTGGGGGAGCGGGAGGCAGGGAGTTAGAGAGGCGGGCGGTGCAGACTGGTTGTATACCAACGTTGCAGGGCTTGTGTGGAGGCAGCAAGTGCAGAGCATGCTCCTTGCCAAACGGGCACCTGCTCGAGGTTGGAGGCCAGCAGCTTCTTCTGGCGCAGCGCCGCCAGGGCGCCTGCATCAAAATGAAACGGCAGGCTGATTGCATTGACCAGCTATGGCTGCCCGCAAAAGGTGCACTGTCCCAGCCGGTCGACGCCTAGAGGCAGCGCCGGCTGGCTGCGCCCCAACAGCCGCACCGCGCCACTCCCCCCTCACCCCGCTTGTTGCCGCGCTGTGCGCACTCCCGGGCCCGCGCCTCCTCGGCTGCAATCTTTTTCTCCAGCAGGTTGCGCCGCAGGGTCAGCAGGTGCTGGGCCTGCGCGGGTGCAGGGTGTGCTGCGAGCTGCTTGGGGGGTCGTGCTGCTTGGGGGGTCGTACGCGTGCAGCTTGGCTGTGAGCAAGATGCACGGAGCACCAGGCCACTTGACCGCAACCCCTGGATGCACTTGCCTCGCTGATGCGGTGCAGCGCGGCAATGGTGGTTGGCTCAGACGCGGGCTGGCGTGGGCTGGCAGGTGCAGCCGAAAGCGGCGGCAGCCGGCCGCTACCAGCGCTGACGGCAAACGGCGGCGGCGACGCCGGCGATGCGCCGCTGCTCTTTGCGTCCCCTTGGCTGTGCTTCTTCTTACGTTTGAACCAGCGCAGCATGGCCTGCGGGCCGCAGGCACGCTGCAGCTGCAGTGACGGGCTGCCGGAAGGTGGCGTTCACACCAGGCGGACCCGTGTGGCTTGCCAAGGCCCTTGGTATGCTGAGCAAAGATGCAAGGTGAAAACGTGCAAGTCTAGATCACGCGATAGATGAGCCAAGCCCCACGGGCGGTGGCGGAAGCCAGCCAGGCTGCCGCAGCGGCCGGACAAATAGGGCATCGTGTTTACAGTCGCGCCGTTGTTTAATGCGTCTGTACCGCCTTGTCAAGAGCCAGGAAGTCGCTACTATCAAAATTAGCATGTCATGAAGCGGGAAGAATCGAAGAATGGGTGCAGGGTCACAGTCGGGCAGCGTTCAAGTGCATTCAGGTATGGTGGCTGCTGCCGCTCTCGTATGTATCACAGCAAGCCAGCAGGCAGCACTGCTCACTGCGCACACGTGGTGTTGGCAAGCGGCAGCAGCTGCGACATGGCATCAAGGAAGTACCAGTCGCCCCAGATGAGGCCCGTGGAGTGGTGGCCGCCCGGCACCGAAAACGTGCCGTTCCGCAGCAGCGCCTCGACCGGGGCAGGGCCCTCCCAGCCCAGGTAGCCTTCGACCAGTGCCGCCACAAGTGCCGCCGCCGCGTCAGTGTAATTCTGGCTGCCGGTGAGCTGCCCCAGGCGCACCAGGCCGCTGGCTGCAATGGCGGCGGCGGACGAGTCCTTCCACGCCTGGTTGCCATCGGCGGGCACATCAAAGTCCCTTTAAGAAGGGGGCAGGAGGTGGGAAGGGGGTGAGCGTCTTGGAACAGAAACAGCCTGGCGCACTTGCGCAAGGGGCTTGCGGGCTGCCCTCAGGCACACCTTTGTGTTGGTGCTGCTCACACATCACCACACACCCAGACCAGACCCAGGCCCTGCTCTGCACTCCCTCCCTCCCTCCCTCACCACAGCGGCACGCCGTCATCCGACTCAGCCAGGCGCTTGAGGAAGTAGTCGGAGGCGACTTGCGCGGTGGCCAGCAGCTCGGGGTTGCGCGTCACGTTGTAGGCATGGGTGAAGCCCACCACCGCCCAGGCCTGGCCGCTGCGCGATGAGGAGAGGGGGGGCAGTGGCAGTTGGGGGTGGGTGCTGCGCGGCAGCAGATGCCAAGCCGACGTGCGTCGGGCAACGAGGCAGTCGGTGCCCACAAAATGCATGGAACTCGTGGTTTTACTGCCTGACACACAAGCCGCAGCACTGCAGCGGCGCCCTGCCTGCTCACCGCGACCACGTGGAGTCGTCCCGGTACCCCTGGTGTGTGCGCTTCAGCACCACGTTGCCGGTCTTCGGGTCAAACTGGACCACGTGGTATGTGCTGCCGTCGGGCCTGCAAATCGCAAAGCAGCGGGTGCAGGAGCAGGTTCGGAAGCAGGTTGCGAGCGGGGATCGTGTGCCAGGTGCATGCGCTGTCAGCGGCAGCAGCAGGCTGCAGCAAGCCACGCCACAAGAGGGCAGGCAGCCGAGTTGCGGAGGATGGGCGGCACCTGAAGAGCTCCTTGGTCACGGTGCGCGAGTGCTGCAGCGCAATGTCGGCCCACTCCTGCTTGCCGCCCGGCAGCTGCGCCGCCTCCCACATGACCTGCGCAATGCATGCAGCCAAGGTGTCTAAATGGTTATAGTCTGGAAAGTCCGACTGTGGGAGCTGAGGCCTAGCAGCCAGGGCAAGGAAAGGTTGCGCTTCACTGGGCCAACATCATGGGCAGTCACCCCACCCCAACAGGCAGCTGCCGCGCAAACCACTGCTCTGCTGCTGTCCCACCTTGAGTGAGGCCATGGAGTCGATGATGACCTCGTACTCGGGGTCGCCAATGTCGTTCCAGGACTGGATGGCCTTGACGGTGGGGTTGTACCTGCGAAGCGGGCGGGGCGGTGGAGCATGACGGCATGAAACTGCGGTGTGGGGCATTGTTAAGGGTGGGTCGCGAAACCAGGCGACCAGGCGAGCAGTGGAAGAAAGGCGAGCAGGATTGCTGGCGCTGCTTTGCGTGGATCACATGGTGCAGAAGAGGTGGTGGGCATCGCCGCCGTCTGAGCGCCGCAGCCGTCTTGAGCGCCCATCACACCCCAGGCAGCCACCCAGCTGCGAGCTCACCGCTCCGCCAGCGAGGCCGCTGCGCGTCGCAGCACTTTCTGATACTGCTTCGCGTCGACATTGAGCGCTCCAGACGCCAGCCCCTCACTGTATGCCGAGTCGAAGATGTGGCTGAGCTTGTGGTTCTGTCAAGTGAGAGGCATGTGCACGGGGCATTAGCAGCAGCATCAGCGGCAGCGGGGCAAGCAGGCCAGGTGGCGAGGGTAAGGTTTTGGGCGGCGGGTGCTTACATCTTCACAGCAGGCAACCACAGCATGGACATGCAGCACAAAGACTGTCATCCATACACAGCCGCCAAGGGTTTGGTACGCCCAAACCAGCACACCATCAGCCCCGCTCACGTCTGTCTCGCCCGCCACCTTGGCCAGCCCCGGCAGCTCGGCCGCCGCCAGGCGCGCCCACTTGGGATCGCCGGTCAAGCCATAGGCCCTCCAGTAGCAGCCAGCCAGGTAGCCGGCGGTCCACTTGCTGGCTTTGCTGCCTTGGTACAGCCCCGTGGACCGGTCGGTGGAGTTTGGGAACAGGCTGGCGGGCAGCGGCGAAGGGCCCTCGCCGCCGCCGCTGCCGTCGGGCCGCTGCCGTCGGTCCGCCAGGGCTGCAGTGGGTAATAGTGCAGAGGCAGTGGACGCACAAGGTCACAACCAGGGACATGCCGGTGGCATGAGGCCTTGCTGCAGGGCAACCGGCATCAGAGGAGGCGGCATCCAGGCGCTCCGCCGCCCGCAAGCGGCGGCCGCTGGCCGGGAAAAGCTCGCGCACCCTGCAGCTGCTCCAGAGCGCCATCAATGACCGCTTGCACGGCCGGTTCATCCAGACAGAGGTCTGTGCGGGCGTCGGCTGTGCAGCCCAGCAACGCCAGCGCTGCCAGGAACAGCAAGCGGACGCCGCGATGCGCCATCGCGCTTGTGCAGCGACTTTCTGTCAAATTGGCGCAGCCTGCGGCCGTGTTCGCGACCCAAGTCTCCAAGTCCCGTCGCACACCCTTGGCCGTCGCACACCGCTTGGCCTGAATTGTAACCAACGAATGTCTAGGAAGAAGCAGAGCGCAGACCCGGCGGGGTGGCTACGGGTGCACAGGCTGGCCAGGTGGGCAAGTCCCGCGCGTCATGCCCCGCCGGCATGCATGGCATCTGCAGTCTGCAGTCTGCAGGCTTTACACTGCTGCACCCACAAGCTGCCCGTCCTGCTGTTGAAGGTGCAAGTTCTCTGAATGCTTCCCAGCTTGCTGTGCTGCCGTTGCCGCTGTTGCCGCTGTCGTTGCCGCCGCTGCCGCCTCTGCCGCCACATTGTCTCGCCCAGTTGCGGCCTCGGCGCCAAACCAGTCCAGTGACAGAACCTCGTCCAGAAACCACTGCAAAAGGGCCGAGAAACAGGGTATTGCAGTCATGCGCAAGAGCCGGCATGCAAGACTGCTCACGACACTCGTCCCATCACAAAGCGGAGCACAACCCCCAGCCAGTGCCCTCCGCACCCCTCCAATGCCTCTCCCCCTGTCATCCAAAGCACCCGGCCCACCTGCGTGTACTCGCCAGGATGCGCCTCTGCATGCGCCCGCAGCTGCGGCAGCTGCACCCACTGGGTTTCCACCACCTCATCCTCGTCTATTTGCACCGACCCGGCGTAGCCATCCAGCCTGCGGCAGGTGATGGCGGGGAGCGAGCTCCGGGGTTGGTGCGCGCCGCTTGCAATGATGCGTGCTGTGGCAGCACGTGCTCTTCGCACATGTTGCACAGCAGCCACCAATGGAGCCCTGCACTAGTGCCGGCATGCGCCGGCTGCACCTGCTCCCCGCCCCATCACAAAGCCCGGCCCACCGGTAGCTCTGCACCAGCTCCACGTCGTGGAAGGCGCCCACGTGCAGCTCGCGGCGGTGCGTGGGCGCAAGCGGCCCCGTCAGCTGCGCCGCCTCGGCCGCAATGCCCAGCTCCTCTGCCAGGCCACGCACCGCGCCCTGCGGCGAGGCGGGGTAGACACGGGGGGCCGCACCCTTCTCAGGCTGCTGGGATCGCCATGCAGTCCGTGCTGCCCAGCCCCCTGCAACCAGCATGCAGCCGTGCACAGCTTGCACACCACCACCGCACCAGCTCCCGCCCTCCCTGGCCCACCTGCAGGTAGCTCTCCCCCGCCTGCAGGTGCTCCGCCACCGACAGGTCCAGCTGGCCGGGGCCCATCTTCTTGTGGGGCGACCGCCGCTGCACCAGCAGCGCGCCGTCGGGGCGGAACACCCAGCAGTACACGGCGCGGTGCAGCAGGCCTGGGGTGCAGGTTCAGGAGGTTAGGAGTCAGCCAAGCGGTGGAAACACGCACAGGGACACATGCTAGCGGTGCTGGCGGCGCTGCAGGTGGCAGCAACAACCAACCCCCCTCTGCAGCTGCGCACCCTTGGTGTGCACCACGGAGCGCAGCTCGGTGCCAATCACGTTGTCCTGCTCGTCCACCAGGTCAAACAGCTCCTCCTTGTCTGCCATGGCCGCCGCCGCCGCCGCGGCTGCTGCTACTGCTGCTGCGCTGCGGCGGGGTGCCACTGCTCTGCGGCAGAAAGGCGGCAGCGGCAGCGGCGGGTGGCTGGTGTTGGTCGGCCTGCTCGGCACACGTTCCGCAATCAGCGCATGCCAATCAGCGTAAATTCCACCGCTTTCCGGCACAGCAGCGCCCTTGCCTGCAAGTTTCTTCAGCAGGGCTGCTAGCTGCCCAGTCGCTGATCAAAACCTTGACGAGCTGATGTTCGTGATCCAGCCCCTCGGGGGCGCCCACCAGGGCTTTGTATGCGTTGCATGGGGAGGGCGCTGCCTACAAGCAGCCATCGTCCGATCGGCCTTGTTTATCGTGCACCTGCGTTCTCCCTTCGCCTCTTAAAGGCAGCCCCCGCCCGTCTGCAAGCAGCCAGGCGCAGGAACGATGAGCGCTGACCAGGAGAAGCCCGTGGGTGAGCGGCCTGCCCATTCAAGCTGGCACTCAGGCTGCGTGAAGCCCGCTGCAGCACCCTGCGCCCCGGCTGCCTTGGGGACGGGCAGCGGCGCCGCCGCCGCTACCGCCGCCGACCGCTGCTGCTCCTGCCTGCCTCTCGTGAACTGGCAACCAATTGTTGCCTCTTGGCTTGCAGACGTGGGACCGGAGGCTGAGGATGAGGAGGCTCAGGCGGCCGCTGAGGCGGAGGCGCGGCGGAAGGCCAAGGGCAAGGCGCCGGTGACAGAGGACGAGCCAGCAGCGGCTGCCGATGAGGACGAGGAGGATGAGGAGGAGGTGCGATTTGAGTGCCTGCTATCTGCTGTCTTAAGCAGAAGCCCTTTAATGCAGGTTGACATGCAGGTGGGGCAGCCGCCGTGTGTTGCGCTGCTGCCGTGCTGGCAGCGGAGCGGAGCACATCGCCTTCGCCACGCCCCTTGCGCCTCGCTTTGCCACACGACTGCCTGCCAATGCTTGCTTGCACGCTGCAGGAGTACAACGAGGAAGAGGACGAGGACGAGGATGACGATGAAGAGGATGACGACGAAGAGGAGGAGGACGAAGAGGAGGAGGGTGCGCAGGCCCAGCGCTTGGACTTTTGAGTGCTGACGCTGAAGCGCAGGCCCTGCCGCCATTGTGAGACTATGTCAGCTTGTCTCCCGTACAAACCCTACCTTGCGTCTGCACCATGGCCACGCAGAGGACGAGCTTGCAGGCGGGGGCGGCGAGCCGGCGGCAGCGGCGGCGGAGCAGCAGGGCGGCGAGGCGGGCCCCAGCTCCAGCAAGCCCACGAGCAGCCGCAAGCGCAAGGCGGCGGGCGGCGAGGGCGAGGGCTGGGGCAAGATCGAGGAGGGGCTGTCAGGTGGGCATGCAGCGGGGTCTGGGGCTGCCAGGCGGATGCCCTGGCGCTGGTTTGGTCCAGGCGGACGCCCAGCACTGGCGCTGGTTTGGTCCTGCTGCTGCGATGCGGAGAAGATGCGCACAGGATGGCGCTGGCTTGCACTGCTCCCACCACCTTGCCCCATGTAACCTGCCCATGTTGAGACCCACTTTCGGCGTCCACCCCGCCCTCTCCAACCGCAGGCGACGAGGTTGACCCGGGCCTGATCGTGCCGGGCGGGCGGCGCGCGCGGCGGGGCCGCGGCGGCGGCGAGTCCCGGCCCAAGTACAGTGCGCAGGCACAGCTGGACAGCGATGAGGACGAGTGGTGATTGCACGTTTGTGGGGGCCCCCGAGCCGGAGGGGGTTAAAGATCACAAACTTTGATGCTTTGCGCCTGTGGTGCAGCGCAGGCCAGTGGATTTTTGCATTGAGAATTGTGAGCTGTGTGTGACAAGAGTGTGACAGCGAAACCAAGTACAGGTATTGGGACACGGGGACGTGAAAGGATGGGCGCTCAATGAGAGTAGCTCAGGATTTATGATCAGTCATCAAGATGTAAGGTGGGAACAGTTCATCTCTCCCCTTAACAAGCCAAGCCGGCCGCAGCACAGCACGTGCGCAGCCTGCCACATCAACGCTGCTTGTCTCGGTGCAGCGTCAGCATTGCTATCAGTGCCATCACCCTGCAGCAGGTGTGGGACAGGTGGCACGCCGTGGGCTTGCTAGCCATGCAGGCGGCTTTGTTCAATGC
Organism: Chlorella sp. Dachan; assembly: GCA_006782975.1. Taxonomy (NCBI): domain Eukaryota; kingdom Viridiplantae; phylum Chlorophyta; class Trebouxiophyceae; order Chlorellales; family Chlorellaceae; genus Chlorella; species Chlorella sp. Dachan. The sequence goes on from RRZL01000033.1 coordinate 2,301,434, forward strand.
ACCGCAGCAACCCTCCAGCTGCTGCCCCACCTGAACATGAGCCCCAGGCCGAAGAGGGCCAGCAGGCACAGCCCAAAGCGGCGGACATCGTACTCCAGCCCCTGCAGGTCCGCGCAGCGCGCCAGCAGCCACACGCCCTGCCCAAGAGGATGGAAGGAGGGCAGGCAGGGGTGGGTTCACAGCTTGATGCTGCACCGTCAATACCTGGCGCACCGCTGGTCACAACGCCTCGACACAAGCTGGCCCAACTTCACAATGCCACCCACCGTCAAGCGGTTGCTCTCCGCGATGACGTAGCCCTCCAGGCCCCAGCGCGCAAAGCTGAACGTCTGGGCCAGCTTGACCAGGCCGCGGGCGTGGCCCTGCCGCGCTATCAAGGTGTTGATTAGCGCCAGGGTGGCGGCCGACAGCTGCGCCGCCGAGGGGTCCAGCGCCTGCAATCACGGGTGGGCCAGGCGGAGGGCGCACTTGCAGCTGCTGTGAGCCAATGCCGACCATTGCAATAGCAGCTGGACAGCACACGGCAGGCGGCAGTGCTGCAAACGCGTCGACCGCTGGGCGACAGGCCCAGGCGCGCGTGTCACCTGCGACAGCACGTAGGCCATGCCGGTGCAGCAGTAGGTGATGAAGATGCTGACCAGCAGCATCTGCCAGATCACCGCCCTGGATGCAGGCAACGGGGGGCGTAGAGGCTGCCGGCTTCAGAGCGTGGAGCAATCACTGCATCTTGAGCATCTGTGCCATATGCACATGCTAAATTCACAGCCACGACCCATTGCCCACCTGCCCCAGCTCTCTCCACCCAACCCACCGTGGCGAGGCAAAGGAATAGTACATGATGAAATACACGGCAGAGCGCATCACGGTGCCCGCGTGGTCAAAGGTGTCCAGTGCCAGGAAGTGGGCCAGCCGGTTCAGGCCTGGGGCGACAGCCATTGCATGACAAGCGGGGAGCTCAGGAAGCGCCGGCCGTATGTGCCGACACCCCAGACCAGCCACACAATGCAGGGTGACAGCACAAGCTAGCTGGTGATGTGTTTGGGCGGGCAAAAAGTGCCCCACCAGCTGCTCACCCGCGGCGGACTCGCGGAAGAACACGACCCGGTCGCGCCCAAAGGTGGGCAGCGCGCCCACGGTGGACATGAGGCCCAGCGCCACCACCGAGTACGTGATGGACACTGCGGTGAGGACAGGTGGGGAATGAAGGGCTGAGAAACGCTGGTGGACCTCAGCTGGTCTGCCCTCGCGCACAACATAGACTAGACGCAGCGCCTCAAGTGGTCAAGGCAGCACTGGACAGCAGCGCACCCGCAAAGTGCATGATGGTCTCGCGCCCACGGTCCGAGATCAGCCCCAGCGTCATGCCTGCAGGTGTAGTGCCCAAGAATTGTCGGTGATGGCGATGACCAGAGCGATGTGCCTTGCATGGCAAACTGACCCACAGCTGCCCAACTATCCTGACCGCCTTCTTGCAGCCCCTGCCTGACACACCCCCCACCCACCCGCCCACCCACCGGTGAGCGCAAAGATGGCGTAGTCTGTGAAGATGCTGAGCGGCTCGCGCAGCCGCTTCAGCATGGCACGGCCCAGCGACCAGTAGAACTGCTGGAGGAAGCCGGGGGTCACGCGCCGGATGGCGGCACGAGACGACGGGGCGCCGCTGCTGACGTCTGCGGGGCCAGGGTGGCAGCAAGTAGGACTACTCACTCATACGGCCCAGGCAGGCCCACCTATGCTGAACCAGCGCAACATCTCGCCACCCGTAACTGTCTTGCCCACCTGAGCTGTAGCCGGCCAGCAAGCCATCAAAGCTGCCGTGCCCACGGCGCCAGCGGCCAAAGAGGCGGGCGCCCCACCGCGGCGCCTCCACTTGGGGCAGTGCCTCCCTGACGGACTGCCACGCCTCGGCAGCACTGCTCGCAATGTAGGCCAGCCCAAACAGCACCGCCTCCCTGCACGCAGTGGTGAGGAAACGGTGACCAGCTGGCAGGGCCTGCAAGTCACGACACACTCAGCGGAATTTCTGCGCTAGGGCGCTCACTCCATCCACACCCCACCTGAGGCGGCGCCGCCAGCTGCGCCGCTCCTCATCGCCGCCCAGCAGCTCGCTACCATCAGCGGCGACTGCAGTGTCGCCCTCCTCGCCCGGCGCCGCTGCACCGCCGCGCTCAACCTGCCGCAGTGCGATGGAGCCCTGACGCTGCGCCAGCGTCCCCTGCGCACCGCCCAGCTCGCCATGCTGCTCCTGCTCAGCTGAGGGTGTGGCCGGCCGGCCGCACTGCAGCTCCCAGGCGTCGCACAGCTCGCTGGCGCTGGCCTGCAACGGTGGCAATGTGAGGAGAAGCAACACCTGGAGACGGCTTGGATGTGCACCAGGCAATGAGGCTGCCTGGAATGCAACAAGCCAGCCTTTGCTGCCACAACCTGAACTCGCTACTGTAGACGCCAAGTGTTCACTATGCACCCATTCACCGCTTGCCCCACCCACCCACCCCGCCCACCTGACCCGGCCGCAGCAGCGCCCCCGCCACAATGTCCATGAGCGTGTCGGCGGGGTTCTGCTGCAGCGGGAACTCGTAGCCCAGGCCCTCAAAGTAGGGCTGCGCACCCGCCACGGCGCCGTAGTACACTGTGGGGCGGGGCGGGGTTGGGCCGCTGAAATCAGCAGGCAGGAACCAACGGCTAGACAAGCTTAACCACAAAACAGTTACAGGTATTGCACCAGCACGGCAGCATCATGTGAACATGCCACACACCCCTCTCACCTGTGCGCCCGCCCTTGCCCAGCAGGACCAGGTGGTCAAACAGGCGGCAGCAGGGCCACGAGGGCTGGTGCACCACCGCCGCCGCCGTCACGCCGGAGCGCGAGATGCCGTGCAGCGCCGCCACCAGCGAGTAGCTGGCGGTGGAGTCCAGCCTGCAGCAGGAGGGGTGGTGTGTCCCCGAGTTGTGAGGGGGACGGGAATGCCTCGATCGGAGGCGCACACAGCCAGACCACCGCACTCGGGCAGTTGCTACACGGAGGCACCACTTGCTGCACTCACCCTGATGTGGGCTCGTCTGCAGGGAGGAGGCCGGGAAGAATGGCACACGGCTCGGCACATCGTGTCTTGCACAGCAATTTGGCAGCAGCCCTGGCAAGCACCGTGGCAATGCAGCCAGCCCCTTTCCATGTGCCTGGCACCACGCCCCGCTCACCTAGGAACAGCAGGGAGGGCTCCGCCACCAGCTCCAGCCCCACATTCACACGCTTGCGCTGCCCCCCACTGCAGCACGGTGGGCACGTACAGGTGGGCGGGCAGGCACGCAGGGCTGGGGTGCAGACATGGCGATGAGCGACATGGCGGTCAGGCACGGCTCCACCTTGATCGACACCCAGAGGCGCACCTGATGCCGCGCGTCTCCTCGTCGCCGATCAGCGAATCGCGCACATCCTCCAGCTGCGTAATGGTGGGGCGGTGCACACTCTCACTGCACCGCCTGGCTGCCCTGCCCCGGCCAGCCCAACCACTTCTCTCGCACTGCCCATCCATTTTCCACCACCTGCTCAGCGCCCCCTGCCTCGCCTGCAGCACCGTGATGGCGCGCTCCACGGCCAGCAGGCGCTGCTTGCGCGTGTAGGCGGCGGGCAGGCGGAAGCGCGCCGAGAAGAGCAGGTTCTCAAAAACTGTGAGCGTGGTGTGCATGACGTCATCCTTTGACCGGGTACAGGGGGAGGGCAGGTGATGCCGAGCGATTAGAGGTTGGGGGAGCGGAGTGGGGCTGCAGCTCCGCAAGCAAGCACAGCAAAAACAGGGGCCGCTGAGCAGGAGCCACCCACCTGCGGCACAAAGCCCATGAGCGACTTGTAGCGCTCCAGCCGATCGGGCCGGCCGTTGACAAGGGTGGTGCCGGTGACCACGCCGTAGGCTGCAGCCTTGCCACTCAGCGCGGCCAGCAGGCTGGACTTGCCAGCACCTGCGGCAGGCGGGAGGGTGTGGATGTCCAGCACCGAGGGGGACTGGGAGGCCTGCAGCTGTGATGCTTCGCATAGCACCAGACCTGAACAGAGTGCTAGGCCACACTCAGCTGAGACCTCAAGCCAGCTCACCAGAGGGCCCCATGATGGCGGTGAGGGTGCGGGCCTGCAGCGCCCCAGACACGCTCTGCAGCACGCTCTTGCCGCACGAGCGCAGGCGCAGGCCCAGGCCGCGGAACTCGACGGACAGCTGCAGCTTGCGCGTGCCTGCATGGAATGAAGGGCAAGGCGGGGTCGAGCAGGGGGACGGCCCTCTTGCTCCGGTGGGGCAGGGGCCAAGGCGCCTGGGCAGAGAACCATGCGTCTGCCTGGCCACCTCCCCCACCGCCTGTGCCTCACCGCTGCCGGCGTGCATGCTGGACAGAGGGCTGCTGAGCAGGCTCTGCCGGTGCTGCGCCAGCAGGTGCGTGTGCAGGCCACGTGGCGTCAGCTCCTCCTCACAGTCCACGCTCTCCTGGCGGCCGTGACCGGCCAGGTTTGCTGCTGAGGCCGCACCGGCAAGGCCTGGTGCTGCTCCCACCAGGTGTATGTGGCTGGGCCGCCGGGTGGGGGGCGGCGACAGCTCCACCGCGTCGTGCGCAGCGCCGTTGGTCGCCTGCTGGGCCTGCTGCGCTTCATCCAGCAGCGGCTCGTAGCCGCCCTCAGCCTCAGCCTCTGGCCCCTGCCAGGCTGCCCACACCTGCCCCGAACAGCTGGGCGACCCAGCGCCCCGGCCGCCGCCGCGCCGCTGCACAAAGCCCAGCAGCCCGCGTCGTCCGCCCTTGCTGCTGCCGTCGCTAGCCGCCGCTTGTGTCTCGGCCTCTGCTGAGCCGCCAGGCGAGCCCTGAGCTGGCGCTGGGGCGGCCTGCACCACCTGGATGGCGGGCGCAGCGCTCCACGTGATCTTGACACGCTCCCGGGCGCCCAGGCGGCGCAGCAGGCGGTTGTACTGGCGTGTGACCATCCAGGCCAGCCACAGCAGGCCAAACAGCAGCGCGTCCACCGTCACACCTGTGAGCAGGGACAGAGACGGGTGCCGAGTGTGGTCAGCACGCAGACATGCAGGGCTGTGGCATGTTGCGGGACAGGGCAACCGCAGCATGCGTCCGATCCACCTGTTTCAAACCCACGCACCCGTCAGGTTGTTTTCAACAAACTCGGTTCGGGGCGGGCAGGCGGCGCCAGGCGGGCAGCGCTCCGGCTCCGGTGAGCCCTGCCGGCAAAAGTGGCCAGCGGTGCACTCTAGGCGGGCAGTGGTGTTGGGGCAGAACCAGCCGCCATCGCAGTAGATGGAGCCGCCACCGGCGGGCCAGTGGGCGGTGGGGAACGCGCTGCCGGGCACAATGCGCCACTGCAGAGCAAGGGGAGGGGGGGAGGATTGCCGTGGAGCAGGTGGATGCGGAGTGGCATGTCCAGCACATTTCAGTGCATGAGTCCGCGCAACCGCCAGTACTGCAGGTGCCTGCCTTGTCGGCGCCACCGCAGCCCAGATCGGCTCTGGACTTGTAGGCGTAGGGTGCACACCACTGGGCATCGCCGTGCCCCTTATAGGCATCAGGTGGTGGCGCAGGCCAGGCCCTGGACCGAGGGGCAGGGTGGGTGGCGAGCTTCAAGCGCCATCGCTTGGACAGCTTGCGATGACGTGCAGCAAACCCTGCCCCAAGCTAGACCTGCTTCGCTTGTACCTGGGGCAGTAGGCGCCGATGGGGCAGGGGATCATGCAGGTCAGCTCCGCGGGGCAGAAGAAGCCCTCGCAGCAGGCGTGCGGCTGCTGCGGCTGGGTGCCCCGCACGGGTGCCGCGTCAAAGAAGCCTGGGGAGCAGGCGGGCTGGTCGGCCGCCCCTGCCGCACAGTGCTGGTTGTCGGGGATCTTCTCCGGGTTCTCGGTCAGCAGCATGAACTGCAGGCGGGGGTGGGGTGGGGTAGGGTGGGGAGGGAGCGGGTATGTTCGTGCCTCGGGAGAGCAGCAGCCAGATGTGCAGGAACAGGCTTTGCCAGTGCCGCCAAGCCAAAACCACTGCCCGAAGTTCATCCAGCTGGCACGGCACACCTTGTAGTACTGCTCCACTTCTGGCGGGTTGCACAGGCGGGCATCGATGCGCGAGCGGTTGGAGCACAGACCGTCAGCTGGGTCGGTGCCCACAGGCAGCGGCCAGGGGAAGGACAACGCCATGAGCCGCTGCGCCTTGTACCTGTTGGGGTGATGGCAAGGAGAGGCACGCACCACACTATCAAAGGGGGTGACGCTGCAGCCATCAGCACGTCAGCACAGGCGGCAGGCGCACCACCAAACTCACTGCGAGCGGCCGAGGCAAAAGCCGACCGAGTCCTTGGACTTGGCCCACAGCAGCGCCAATGTCTTCTCCCACTTGCCGCGCACGTCCTCGGAGCCCGGCAGTGGNCTCCGGCCGCCCGGGGCGGCGGCGGCGGCGGCCGGGGCGGGAAGGCTGGCTGCGGCCAGCGCCAGCGCCATCACTGCAACCAAGGCCTTCATGTCGGCCACCCGCGCTGCGCGCAGCTTCACAAACAAGTCATTTCGACGGTTCGACGTCGCGGGGTTTGGCGGGCGGCCCTGAACCGTCTGGAAATGGCGCTGAATGTGTCTGGAGGGAGAGCGTCAATGTTTAAAGCGACGGCAAGTCGGCATGAGGGGGTGGTCACCGCCGCCGCCGCGGCTGCCGCCAGCGGGCAGGTCGTGTAACACACCTTCCTTTCCCAGCAGACTTCGTTCTATGTTACAGAGAATGCTTTACACCACTTTTCAAGCAGCTACAACATGAACGTTTGGTATTGCGCCTTGCCTTGCATGCTTTGCAAACAGCGTGAGCAGCTGCCGCCTCACTTTGGGCGGCTGTGCAGCGCGATGCCCTGCGGGTCATGGAACAAGCGCCTCTCCTGTTACATGCCCTGCTTAGTGGGCCCTATCAGACCAAGGCAGGGGGAGCTTCAGGGGCTCCAATCCTGCTTGTGTCTGCTAGCCCCTGCGCTCAAGGCGCTGCAAGGCGCTGGGCAGGGCTGGCATGTTGACACAATACCAAAGGCGCAGCACAGTGCCGTGCCTAGCTCACCTGCATCAGCTTGTCAAGCTGGCTCTCCACCTCTGCATGGTTGGGAACACGGAAGCCAGCCCATATCTCTCAGAACATGCGCAGAACTTCGGCAGGAAATGTGCAGAACGTAGGCAGATTACCGCAGGTCTGCGCTGGAAGGCACGCCGATCCCTGCCATCTGAGCAACTCGCTACGCACCGAGGGAGCCAGACTGCGGTGCAGACGCTTGCGAGAAGCTCGGCTCTCCCGGGGCATCCTCCTGGGCCACAGGCGGCTGCAAATGGAAGCCGAATGGTTCTCATCAAGGGCACCAGCACCAACGGGAACGTTGTGAAAGGCATCCAAGAAGCAGCCTGCCATCAACCATCATCATCATCATCATCCATGCGTGCTGTTAGCTGGCAGCTGGTGTCCCTCCCTCTACTCACTGGGCTGGTAGGCACTGCCGCAGCCGCGGCCTGCAGAGCCTCAGGGTTGACTCTGGCGCCCAGCTGGTTTGGGTGGGAGGCTGCCGCCAGCACCGCAATGAGCTGCAGCAGCGTGCTGTGGCCACATCGCTGCAGCGCCTGCGCTGCCGTGAGTGCATCCCTGACGGCAGGGCCTGTCTTGGACGACTGCCCCACCGGCTTGCGTGCAATGTTGTAGATGCGGCCAGCTGCCAGGTAGTCCAGCTGGCAGGCCTGTGCCATCCCCGTCCACTCCACCAGCATCTCCAGCGAGGCGCCGGTGTTTTTTTCTAGGGATCGGGAGGTGGACAGGTGCGTGCAGGGCCTTGGAAGACCGGTACAAACCCGCCAGCAGCAGCGGCAGTTGCATGCGGGAGGCGTGCGCTGAGGAGCAGAGCAACAGAAGGCGACAGGGGTCACTAACCCAGGCACCTATCATGTAGGCGCTCAGCGCTTTTACCAGGTCGCGCACATCCAGCTGGTGGGCCAGGCGCAGCAGGGCCGGCAGCTGGGGCTGCAGCGTCCTGAAGGTGCCAGTCGTGATCAGCTCGGGGCGGTACACAAAGCGCAGCAGGAGCGCCACCTGCTTGGCTGTGAAGCCGTGGAAGGGGGCCTCCAGCACCAGCGGGCCGTCCTGCAGCACAGACGGCAGCGAGCAGGTCGCCGAAATGGTGGCGCCCGAAATGGTGGCAGCCTGAGGCAGCCAGTCAGCACAGGTCAACAGCTGCCTGCAGGCGCACCAGCAAACACACATGGCAGGCAGCCGGATGTGCGTGCGGAGGAGGCATTAAACACAACGCGTAGCCCTCTGCAATGCAGCTCGCACCTGGGGCCCCAGCTCGGCCAGCATGCTGCACAGCACGCGGGAGCGCATCATCAGCATCTGCAGCGGTAGGCGGCAAGACGTCAGGAGGGAGCAGGAACACTCAGCACAGCGCTGGATCATACCTCCATATGACCACGAAACCGCAGCCCCAACAAGCAAGTCCACTGGACTCCCAGCCAGGCACTCAGGCAATGGTAGTGCAGCGCACCCACCTCCCGGTGTGCCGGCAGCCGCACGCCTTCCGCCACAAGCACTACGCTGGCTTGAGCAACTAGCTCCTCGCACCAAGCCGTGTCTGAGTTGGACGAGCCCAAGTACGACAGCTCCAGGCTGGTGATGGGACCAGCCATGGCGGACTGCAGCAGACAGGCGAGCTCACATTGTGAGCAGTTCAACGGTGGCATGGGAGCTCCCTGTGTAGCGGTGAGGGGGCGGCGGCGGCGGCTGGTCAGGCAGGCTACAGCAAGCGTGCCCGCGTGTCCTGCGAGTCGCCTGACTCGTCCAAGGCGGTGCAGAAGGCAGGGCGCTGCTAAACAAGCACGAGCGCACTCTGGTTGTCCGCCACTGCTCCTGCTGGCCTGCAGTGGCTCTGCTGTTGAATCAGGCTTATAGCAAGCAGCGCTTTTGATCCCCGCCACAAACAAATGCTTCGTGCATGGCTTGGACCTTGCCAGCTCAGTCTGCCATGCCACCGCCGCTGCCCCCAGCTTGCTGCAGCCCGTTGTGAGGTATGTCTGCCTTGCTCTTCAACATGGTCGGGCCATCATGTTACACAACATGCGGATGCATGCGCAACACATGTGGGACAATGCATGCGCTGCAAGGCTTAGCTCAGCTCAAAGCCGGCGCCGCTCTGGATGGCGTACAGCAGCTTCTCGCGGATCTGCTGTGCCGATCGGTACGGCGGCAGCTTGAGCCTGCCGGCAGGAGGGAGGCAGTTTGTGAAAGTCGGCAGGAGGGAGTTGCGACCGCTCCAGATTGGACCGCAGCGGACCGCAGACCGAAGCGACCGCAAAGCAACACCTGGGCGACCGCAAAGCAGCAGCATCTACCCAGAACCGCCCCGTTAGGCACTCACACGTTCATGCAGGTGGCGGCGGTGGGCAGGCGTTCCGTGGCCTGCTCGTCTAGCATGCTGCCCGCCAGCTGCAGCGGGGCAAGACACATTTCAAGAGGGTGCGGTCATGCATGCAGCCTGAGCAGCCAACTACATGCTGCCTGCCCCTGCGCCCCATCTACACGCTTCCTGCACCTACGCCCTCCCAACTTGCCTGGATGGCCAGCGGCGGCTCCAGGTACCTGCGACACGCAGCGCACGAGACACGCGGTGCTCAGACAGCGAGAGCAAGTCCACAGCCGGGCTCTTGTTCTGCTTCACGGCAAATGCTCAGGCAGGGCACCCGACTCCCATACCCTCTCACTGTCGCGCGTACCCACCTGAAGCCCAGCAGCGGCGGGCGGGGGCAGGAGGTGATAAAGCGCAAAAAGTCGGCCTGCTCCTGCGGGCTGAAGGTGGCCAGCGCGCGCCAAAACTCCAGGATGACGGGGTGCTCCTGTTGCAGCGGGGCAGAGGAGAAGCGGTGAAGAGGCCACATGTGCGGGGACGCAAGCCGGGCCACCTGCCATGCCTGTTTGCCTGCTGATGCCTTCCTCCTCAGTACCATCATGGAATGATTCCTCCCTGCGGCTCCCAACGGTCCTGGCTGGTCCCTCCCGGTCCACCCTGCCATGACTTCACCTCGTGGTAGCCGCCGCTGTACTGCACGTGGGCCCGCATGTCCTCGATGTCCAGGCCCTGCTGCCCCCCGCTGATCAGCATCTGAGAGGCGCAACATGTGGTGAGAGCTGGTCAGACCCCGCCTGGCTGTCAACCGGCGCCATGCCACGCCAGCCCTTGCAGCTTCAGCGCCACACCCTGCAGCAGAGCAGCGCTTGCTTCATCCCACCCAAGTAAGTCACACAACCGCCCCCCACTCTGGTCCCCCACCTGCAGCTCCTCCTCGTTCAACATGCGCACCCACTCCGGCTTGATCAGGTCGTGCAGGCCGCTGCGAAGGGAAGAGGCAAAGGGGCGCACAGTAAGTGCAGGCGTGCTGCTCCATGTCGCTGGCCATGCCCCCCAGCCCACACGCCCTGCTGTTCCTCCCTTCCGCCCCTCTGCCAGCCGCCCCACCTGCTGTTCCTCCGCCCCTCTGCCAGCCGCCCCACCTGCTGTTCCTCCGCCCCTCTGCCAGCCGCCCCACCTGCTGTTCCTCCGCCCCTCTGCCAGCCGCCCACACCTGCCCCGCCGGCCTCACCGCAGGAAGGCGGCCGCCGGCTCCCCGATCTGGCGGTTGAGGCGGTAGTCGGCCACGCGGTGGATGTAGGCCAGCCGGTTGTCGGCGGTGACGGGGGTGTCGTGCCCCCGCGGCGCCAGCTCCACCTGCGGGGCGAGTGTGTAATCGGGCGGGGGTGGATGCTGTGCGAGTGTCAGGTGGAGGCGAGCATCCCAGCTGGTAAGGCTGGTCCGCAGGGCACGGCGGATCCCAACCTTGCTCGGCACGCGGCAGCCCTCCAAAACCGCCCGGCGCCCAAGGCACCCACCTCGTGCGCCGTCCCCAGGACGTTGTCGGTGATGGTGAAGGTGAGGCCCAGGTCGGCAACATCCCCCGTGTAGCGCTTGAGGAACACCAGGTTGCTGCGGGAGGGGGTGCGGCGCGCAGCGGCCATGAGCGGCTGGGGCAGGAGACGGGCAACCAGCTGCACCAGGGGGGTGGGACTTATGGTCAGCCAGTGGCATGCATCAGGCGGCGGGCTGCCTCCCACCTCAGCCCCTCCCCAGCCCCTCCCCTCCCCGCACCGGTAGAGCTCCGGGTCCAGCGTGGGCAGGTCGTTGATGTCGCAGTAGGCACCCCGGAACTTCTTCAGGAAGAAGGGCGCCAGCGGCAGCTCCACCAGGATGCCTGGAGAGGATGGGGTGGGTGGGCAGAGGGGTGAGGGCTGGTGACGTGGCAGGCAAGATGGCAGGCAGGCAGCAAGGCAAGCGCAGCTTGCAGGGCAGGGAGCTGGGCATGCTGCCGGGTGTTCCACCACACTACAACTACTTTTCCCAAATGTGCACAGCACTGTGCCCGCCGGCCCGCCCGCCGCGGCCCCGGCGCCCATCACCTCACCCTCGTACATCGCCTTGCCCAGCATGCGGCCCAGGAACTCGATGAGGCGCAGCGCGTTGCCCGCCACCAGCTGCGGGAGAGGGTGCATTGGTCAAGCGTGGCGTTCTGAGTGCTCCATGTCAGGGGAGGGCTGACAGGCAGGCAAGTGCTGGCCGCTCCCCCTGCACCGCAACCCCACCCCGCCTCAGCCCACCTGTGCGTGCGGGTTGGGGTAGAGCCGGTTGTCGGTGGTGGCGCGGAACAGGCCGGCCTCGGGGTTGAAGCCCTCGCGCACCACCTGCGCAGACAGAACAAGGGGGTGAATGGTGGAGGAGTGGGGCCGACATCGTAGGTGCTCAACTCACAAACAGCACAGCGACCCAAGAGATGACGATGGTTATTGCCACATGCTATTGAACCTGGCGCTGGGCCGACAAGCAGACACCAGCCAGTTCACAGCCCCTTCAGCACAACAAAACAGCACAGCGGCTCACCGTCTCCACAAACTCCTTGAAGATGCCGCCGCCGTCCACCCCCGCCTCCCCCAGCCCGTGCGCGTCGATGAACTACGTCCAGGGGCAGGCAAGGGCCAGGGGGTGAAGACCTGGACACAGCTGAGGGCACCTTGACCCGGCGGCGCTGGACGCTGAGAGCAAGAGAGCCCCATCAGCATGCACCACAGGGAGCCATGTTGTACACCTGATGAAAATTTGTCACCCCGCAGCACCAGTGTTACACGCACCTGAATGCGGATGCGGCTGTGCAGGCCCTCCCCCAGCCCGTTCAGCTGGTCGTACGCGTCTTGCAGCACCTGCAGCATGCCGCGGAGGAAGGTGTGCTGCCCAGCATCAGATGCTGAGTCAGCTACCCGTCGCAAGACCGAACCTCGTACCAGCCTGCCCCATGCACAAACTCCTGCAACTCAACCCCCTGAGCCCGCCCACGGCTCAGCCCACCTGCGTGCGGCGCACGGGGTAGAAGCGGTTGCCGCCGCCGCCCAGCTCCGCGGCAAAGCTCTGCATGACCTCCATGTCGCGGTAGCGCGCCCGCTCCTGTGACAGGCGCACATGGAGGGCAGGGGACGGTGGGTGAGCTTGACGGCAAGTGCTAGTTGCGGTTGCGATCGGGCTGGGGGCCCTGCAGGCATACCAGGAGTTGACTGGCATGCGACCCAGGGCAGCAGCAACCAGCACACCTCTGCCCGACACTGAGCGCCGCAATGGCCCACCCAACCCGCTCACCTGCGCCACCACCGCCTGGAAGAGCTTGGCACGCTCGCGGAAGGGCACCAGGTAGGGGGCATGCGCCAGCAGGCCCCAGGCCCGCCCCGCCCCCTCCTCATCCAGGCCCCGCCCTGCCGCTGTCGCTGCCTGCAGGGTGTACAAGCACGGGTGGTGGGCCTTGCAGCCACGCCTTGCAGTCCAATCAGCAGCATCCCCTGGCTGAATCGACCAGCACCACAACAACCAAGCATGCCCGTGCCTGCCCACCTGCACTTCGCTCTGGAAGCGGTCGGCGGGCAGCTGGTCCGCCTGGAACGCCTCGGCCGGCGCAAAGGCGCGGCGGCAGTTGCGGTCATGCAGCTGGCCCATGAGCTTGCCTGCATGTGGGGACGTGCATGAGGTTGAGCAGCTCAGCAGTGTGCACGTTTGCATGCCAAGAAGCTGGTAGCAGAAGCAGATGGAGGCTGCCAGTCAGCCAGCTGCCTTTGACAGCGCCTGCTGAGCTCACCCGCAGCCTCTTTAAGCTGAGAGCGCAGCGCCGCAGCCTCAGGTGACCACCCGCCTGCAGCAAAGGGTGGCAGGCTCAGCATGTCCACCAAGCGACCAACCGATCCAGCTCACACAGCCACAGTGTGAACGGGTATCAGCTGCACAGCCATTGTGTCCCTTGACACCACTCATGGCCGGCTCCCACCTGGCGCGGGCGCCGTCTCCACCCACAGCGCGTGCCAGAGCGCCATCTTGAGCAGGGCCAGCACGCCGCCGCCCGGCCGGTCGGGCGAGTGCAGCTCCGCCAGTGGCAGCGGGCGCTGGGTGGTGTACAACTCGTCATCACCGGCTGTGAACAAAGGGAGGGAGGGGTGGTGGACACAGGCTTCCTGGGTCAAGTTGGAGAGTTGGTAAGGGAGCTGTCAAATGCTCTTCTCGCGGGCATCCCGAGCTGCAACTCTCAGCAAAACGCAGCAGCCATTGCTTGAGCACCTGCCCCCCACCCCCACCCCCACCCACCCGTCATGATGAAGGAGCTGTAGGCCAGGCTGAAGAGGGTGAGGGGCAGCATCCAGCCGGGGTCGCAGCTGGCGTCTCCAGACGGCACCCAGCCCTCCACTGCAGGCGGGACACCAGGGAGGTGACGAAATCACCATGGAGGCTTGCAGCCATCAACCATTGACACAGAGGGCTGACAGGCAACACACATGCCATTTGGCCCTCCCCAAAGCCCACCTGGCGATGCTTGCGCGGGACGCAAGTAGCCCCACCACAGGCGCTGCACCAGCTCGGCACTAAACGCCAGCACAACCAGCAGGCGCTGGCGCTGGCCCGGCAGCGCCATCAGCTGCTGCAGCAGGCCACACAGGCGGCGCACATCGGCGGCACGCTGTGCCAGCGCTGGGCCCTGCAGCGCTCCGCTGGCGCCATCGGCTGCCGAAGCCTGCGGCAGCATGGCCCGCACCACCGAGCGCAGCAGGCTGCTGTCCGCCACAAGCTGCAGCTGTGCCACCAGGCCTGCGCTGGGCAGCTGCTCTTCATCCCAGGGCAGCTTGGCCGTGGCAGGTGCTGCGGCAGCGGCGGCTGTGCGCACTGCCGCCTGCGCCTCTTCATCATCGTCGTCATCCGCCCAGCGGCTGCTGCCGGCTGCTTGCGCCCCACCCATGCTGGCTTCGCCATCGCTAGAGGGAAAGAAGGGCTGCTGCGGCAGAAGCGCCAGCAAGGTGGATGCCGCCGCCGCCAAATGCAGGGCCGGCTGCCGAACCGCCGCCAGCTGCTGCGCATCATCAGCCTTCAGTGCCGCCGGTGCGACGTCCAGCAGATTGCCCAGCAGGGCAGCTCCCGCTACGGCAGCTTGAGTGCCGGGGTGCTGCGCCCGCAGCCAGGCGGCCAGCTCTGCTGGTGCCAGGGTGTGTAGTGTTGCCACAGTGTGGCGCCACAGCCGAGCTGCGGCCGGCTTGAGTGTCGGCAGGCGGCGCAGCAGCAGCGGTACACACAGCAGCAGCGGCAGCTGCCGCTCGGCAGCCGTGCTGTTCCGTTGGCTGGCTGCAGGGGGCTGGGCTGTTTGCTGTGCACCTGCCTGTGCCAGCTGCCCAACTGCTGCTGCCTGCTGCTCGGGTGCCGCCGCCTGCTGCCGCTGCCGCTGCTGCGGACGCTGCACCACTGCTGCCTGCTGGCTAAGGTAGCGCACAGTCAGTGCAGTGACCACCGCCTCGCCGCTTGGCACTGCCTGCCTGGCTGCTGGCGCCGCTCCAGCGCCTGGTGCAGCTGCTGCATCGTCTTCCGGGCACGCTGCAGCGGCAATGGCGGCCAGCCGACCAAACAGGCCACTGGTAGCCGCTGCCGCCAGGATTTGAGCAGTGGCCTCTGCCGCACCCGCGGGGCCCAAGGCTGCCTTCCAGCTGTCGGCTGCCGTCAGCAGCAGCAGCACCTCTAGTATGGGCGGCACAGGGCTGCCCGAGGCTGCGGCAGCCAAAGCTCCCAGCCGTGGCGCCGCAAGCTCCGCTGCAACCGAGGGCGCGTGCTGAGCCAGAGCTGCTAAGCACAGGCTGACCAGCCGCTGTGCCTGCCAAACCACGAAAGCCGCCTGCTCGCCGCCGCCCGCTGCATGCATGCAGAACAGCAGCTGTGGCGGCGGATGTGGGCCCTCTGCTACCGCTGGCTGCTGCGCCTGCTGCTGCGATGCCAGCATCAGGCGGCATGCCGCAGCCAGCAGGGACAGGTCGCACTGTGCCGCTGGCTGGGCAAAGAAGCAGAGCTGGCGCAGGAAGCCGCTGGCTGGAGCCAGGTCCATGCTGCGGCAGCCGGGGCAGATCCAGCATGATGGTTTGACGTCACTGTCATGGCATGGCGTAACATGGGCTGTCATGCCACAAGCAGCAGCATGCCCAGCGTGCAACAATGACTGCGGCTCCCAGCGCACCTGGATGCCCGCTCCGCTTCCGCACCATACTGCGCCTGCCATGCCGCCCGCACTTCGGCTTGCCGCCGCTGCCGCTCACTCCAACCTCGCCATGCTGCCTGCAAATGTGGCAGCGAGAGCAAGTGGCCGGGCAGTGTGCAGCGGCCGGCATTGAGGCGTGAAATGCAACAGGTCCATGAAGCCACATGGCCAGGGAGACCAGGTAGGCTCTCTTTCCAGTCTCGTAGCTTCCCATCAAACAACTGTCCTACCCACCCACACCAAGCACGTCTCACCTGTATCGCAGTGGCCGCGCTCTGCTCCTGCCGCTCCCGGCGGCGGCGCTCACGCTCGCGCCGCGTCCGCTCCAGCACCTCGGCCCGCGTCTCCTCGCCGCGGCTGCGCCCCACCAGGCTGACCTTCTGCGCCTTGCGGAACTCGCCGCCAAACGAGCGAAGGCCCGACATGGCGGCGGGCCGCCTGCGGCGGAAAGGCGGGCAGGTGTGTGGAAGCAGGTCGGCGGCGGAGGCTGCCGGCGGCGGCAGGGAGTGGTCAAGGCAGCCGCTGCAGCGCCCTGCTGACCTGTCGTGCACTGATCTATCACTCGATCCACAGCAACGGCTGGTGCCTGCCCAGGGCCTGCGGCCGGCAAGAAACGAGTGGTCGCCGCCAACTGCGAGCTTATAAGGTCGACCACGCTATCGCAGCCACTGATCAGGGGCACACAGATTGTGGTGGAGCGCACAGAGCGAGCATTAAGGCTGCCAGGTGGAAAGCCCCACCACAATGCGGGCGGGACACGGCTCGCAGCGCACATGCAAAGTGATCCGAGCTTTACAGACATCGGCTCAGTTCATTGGGATTGCAAGGGTGAGGCGCGGGGCACCGGCGCCGCTGCTCAAGTTGCGCGCTTGCCGCTGAGACGCTCTGGCTGGTGTACACCCGTATGAAGAGCGTCGTGCAGCCACACCAGCATTGATGCTGCATCGACCATGCCAACTGTTGCTCAACACCTGCCGGCGCGCCGCTGCCGCCGCCTGCGCCGCCTGCAGGCACGCTCTACCTGCTTTGACCCGCGTGCATGCTGGCCCTGCTGGCGCGTTGCCCCCAGCCCAAGCTTGCCTTCCGATCCCTCGTCACTCGCACTGCCTGTGCCGCCATGTGAGGACGGAGGCGGCAAACAGCTTGTGGCGATGTGGAATGCAAGGGGCAGCGACGATGTGAGCCCAGGATGCACCGCTGTGCAATCGCATACAATGTCTACAGCGCCCACCCCCTTTTGACAGGGCGCCCAAGCGCAAGGCGGCGGCGCCGCCCGAAGATGCGCAAGCAGGCAGCCCTGCGGCAGCAGCAGCGGCAGCAGCAGGCGAGGGCGCCTCAGCTGATAAGGCGCCAGCCAAGGCAGCCAAGCCCAAGGCGAAGCGGGCGCCCGCCCAGCCCAAGGCACCAGCAGGGCCCGCATGGGATGCCAGCATGCGACCGCCTCCACTGGCTGATGACGCCAAGGCGTGCCGCATCCTCAGCTGGAACGTGGCGGGGCTGCGAGTGAGCTGTTGCTGGGGCGGGCAGAGCAAAGCTGATGGGTTGTTGGGTGTGAAGTGGATCGGCGTGCATTGCTCACTGCAGCGCCCCCTGAGGCGTGGCCTCTCGACGGCCTCCTGAGCCACGACCTCGGTCCTCCTGCCTGCCTGCAGGCGCTGCTGAAGAAGGTGAAGGAGGCGCAGGAGGGGCGGCTGGAGCAGAACGTGCCCTCCCTGCCCTCGCTGGTGGAGGCAGAGAAGGCAGACGTGCTGTGCCTGCAGGTGGGTGGGGGAGTGCGGGTCGTGCAGTGGGGATGGGTGGGCGCAGTGGTCGCAGGGGCGGGCAATGCGGCAGCAGCCTGCTGATTATCAACGGATTTCCACGGTGGCCCAACCTGCTCATTCTCAAATCCCACCTTGCCCACCCAGTCTCGCTGTTCACTGTTCAACTGCCCGCCGCACCCTTCTGCAGGAGATCAAGCTGCAGGCGGACCACTGCGAGGCGGTGTTGAAGGAGCTGGGCCTGCCGGGCTGGCACGTCACCTGGAACTGCTCCAAGGACAAGAAGGGTGGGCAGTGGGCAGGGCGTGGGGCTGCCGGTGCGGAGGGCTGTGCAAGCTGCGCAGCTTGTTGTGATCAGGGCAGGTGTGGCGGTGGTGCTCTGTGTGGTGTGGTGGCAGCGATGACCGACGTGAGAGGGTGTGCTCCTACATACTGACCAACCACCCCCCTCCTGCTTTCGCTGCAGGCTACAGCGGCACAGCCATCCTGTCCAAGGACACCCCGCTGTCGGTCAGCTGCGGCATCGGCGACCCCGAGCACGATGGGGAGGTGAGGAGGGAGCAGCGCCTGTTCTGGTGCAGTAACGGCGTCTTCCATCTGCGGCTGGTGTTGCCCAGGCGCGTGCCAGCGGGGGTGTTTCGTGCTGTGTTGTGTTGCCGCCACCGGCATGCGCCAACACCTACCTGTGCCTGCAGGGCCGTGTGGTGACCGCCGAGTTTGACCGGTTCTTCCTGGTCAACACATACGTGCCCAACAGGTGCGCGCTGCAACCGCATGAGCGTGCAGCGGGCTGCGTGCACGGAAGGCCCAGCTGCTGCGAGGCGAGGTTGGAAGTTGCAAAAAAAGCCCAGTTGCTGTCGGGCAAGTTGGAAGCTGCACAGGCCTGCGTTACACACACCCAAACCATGTGGTGTGGTCTGCCGTTCCGTCAGAACAGTGCCCCTCCTCGTTTGCCTGCAGCGGCGAGGGCCTGAAGCGGCTGGACTATCGCGTGCAGCAGTGGGACAAGGGTGAGCACCTCTCTGGCATTACACTACAAAACACGCGTGGCTCCTGTGATGTTGCACGCTCCGCAGCCGCCATTGTCGCTTCGACGTATGCTCTCTGCCCTCCATGGCCTTTTGAACCTCATGTGCCTGGTCGTTTTCGCCTCCACACGCTTGTTGCGCACAGAGTTTGCGGCATACCTGCAGGGCCTGCAGCAGCGCAAGCCGGTGGTGCTGACGGGGGACCTCAACGTGGCGCCCGCCGACATCGACATCCACAACCCCAAGGCCAACCTCAAGTCGGCGGGTGAGGACGGAGCGTGGAGCCGGCGGAGTCGCTGCTTGGCGGGGATCTGCACATGGTGGATTCCGGTTTGGGCAGCAGGCGCTGCGACAGCCCAAGGTGGCCAGCCTGCGTGTGCCTGCGCCACTACCTGAGGCCCGGATGCACACACCTGGTGCGACATGCCTACCCTTCCACCCCTCCCAGGCTTCACCCCCGAGGAGCGCGCCTCATTTGCGGATAACCTGCTGGCGGGGTGCGGCCTGGTGGACGCATTCCGTGCACAGTACCCTGAGGCAGTTGGGTATACGTATTGGTCCTACAGGTGCGCACGGACCAGCGGGCACCATGTTGGCTTTGGAGGCCACCGTCTGCTGCTGCTGCGTTTGGTGCAGCCTTCTCACATGCGCGCCCTGCGTGCCGCCCCTATCCAACATGGAGGCAGCATGGCCGCTGCGCTCGCTGCCGCAGGTTCAACGCGCGCGCCAACAACCGCGGCTGGCGGCTGGACCACTTCCTGGTGTCACAGGCGCTGCACGAGCGCGTGCACGACTGCTACCTGCTGCCCGGCGTGATGGGCTCTGACCACTGCCCGCTGGGCCTGGTGGTCAAGCTGGACTGAGGCTGGGCAGGGTTGAGCAGCTGTTGTGCGCTGTGTGCGCCCCTTGCTCGTCGGACGTGACCCATCGTCATGTTGTAAGCAGCATGCAGCAGTTATCGAAGAGCCTCTGGCCCGGTGCACAAGGGGATGGAGGTGCAGGCTGGCCATATCCTACAAACAGCTTGAAGCCTGCCCCACGTGTGGGCCCATGAACTTCGCAGATGGGTGTCATGCTTACAGCAGGTAAAATAACATCAAATCAGTGAAGACAGGTCATTGTGAAGTGCTAGTTGCCGTCAGCTGCAGCAGCAGCCACAGGGCCCTGGCGGTGCTGCAGAAGGGGCCTCCTGCCCCGCTTGCTGGAGCTGCTGCTCAGGTGGCCCCTGTGCCTCTATTGCTGCCGCTGCTTCGCCCTGCTCGACCAACTCCCCTGCCGCCGCTGCTTGCACTGCCCGTTGCTCCTGCTGCTCCGCCTGCTCCTCCTCCAGCTCTGCTTTACGCTTCTGCGGCGGCACTGCCTGCTGCTGCCGCTGCTGCTGCCGCTGCTCCTGCTGGTCGCCGGCTGGCTGCTCCGCCCAAAAGCGCTTTGGGATGGCGGCATCAAGCGCCGCCAGCCAGCTGTCGCCGGCATGCACGGCCAGCAGAGCGTTGAACACGTCGTTCACATTCAGCACACCCTTGCTGCTGCCCAGCGCTGCGCTGCCCAGGTGCTCAACGATGGGCAGCCGCACGGCGCGGGCGCCGCAGCGCTGCGCCAGGCCCAGGCTCGCGCCCTTGCGCACCGTTCGGTCAACCAGCCCGCCGATGACGTACACCTGATTTGGACAGGTGGGGCAGAGTGGGGGTTGAACATCAGGCAGAGAGCAGAGGGGCGCGGGAGTCGGCCGGGCATGGTGCGCACGCACCCAGCAGCTACATCCGCCACCGTGAACTAACCCTCTGCACGAGAACAATGGGCCAAGGAAAGCAAGCCAGCCCACAGCCTCCCACCTTGTCCGCCTCCAGGTGCGCCAGCGGCTCCTCGGCATCCGGCGACAGCACCACCAGGTCGCCAGCGGGGAACAGCTGCGCCAGGGGTGCCTCGTGCCCCACTGCCGCGGGCCAGCGGTCGGCGTGCATGCCGTCCACCGCAAACTGGCGCACGGGGCCGGTAAAGCTTGCAAACTGCAGGCTGACGGGGCGGCGTGCCCGCTTGTTGGCCGCCGCGCACTCCTGCAGCTGCTTGCACAGCGAGCGCACCTCGCGGTCCCTGGCGCCGCCCTCCACTGAGAGGGAGCAGTCTATGACGATGCGCAGGCCAGAGGCCATGGCGTCAGCCACCGCCGCCCGCTGCGCCGCGGCCGCTGCCTTGGCCGCCTCCCGCTCCACCGCTCTCTGCGCTTCAAAGGCTGCTGCCTGCTGTGGTGTCAACTCCGCCTTGCGGGCCGCATCCTCCTCACGCGCCGCGTCGCCCTTGCGCCGCCGGCGCTGCATGATGTAGAGGTGAGGACGAATGTTGGCCCAGGTTTGGGCAGAGCTGATGCACA
Organism: Chlorella sp. Dachan; assembly: GCA_006782975.1. Lineage (NCBI taxonomy): Eukaryota > Viridiplantae > Chlorophyta > Trebouxiophyceae > Chlorellales > Chlorellaceae > Chlorella > Chlorella sp. Dachan. The sequence goes on from RRZL01000033.1 coordinate 2,322,195, forward strand.
GCAAACGTGAGAGCCAGCCACTGGCGCAGCTCACACCTCATAGTTGCGCAGCGTGCGCTCTCGGTTGCGGGCCCGCCGCCGCGCGTCCCAAAACTCGGGTGGCAGCGCGCCACGCCGAACCTGAGCGGAGAGGGCGCACGGGTGGTTGAGAAGATGAAGGTATCAGAGAGGGGCTATCACAGCAGCACCAGGGGGCTGTGATGCGCCAGTGCCGCTGTGGCTTGCATCGCAGCGCGTGGCCACCGCCCTCCTGCCCCAAACACCTGAGCGAAGCGAGGGTCTTTCTGTTGCTCCATCTCTACGAGCTGCGCCAGCTTCCACTGCACCAGGTTGGAAGAGGCGATGAGCAGGAGTCGAGCGCCGTCGGGCGGTGCGGGCGACATGCGAGGAGGCAACACAGGCAGCGGCGGCGGCGGCAACGGCGGCGGCGCACCTGGCCCTCCAGGCCCGGCAGGGTGAACAGCCGGTCGTCCTGCGCCTTCTGCTCATCGTGATGCTGCTCGCGCTGCTCGACGCCGGCCTGGAGCTCGGGCGCCGCCGCTGCACCCGCGCTTGCCGCGCCTGCAGCGCCATCGCGCTCCGCAGTGGCGTCCATGTGATGAAGAGCTGGTTTGAAGAACAATGTTTTGCATGCATGTGCTTGGCGGCGCTGCCCCACTTCCTCGCGGCGAGTTGGCAAGCCCGGTTGGCGGCAGCAGGCAGCGGACGAGCCGACATCTTGCCATCCCGTTCCTTGAGCCTCTGCCCTTTTGTGACGTGCTTGCTGATACCAGCTTGGTTGCAGTTAAGGGGCTGCAGGCTGCATGCCGCTCCCTTTGCACATCGGTACTGCGTCAACGCCGTCCGCCCCCATGCCTGCAGTGTAGCAATGCTTGGCAGAGGTGTCGTGCGCATAGTCTCATGAGACCTGTTGGGGAACACGGCAATCTGGCCCCAAGGCGGTGCCAGCGATTGCACAGGCAGTCGCTGCAGGCTATAACATGCCCGTGCAGCAGCGTGCGGCAGTTCCAGTCACCTCCTGCGTCGCCTCCCGACGACTTCCTGCAGCTGTTATTATGCCTGAACGAGCTTGACTCTCATGACTTTGCCAGCCTGCCGCAGCCGACTAACATGCATTGCAAACCACCACCCGCCGGTCAATGGCCAGGCTGGGCGTGGCGGCCGACAGGCGGCCGCGGCAGCCAGGCAATGAGCTGTAGCCTCGCCTGCAACCCTGCCGAGCGCTTTGATCTGGTCGGCGCACCGTCAGCATTTGTTCAGCTTGATATTACAGCCAGGCGGCGCGTGTGCAGGCCGGCCGGCTCGGCGCCGTCGCTTCAGGGCGGCCTGTTGCTGCGCTGGCCTCGCTCACTGTGCTGCAAGTTGTCGAGGAATCTCCAGATCGCTTGCAGGGTCCCTGAGCGCCGGCCAGGGCGATGGCCCGCTCGGAGGCGGGCACCCCCGCCTCTGGGTGGCGGCAGAGCGAGCCAGGTGGATGCGGCAGCAGCTGCGCGTATCGATCAGCACGACAGCAGACCCAGCGGTCGCTGCCGGCTGCGCCGCCCACCCGCCGCCTGTTGCCGTCCTGCCTCCTCTTTTGCAGCCGAGGTTGGGGAGCCCTACACCGATCCCTTCAAGATCTTTGAGCTCATTCACCCCCTTGGTGAGACGCTTAGCTGCTCTTAGTGCAGATTTTGCTTCTGTTCACAGGCGCCGCAGTGGCCCGCATCAGCACTACCTTGCCCTTGCACATCGTCCCTCCCTCTCCCGCTGCCCGTCTGCCCCAGGCCGCGGCAGCTATGGCGCCGTGCACAAGGCGCGCATCCTGTCCAGCGGCGACATTGTGGCGGTGAAGATCATCCCAGTGGCTGAGCAGGTGCGACGGGGCTGGAGGGGGGCCTTCAGGCGGTGTTGGCACGTGGCACGGCGGCACGGCAGTTTGGCACAGCAGCACGGCACGTGCCGATCAATGACTGCAAGGCCTGCGCTTGCCTTGCAGGAGGAGATTGCCGCGATCCAAAAGGAGATTGCCATGCTGCGGGAATGCAACCACCCAAACATCGTCAAGTACTATGTGAGCAGTGGGCGGCCTCGCAAGCTATGCTCCGAGCTGAGAGGATGTGGCAGGCTGGGCAGGAGGTGTGCAATTGGATTGGCTGGCAGCCCTGTGGACATAGCACTGCAGCAAGCGAGCTCGGCTTGACGCCCATGCCATGCATCACCATGATGGCTGTGCTTGCAACCCCAAACTGTGCAGGGGTCGTGGCGCACCCGCGACGCGCTGTGGATCTGCATGGAGTACTGCGCCGGCGGCTCCGTCTCCGACATCATGCACACCTGCGGCAGGTGCGGCCGCGAGGCGGCGGCGGGTGTTTGCAGAGAAGCGTGTGCTGCGGGTGGCGGCGCCGCTGCTTGTTGCTGCTGCTGGAAGCGGCTGCTCTCCAGTTCTGTGGCATTGCGAGGGCCTGCGCTTGTGCCGCGCTCTGCACCTTGCGCAACACGGCCGCAACACTGCCGCACCCGCGCTGCTCTGCGCTGGCGCAGCGGTCTGGACGAGGACATGATTTCCTACATCTGCGCCCAGACGCTGTCGGGGCTGGCCTACCTGCACTCGCTGGGCAAGGTGCGGCGCCTGGGGCTTGGAGACGGCCTGTGCTGCTGGGGCGGGCGGATGCTGAGTGGAGAGCGGGTGGAGGCAGCACGTGGAGCCAAGCCAGCTGGAGACGACACCTTGCCTGAGGCTGCCTGTGGCGGGCTGCCTTTCATACTCACGTTATCAAATGATCAAGACTCTCAAGAACCTCCCCATCCTGCCCGTCTCGCCCGGCAGGTGCACCGCGACATCAAGTGCGGCAACATCCTGCTGACGGAGGCGGGGGAGGTCAAGCTGGCCGACTTTGGGGTGGCGGCGCAGGTGGGGAGGTGCGGGGCGGAGAGTGCAGTCCACAGGGGCAGCAGCTGTGCGCTCTGCAGCACACTGCCTGGGTGGGTTGTGGGAGCGAAGACCTTCCCGATCTGCTTGCAGGGAATACCCAACAGCCTGTTCACTTGTTGCCCCACCTTGCCCCACACAGCTGACGGCCACGATGAGCAAGCGCAACACGTTCATCGGCACGCCGCACTGGATGGCGCCCGAGGTCATCCAGGTGTCGCACTACGACGGCAAGGTGCGGGCTGGTGGGCGGGCGGTTGAGGCGGCCTTGCTTGATGGGCCAGTGCGGCTGCCCATCGCGGTTTGCCACGCCCACCGTGGCCTCTCACGATTGTCGCTACAGCCTCCCACGCGGTCTTCTGCTTGCGCCTGCCTCCTCCCAGGTGGACATATGGGCGCTGGGCATCAGCGCGATTGAGATGGCGGACATGTTCCCGCCGCGCTGGAAGATCAACCCCAACCGCGTGCTCTTCATGGTGCAGCTGGGCTGGGCTGGTGCAGGCTTGAGGTTCGGGAGGCCGCGTTTTTCAGGACTCAGAGATGGCCTCACAACCTGTGGCAGGCTCTGAGCTGCTGCCTCTGGGATGCATGACTCCACAGCCCACCACCCGGTTCGGTTCCACCCCCACGCCCACCTTGTGCAGGTTGTGAAGGATCCGCCTCCCCGGCTGGCCAACAAGGAGCGCTGGAGCCTGAGCTTCCAAGACTTTGTGGTGCAGAGCCTGCAGAAGG
>RRZL01000033.1:2329531-2353847 GCA_006782975.1 Chlorella sp. Dachan
TTGTGCGTGCACGCGGAGCAGCAGCCATGCGAACAACAACCAACAACAAATGCCGCACCCATCGGGGAGTAGTGCGTGTAAGAGAAGGCGCCCTTGTCGCTGGAGCAATTGGGGAAGCCCTCAACCTGCACGTGAGGAGCGGGGCACCGATTAGGCACCGTTGGGGGATGGCACCGGGTGCGTTGGATTCCCCGGCTGAGAGACGCAATGCAGGCGTGCGGAGAGCAGCACAGGCCAGCACCTGCGCACAAGCACGGCTGGAGGCCGAGGCCTCCCCCTAGTGTACAGGCACACCAAGCCCCCGCCAGACCGTTCTTGCTGCGCAGCTGGCCAGACAACTGCTCATCCCACTCACCCCATGCATCTTGGCGATGGAAACAGGGATTTGATCAGACAGGCCAAACCACACGCCTTGGACCTCTGCAGCAGGGATTTGGGTGAAGCAGGGGTGTGGGGGTACCCTTGCACTTGAAAACAAGGGGGGATAACTACCCCTGTCTGTGTCGCAATTTTTGTTGCGAAAGAAAACAGACTTAAAACACGAAAAGTGATAAAAAGTGACCCAGCTCATCGAGTGCCGCTGCAGCTCACGATGGCTGCCCAACTCTGGGAGCGCCTGCTGGCAAGGGCATGAAAAGTGGGGTCTGACAAGGCCCGCGCGCACCAGTCTGGTTGAGGCCCAGGGGCTTCATGTCCACGCCGTGGTCGTGGCCGTGGGCGTGGTCATGGGCGTGATCAGTCTGGAGCAGGCGCCGGCCTGGATCCACTCGGGTCTGCAGGGGAGCAGGTAACAGACGTCCAGATTATTCACAATGATCGCATCACTGGTGCGCGTGCACAAAGGCGAGACACAGCTGGAGGCAACAGGGAGGGAGTGAAGCCCTGATCAGGTGAGGCTGGCAGCGCTGCTGGTACGCGCGTACGCCGCCCACAGGTCCACCGGCCCAGCCCGACCTGCACACGCATGCCCGAGGTGCCGCACCGCCGAGGTTCTGGCGCTGCGTCAGGTTAAGACTCACCGCGGAAGCCAGTGCGACGAGGCCCAGGAGGGCGAGGAGAACACGAGCGCCCATTTCAGCTTGTTCGCGCCGCGCTGAACATGCGAGCAAACAAACAGCGCAACGTGCACCATTGGTCCTGCCGCGGGCTAGTGTCAACGAGCATGCCTGCCGGCCATCCGACCGCGCGGCTGTCCAGGGGTCGTGATCAGCCCTCAACCCTGCCCACCTGTAGTTAACAACTGGAGGATGGCCGGGAGTCGGTCGGAGGCGAGAATGGAGCGGCGAGGCGAGCGGGGATGAACAAGATCCTTCCACAATCCCGGGGACTGGGGATGGCACACGCCCATCCCCAGCACGCTGATCAGACTTTGCTGCGGGTGCAGGCCGCCGGCTCCACCTTTGGTGAGCGCGCTCTGCCTTTGCTGGGGCGCTTGAACAGTGTGCATGCGTTTTGCCAGCTTTCGGCCGGCCGGATGAGGCGCGCCGCCGCCGCCGCTGCCGTCGCCGCTGCCTCACCTTGCTGCCGTGTCCCTCCCTGGTCGTTGATGCCAGGCCACAGCTTCCGTGTCACCACCTTTGGCGAGAGCCACGGCGGCGGCGTGGGCTGCGTGATCGACGGCGTGCCGCCGCGGCTGCACATCACGCAGGCACGCCCTGCGCTGCTCCCGTTGTGCTGTCCGCCGCCCTGCCGACCGCACGACTGCCCCCTTGCAGCCAAAAGCATGTGAAAACAAGCTCTGCCGTGCCTGCGCATTGTTTGGCCACGCAGGAGGAGATCCAGTACGAGCTGGAACGCCGGCGGCCGGGGCAGTCCAAGATCACCACGCCCCGCAAGGCGCGCCACTTGGGGGGTGCAGCAGCAGCTGATGGCTGGGATGGGGGGCGGCGGCGACTGCCTTTGCTTGCTGCTGCCGCGTGATGGGAGAAGCAGGATGCCGTGCCGCCTGCAGTTCATGCAACTCAGCCGCTCTCGCCGCTGCAAGGAGTTGCGCATGCTTGGGACACAACGGTTTGCACTCACTCCCAAGGTGTTGTTGCCAAACGGGGAAACGCGCTCTCCCCTGCCCTGCCCCGGCCTCCTTCCGCCAGGAGACGGACACGTGCAAGATCCTGAGCGGCATTGCGCCCGACGGCACCACCACGCTGGGCACCCCCATCTGCGTGCTGGTGCGCCTCCCTCTGCTGCTCTCGCTTGCCTGCCGCCGCTGCTGCTGCCCCCCCCGCCGCTGGGCCTGTAATGGAGTCGTGTGCTGCCGGGCTGCTGCCCGGGGCCAAGCCCGGATGCCGTGCTGCCGCGCTGCCGCCGCCATTGCCCAGCCCCACCAGCCGGACCGTGCCCCCGGTCAATCTGTCCTGCCTGCCTCCCCCCACACCAACCGCCCCCGCTCCCCCGCTGGACATGGCGCAGGTGCGCAACAAGGACCAGAAGAGCCAGGACTACAGCGAGATGGAGCAGGCGTACCGCCCCTCCCACGCTGACGCCACCTACGACTTCAAGTACGGCATCCGTGCGGTGAGTGCCGGGCCACTGCTGCCGCTGCTGCCGCTGCTGCCGCTGCGGCGCGCACCCTGGTTTCAGGGCGGGTGCGCGCTGCGGCTTGCAGGCGTGCATATGCTCGGTTGGGTGAACTGGATGGTAGGGGCGCTTCAAACCAGCTCATGCCTGTGCAGTGCAGCGCTGCCCTCTGCTCTGTTTACCTTCCTCTGAGTTCAAGCCAGCATCTGCCCCTACCATATGCAGGTGGCGGGCGGTGGCCGCAGCAGTGCACGCGAGACGATTGGGCGCGTGGCTGCCGGCGCGGTGGCCAAGAAGCTGTTGCCCCAGGTGCGGATGGGTTCTGGGGCAGTTCGGTCTGGGAGAGAATGTCCCGGGGCAGAGTTTTTACCTTCGGCATGTTCCCTGTTTGTTGTGTATGCGTGCATTCAGCTGCTACAGCGCTAAGATGCGCACCGTAATAGTCTTCGCTGCCATGATTAGCGCAGCGAGTGCAATGGCGCTGGGCATGATGTTGCACAGCAGTGCAGACCTGGACATGGCAATGAGCCCCGGCTGGCCCCGCAAGCGCAACCGCTCGCAGATGCGCCACAGGTGCAGTGACTGGGGGGTGAGGAGGCGCCGGGCCGGGTTTGGTAAGAGTCCCGCATGCCCCCCCTCCCCCCCTCCACGCACACACACACACACACACACACCACCACCACTACCACCGCAAACAGTCCACTGACCTCCACCTGCGTGTTTCTTGCCCCAACTCCCGCAGTTCTGGCAGAAGCGCGAGCAGCAGGGCAGCTGAGGTGGCAGTAGTTGCAGCAGCAGGTTCGGGCCCAAGGCCTGGTTGAGAAGATGAAGGTATCAGAGAGGGGCTATCGCAGCAGCACCAGGGGGCTGTGATGCGCCAGTGCCGCTGTGGCTTGCATCGCAGCGCGTGGCCACCGCCCTCCTGCCCCAAACACCTGAGCGAAGCGAGGGTCTTTCTGTTGCTCCATCTCTACGAGCTGCGCCAGCTTCCACTGCACCAGGTTGGAAGAGGCGATGAGCAGGAGTCGAGCGCCGTCGGGCGGTGCGGGCGACATGCGAGGAGGCAACACAGGCAGCGGCGGTGGTTGCAGTTAAGGGGCTGCAGGCTGCATGCCGCTCCCTTTGCACATCGGTACTGCCGTCAACGCCGTCCGCCCCCATGCCTGCAGTGTAGCAATGCTTGGCAGAGGTGTCGTGCGCATAGTCTCATGAGACCTGTTTGGGAACACGGCAATCTGGCCCCAAGGCGGTGCCAGCGATTGCACAGGCAGTCGCTGCAGGCTATAACATGCCCGTGCAGCAGCGTGCGGCAGTTCCAGTCACCTCCTGCGTCGCCTCCCGACGACTTCCTGCAGCTGTTACTATGCCTGAACGAGCTTGACTCTCATGACTTTGCCAGCCTGTCGCAGCCGACTAACATGCATTGCAAACCACCACCCGCCGGTCAATGGCCAGGCTGGGCGTGGCGGCCGACAGCGTGCGGGGAGCAAATGAAGCAATTTGGGTTGGGTACCCTGCTGGGGACCCCCAGGCTTGGCTATGGGAAGTGATGGCACCCCACTGCATGGGGGCCCATGGTGGCCCCGGCGGGCATTAGCTGCCGACAGGCGCACGGCAGCCAGGCAATGAGCTGTAGCCTCGCCTGCAATCCTGCCGAGCGCTTTGATCTGGTCGGCGCACCGTCAGCATTTGTTCAGCTTGATATTACAGCCAGGCGGCGCGTGTGCAGGCCGGCCGGCTCGGCGCCGTCGCTTCAGGGCGGCCTGTTGCTGCGCTGGCCTCGCTCACTGTGCTGCAAGTTGTCGAGGAATCTCCAGATCGCTTGCAGGGTCCCTGAGCGCCGGCCAGGGCGATGGCCCGCTCGGAGGCGGGCAACCCCGCCTCTGGGTGGCGGCAGAGCGAGCCAGGTGGATGCGGCAGCAGCTGCGCGTATCGATCAGCACGACAGCAGACCCAGCGGTCGCTGCCGGCTGCGCCGCCCACCCGCCGCCTGTTGCCGTCCTGCCTCCTCTTTTGCAGCCGAGGTTGGGGAGCCCTACACCGATCCCTTCAAGATCTTTGAGCTCATTCACCCCCTTGGTGAGACGCTTAGCGCTCTTAGTGCAGATTTTGCTTCTGTTCACAGGCGCCGCAGTGGCCCGCATCAGCACTACCTTGCCCTTGCACATCGTCCCTCCCTCTCCCGCTGCCCGTCTGCCCCAGGCCGCGGCAGCTATGGCGCCGTGCACAAGGCGCGCATCCTGTCCAGCGGTGACATTGTGGCGGTGAAGATCATCCCAGTGGCTGAGCAGGTGCGACGGGGCTGGAGGGGGGGCTTCAGGCGGTGTTGGCACGTGGCACGGCGGCACGGCAGTTTGGCACAGCAGCACGGCACGTGCCGATCAATGACTGCAAGGCCTGCGCTTGCCTTGCAGGAGGAGATTGCCGCGATCCAAAAGGAGATTGCCATGCTGCGGGAATGCAACCACCCAAACATCGTCAAGTACTATGTGAGCAGTGGGCGGCCTCGCAAGCTATGCTCCGAGCTGAGAGGATGTGGCAGGCTGGGCAGGAGGTGTGCAATTGGATTGGCTGGCAGCCCTGTGGACATAGCACTGCAGCAAGCGAGCTCGGCTTGACGCCCATGCCATGCATCACCATGATGGCTGTGCTTGCAACCCCAAACTGTGCAGGGGTCGTGGCGCACCCGCGACGCGCTGTGGATCTGCATGGAGTACTGCGCCGGCGGCTCCGTCTCCGACATCATGCACACCTGCGGCAGGTGCGGCCGCGAGGCGGCGGCGGGTGTTTGCAGAGAAGCGTGTGCTGCGGGTGGCGACGCCGCTGCTTGTTGCTGCTGCTGGAAGCGGCTGCTCTCCAGTTCTGTGGCATTGCGAGGGCCTGCGCTTGTGCCGCGCTCTGCACCTTGCGCAACACGGCCGCAACACTGCCGCACCCGCGCTGCTCTGCGCTGGCGCAGCGGTCTGGACGAGGACATGATTTCCTACATCTGCGCCCAGACGCTGTCGGGGCTGGCCTACCTGCACTCGCTGGGCAAGGTGCGGCGCCTGGGGCTTGGAAGGGCCTGTGCTGCTGGGGCGGGCGGATGCTGAGTGGAGAGCGGGTGGAGGCAGCAAGTGGAGCCCAGCCAGCTGGAGACGACACCTTGCCTGAGGCTGCCTGTGGCGGGCTGCCTTCATACTCACGTTATCAAATGATCAAGACTCTCAAGAACCTCCCCATCCTGCCCGTCTCGCCCGGCAGGTGCACCGCGACATCAAGTGCGGCAACATTCTGCTGACGGAGGCGGGGGAGGTCAAGCTGGCCGACTTTGGGGTGGCGGCGCAGGTGGGGAGGTGCGGGGCGGAGAGTGCAGTCCACAGGGGCAGCAGCTGGGCGCTCTGCAGCACACTGCCTGGGTGGGTTGTGGGAGCGAAGACCTTCCCGATCTGCTTGCAGGGAATACCCAACAGCCTGTTCACTTGTTGCTCCACCTTGCCCCCCACAGCTGACGGCCACGATGAGCAAGCGCAACACGTTCATCGGCACGCCGCACTGGATGGCGCCCGAGGTCATCCAGGTGTCGCACTACGACGGCAAGGTGCGGGCTGGTGGGCGGGCGGTTGAGGCGGCCTTGCTTGATGGGCCAGTGCGGCTGCCCATTGCGGTTTGCCACGCCCACCGTGGCCTCTCACGATTGTCGCTACAGCCTCCCACGCGGTCTTCTGCTTGCGCCTGCCTCCTCCCAGGTGGACATATGGGCGCTGGGCATCAGCGCGATTGAGATGGCGGAGATGTTCCCGCCGCGCTGGAAGATCAACCCCAACCGCGTGCTCTTCATGGTGCGGCTGGGCTGGGCTGGTGCAGGCTTGAGGTTCGGGAGGCCGCGTTTTTCAGGACTCAGAGATGGCCTCACAACCTGTGGCAGGCTCTGAGCTGCTTCCCCTGGGATGCATGACTCCACAGCCCACCACCCGGTTCGGTTCCACCCCCACGCCCACCTTGTGCAGGTTGTGAAGGATCCGCCTCCCCGGCTGGCCGACAAGGAGCGGTGGAGCCTGAGCTTCCAAGACTTTGTGGTGCAGAGCCTGCAGAAGGTGCGGGCGCTGGGCTGCTTCTCAAGGGCNCTGAGGGGAGGGGTGGTGGCGTGAGTTCAGAAGGGGTGATGGCGTGAATCAAGGGGGCTGCAGGTAAGCTCTCTCGATTCACGCTGCGGGTTAGCTGGGAGAAGAGGGCGGGACAACTGCAGGGTGCAAGCCATGGGCAACTGTTTCACGACATCCTAACCCTGAAAACCAATCTTCAAATCTTCACGGCCCTTCCCAGGATCCGCGGGTGCGGCCCACCGCCCGCCTGCTGCAGCAGCACAAGTTTGCGGCGCGCGAGGCGGCGGCAACGACAGCGGTGCGCGCCTTGTTGCCGCTGGTGCAGCAGGCGCGGACGCACATGGCTGAGATGGCGCTGATGGCGGGCATTGAGGCGCAGCAGGCAGCCACACCCGGGGCAGACCACGAGGGTGCCTTCTCCTGGCGGCTTGCCACGGTGGTGCCGGGTGGCGGCACAGTGGGCGCAGCGCAGCAGCATCACTTGCAGCCGCCCGCAGCCTACCAGCAGACGGTGGCGGCGGCAGGGGGCGCGCCGCACCACTTGCGGGCATCAGCAGACGGCGGCCTGGGCGGAGCATCTCCCGGGGTGGGAGGCGAGCCCAGCGGCACTGTGGTGGTGCGGCAGTCGGTAGACAGCAGCTCGGGGTGGGGAGCCACGGTGGTGTCGCCAGCGGGGGGGCCGCCCTCGACGCGAGGTGGCGGCCGGCGGACAGTGGGTGAGCGAGTGGGGGTGTTGTGAGGCGTGTCTGGTGCTGGGGCGGCCGAGGCAGCTGTGTGTTGCTTTGTAGCAGCTGCAGAGCAGCTGCTGGCCGTCTCAGTGATGGATGCATACCTGGCAAGGCAAACGCGGCACTTCTCTTCCCTGCGACCTGTCCCCTCCTGCGCCGCCTGCCTCCACGCAGGCTTTGGCGATGCGGGCGGCACGCTCGTGGCGCAGCCAGCTGCCAGCCCTGGCGGTGCACGGCTGGGGGAGGCGGGGGAAGCCAGCCAGGACTACATGGCGGCTGTGCAGGCCATGGACGAAGACCCGGCTGCTGCCCTGCTGGATGTGGCGGGGCTGCCCACACCCGGAGGCCGCCTGCTGGCCCAGCAGCGCGCGCCCAAGGTGCGGCCTGGGGCTGGTTGGACGTGCACGTGTTGGCCGGGGCTGCCAGGGCTCCATGATAAGCAGCCGATGTGCCAACCACGACCTGCTGCGCTGCCTGATGCCTCCACCACGACCTGCTGCGCTGCCTGGTGCCTCCTCCACGACCTGCTGTGCTGCTTGGTGCCTCCGCCCTCCCCCCGCAGACGGAGGCGCAGCGGTGGGTGGAGAAGCTGCACACGCTGTACAGCAGCGGGGCTGTGGTCCCCCTGCCCTTCCTGCGGGCCGTGGACGCCGCACCGCTCGCGCTGCTGGGCGCAGACCGCGGGCCGCCAGGCGTGCCAGCTGCAGGGGCGCAGGGCCAGGTGGGCGAGCCGGGCGCAGGGTGTGGCGGCCTGAGGTGCTGCTGCACCGCGTGCTTGCACTGCTCGCCCCTGCTGATCCCTCTGTGCTGCACAGAACACAGCCATCATCCAAGCCCCCTGCCCTCTGGCGCAGGAGCTGAGCTGGCAGGAGGCGCTGGCGCAGGTGGCCGCCGAGTCGGTGGGCGGCGAGGAGGCGCTGAGCGGCACCCCACCCGCAGACCTGCTGCCCGAGGCGGTGCTGCAGCAGGTGGGGCTGGCTGGGGCTGGGACTGCTGCACAGTACCTGCGGCCTGCCAATCAGCAGACGGATCTACTAGCGGTTGCATTGCAGGTGGGCGAGGGGACGCGTCATGCATGAGCCCTGCCGTTCCACCCCGCCAACCTGCATCACTCCCAACCTGCCCACCCCGCCTCTCCGCTTTCGTGACCCAGGTGGCGCGTAGCCCCGTGCTGCTCAACCTGGCCACCTCGCTAGCCCACCACAAGCGGCTGCTGGCCACAGCGACTGCAGCGCAGGCGGCAGCAGGGGATGGCCTGCCAGCGCGGCTGCGCGAGGTGCTGCGGGCACGGGCCGACGACCTGTCCACCACGCTGCGCACCATCCTGTGCCTCTGAGGCTCGCCAGCTGTAACGGGCATCGCAACGCTGTAGTAAATGTCAATACATAGGCTTGGAGTCGTGAAGCAAGGCGAATGTGTCTGTTCAAGATCATTCAAGGTTCACAGCAATGAACATCCGCGTCATTGCCGGCCTGCATCCAGCGCCGTCACAAAGGCGTCGTCAGTCATGCCGCACAGCAGGCGCAGCAGGCGCCAGCCGTTGCGCTGCGTGCCCAGCAGGTACTCTGCATTGTCGGGCTGAGCAGCCGCCGTTGCTGCCCCCATTGAGAGCGACGTCGCCAGGCGGCCCATGCACAGCGTGCGCAGCATGCCGCGCTCTGCTGTGCTCAGCGCTTGCTCGCCCTCATAACCTGCCAGCAGTGCGGCCGCTGCCGGCAGCGGGTCCTCAATGTTGCGATCAAGCAGCATCATATAAAGCCCTGCGTTAGCAGGCTCGCAGGCCAACCAGCTCCACTGAGCATCATTCCAGTCGATCAGGCCGGTGATGATGCCGCCGCCGAAGCTGCCGCTACTGGGGTTGCTGCTTGCCGCTGCCTCTGAAGCATCTGCCTCCCGCTGCTCCGCTGCGGCTGCTGCCGCCGCCGCCGCTCCATCCACAAGCACGTTGCGCTCGTTGGCGTCGCTGTGGATGAGCGCCAGCCGCAGCTGGTTGCCGGCGGCGGCTGTGGCGGCTGCAAAGTGCGCAACAACGGAGTCCAGCAGCGGGCTGCCAGGGAAGGAGGTGAACAAAAGGTGGGACGTGTCAATGGCAGGAAGCAATCGAAAACCAGCTTGGCTCCACTAACTGCTTGTCAAGAGAGACTGCCTTCACCAGCGGAGCTCTGTGCGCTTGCAGAGGCATCAGCATTGGCACAGCCAAACCAGCGGTGGCTCCTGCACCCGACCCGCCGCCCAACCACACTCACACATCAACGCCCGCCAGCTGCAGCAGCGCTGGACGCACGCGGGCATACGTGGCGGGCAGGTGCCGTGAGTTCCAGTCGAATGCGCGGCGCAGCACCGGCGTGGCGGCCCAGTCCCAGCCGGTGGCAGCCAGGTGGTGGTTGGCCCGGCCGAGCAGGGCGCCCAGCTGCCGGTACATCTCCAACGACTGAAGGGACCAGGGCAAAGCATGAGCGCTGGTTGTTTTTTTCCGCAACAAGCCTGATTTGCAGCAGCTCCAAACTACAGCGTAGCACAAAAATAATGAAGCAGCAGCTTCAAACGACAGCATAAACAGCAGGCAGCCCACCCCACCAACCCCACCTGCGGCGCATCCACCAGCAGCGTGCCGGAAAGGTAGGTCAGCAGGCGCACGGCATGCAAGCGTCCGTCCTCGGCGCGCATGCGCAGCGTGCGACCGTCCGCAGAGGCTCCCGTGCCGTCACTGCTGCTACCGGGCTGCGGGCTGGGCTGCGGCGCCAGCGGCAGTGGGGCGGGCACGGGCAGGCCGCTGGTGGCCATCTCGTGCAGCAGCGCGTTTTGCGCTTCCGCATACTGCACGCTGGGGTCGCTGTCCGCTTCGTTGTGCACCTTAAGCAGGTAGGGCGTGCCGCACTTGGCTGCAGGAGAGCGGCACACGCAGCGTGGCTGGTGAGCAGCGGGCTGGATGGCGGGAGCGGCGGCGGCGGCGGTGGTAGGCGTGCAACTGACCCGTGATGACGAAATTGGCGTCATCATAGCCAGCCAGGGCCTTGCAGCAGTCGGGGTCCTCGGCAGTAAGCCCCCAGTGGGCGGTAGCCAAGGCGAGGGCCTGCTTTGGGGACACTCGGGGCTTGACGCTGCCCATTTCGGATCGAGCGTGCACTGTCGGTGTAGATGGGATTGCACAACCGCCTGCAAGTCCCCTTGGCCAGGCATTCCGACACATGAGCGTGAGACACGAAACGGAGCTCACAGCACGGTCTCGCGCACTCTGCAGCTCGCTCCTAGCGTGCTGCACTGCTCTCCGCCGCTCCCAGCCAGCCAGGATGCTCAAGCTCGCGATTGCCGCCCTGCTTCTGGCCTGCCTGGCCTCTGCGGCCCCCGTGGCCGTGGACCAGCACGACATGCACGCCGACGGCGCGGCGCTGACGGCCGAAAACGCTCTGGTGAGTGGCTTTGGCCGAGGGCTTGACCTCAGCGGGCTCGGATTCGCCTTCCGCGCGCTGCTGTGCTCCAGCATTGCGCTGGGACTCGTTAGCAGCGGTCGGCTGGCCTCGCCGTGGCGGGAGGGGCCGTGGCGCCGTCGGCGCCCGCGCCCGCTGGCGCTCGGCGCTCAGGCAGCTGTGGCGGCCAAGGAAGCCGACCTGCGGTGTGCTCGTCATCGCCCCCCTGGTGCAGGCCAACCCCGCGGTGGCGTTTGTGCAGTGGCAGGCCGCCCACGGCAAGTCCTACAAGTCGACGCGCGAGGTGGAGCGCCGCCGCGGCATCTTTGCCGCCAACGCCGGTGCGGGGGGCAAGCCTGGGCCTGCACGCAAATATTGCAAATGCTGTTGAGGAGAGGTTACTTTTCGTCTGCCAGCGCACTGTGTTGGGACTTGCCAAGCTGCAGGGCCATGTTTTCCCAGGCAGCCCGCGACTTACCTGCCCGATCCGTACACCGCCCCCCATGCAGCCAAGATTGCGGCCCAGAACGCGCGCACCGACTCCTCGCTGCGCCTCGCCCTCAACGAGTTTGCCGACCTGACGTGGGAGGAGTTCACGGCCACCCGCCTGGGCTTCAAGCCGGCCAGGAAGCAGCCGAGGTGCGGGCGGGGCGCTGGGGGCGCTGGAGGGGCACTGTGGACGGCCTGTGGTGTGTGGCAACCAGCATGATGTATCAGCCATGTCTGCTGTCCTCACGCTCACCTGACATGCGGCCCCCAACTGCCCCACCGGCCCCCGTGCTGCAGCGCGTCCAACGGCCCCGACCCTTTCTCCTACGGCGACGTGGATGTGGCCGACCTGCCGGCGTCCATTGACTGGCGCGAGAAGGGCGCGGTGACGGAGGTCAAGAACCAGGGCATGTGCGGCTCCTGCTGGTGAGCGGGGGAGGACAGGGAGGGTAGGAGCAGGGCGGCGCGTGGCCGAGCTTTGCCTGCCTGCTTCTTGGGCCCTGGCAATATGCACGGGAGCATGGGCGGCCGTGTCCCATGTAGCAGCCTGCATGCCGCTTGCATTTGTGCTGACGAGCAGGGTTCCACGTGCCCCGCCGCAGGGCCTTCTCCGCCATTGGCGCGGTGGAGGGCATCTCCGCCATCCGCACCGGCAAGCTGGTGTCGCTGAGCGAGCAGCAGCTGGTGGACTGCGACACCGAGCAGAACGCGGGCTGCGGCGGCGGCCTCATGGACTGGGCCTTTGAGGTGCGGAGTGGGCATGGTGGCACTGCATCGAGAGCCGCAGTGAGCTGGTGACTGCAGCCGCAGTTATGTACGTTGCAAGGCGTACAACTGCCCACACGTACGTGCTTGAACTCCCTGCACACGGTCCATGCTTCACCCCACCCTGCACCACACTCTCCCCCTTCCTGCCGCCCAGTACCTGGTCAAGAACGGCGGCGTGGACAGCGAGGAGGACTACGCGTACTGGGGCTACGGCCTCTTCTGCCAGCGCCGCAAGGAGGCTGACAGGTGGGGTGGGGTGCAGGGCCTGGCCACGCGGGGCCGCGAGCGCAACGGCATGTGGACAGGAGCGCAGGCCTGCTTGGTGCCCAATATCGCACACCAAGCCTGCGGAACTCAGTCAACCGCTCCACATTCCGCCCACTCCCCGCAGGCACGTGGTAACCATTGACGGGTACGAGGACGTGCCCCCCAACGACGCCGAGTCGCTGCAGAAGGCGCTGGCCCACCAGCCCGTGGCGGTGGCCATCTGCGCCTCCCCCGCCATGCAGGTGCGGCAGAGGTGTGGTTGCAGGGTGGTGGCTGCGGGAGGTGGTGGCGGGTGTGTTGACCCGGCGCTGCTTGGTTGGCCACCTGTCTGCAAGCCAACCAGCCCTCTTGCCCTCGCTGCCGCCTGCAGTTCTACTCCAGCGGCGTGATTGGCGACGACCAGTGCTGCCAGGAACTGAACCACGGTGTGCTGGCGGTGAGCTGGGTGGGCGGCTTTTCTGGGCTCGCGGGCAGGCGCGGGGCTGCTCCTGGGCTGTTGCGGCACCGCAGCATATGCTGCCCGAGCAGTTGATCAGGCCACAGATCCCGCCCTGAGCGGCAGTCCCGCCCCCTCCTCCCCGCTCCTCCCGCAGGTGGGCTACGACATGAGCGGCGAGCACCCGCACTACATTGTGAAGAACTCGTGGGGCGACAGCTGGGGCGAGCAGGTGTGCACGGCAGAGCGTGCCCAGGGCTGCATCACATCACGAGAAGCTGGCGAGGAGTCAAGGTCACTGCAGTTGCAGGCATGCCCCACAGAGGTCCTCGCGCCTGCAACACATGTCCCCCAACCGCACCCACACTGCAGGGCTACTTCCGCCTGTCTGCCAAGTCCAGCGACGACCGTGGCGCGTGCGGCGTGCTCACCACCTCCTCCTACCCCACCAAGAAGGTGCGGCTGCGGGGGCACACAGGGCAGCGGGCTGTACCTGTTGTTGAGCAGCCCTGCCCTACGCTGCAGCCCCATCCAAGCTGCCCAGCTCATCCGCATGCCATGCGTGCCCGGCACAGTCCTGCGCCGCTTGCCCTGCCATGTGCGCCCTCCCACCCCGGCCCCCCAACCCCCCTGCCGCAGGGCACCACCAACCCGGAGGTCCCCTCCTTCTGCGGCTACTTTGGCTGGACCGAGTGCCCCGTGCACTCGACCTGCGTGTGCAACTGGAACCTGTTTGGCCTCTTCTGCCTCTCCTGGGGCTGCGACGCCGCCGGCGCGCAGTAAGACGGCCTGTGAGCGGCGCGTGGCAGTGCAGTTGCGGCAACCGGCCCGCCGGCGCCGCAGCTGCGCTGCCAATGCTGGCGCTGCAACCCTGCATCACGTGATGCACAGCACCTACGCGGCCAGCAGGTCGTCCCCTCCTTTGCCTGTGACAAAGCACACAGCATCCCGCCATGCTCGCCTCATTGCACATGCGCACATGCGCGCAGCCGCTGTGTCGCTTGTAGCTATTATGAGCCCCCAAGGCGTCCGCCAACAGCCTGATATCTCTTGGCAGCCAGCCCACTTTCTCAGCCTCTGCTGTACCATGCCCCTTCATGGGCCCGCGGGCTGCGGCACTTTTGTACACTTCCCCTGCCTGCCCCCCCGGCCCCAGTTTTTTCCAACGCTGCGCCCCCTGTCCGCGCTCCTTTTTCCTGCCGCCTGCGCCAGCTGTACCACTCACCTGCGCACCCGCAAGTCTGCTCTGCTACATGCTACTGGAGTTGTTACATCCTTGCTGTGCGTGCCAGCGAGCCAGGCCAGGGATGCACCTTCTGCAGACAGCCGCAGCCTGCTGATTGCAGGATGCGCCCGAGGAGGCCCTGCTTTGCGCCGTCAATGGTGCTGGTGGATTTGCATTGTACTTACCTCCAGCCATGGAGGGCATCCTGGCCAGGCAGTGGTGCACGCATTTGGCTCCAACCGAGTGCGAGTGCTGCAGCGCGCTCAGCGCCATGCATGGGGAAACCCAGGCGACATGCCGCGCCCCTTGCAGTGCGGCACTTACTTCCTACCCGTTCGACAGCGCTCTCAGCGGAGGCAGCACCATGGCGCGGCAACTGGCAGTTGCGGCGGCGCTGCTGTGCCTAGGTGAGCGGCGCGCGTGGCTCCGCAGCCCACCAGCGGCATCGGAACGTCGTTGCAAGCGATTTACACCGCCGGCGGTCCCCTCGGGGGGCGGGCCGCGTCCGTTGGGGAGTTGCATCGGCTCGCAACTCCTGGGCCTGCTCGGTTGCCCCTCGCCCGCCCCACACGCGCTGAGCATCTCCCGGGAGCTGCGAAATTGCAGGGATCTGGCGCATCGCAGCTCCCCGCGCCGGGGTTGGCCACCCGCCGCTGCAGACCCAGCTGCCGCTTGCCCCCACCACGTGGTACAGGCGCAGCATTGGCGCCCCTGGCCCGTGCGCAGTTGCCCACATCCGATCCGCAGCGGCTGGTGGAAAACCTCAAGTTCATCAAGCAGGAGGTTCTGCCGGACCCCAACATGAAAGTGTGGATGGTGATGAAGGTGCGGCAAGAGCGCCATTGCAGCTCTGGGCGCCGCGGCAGCTGCTGCATCGTCTGTTGCTGTCTGGTTTGCACCTTCCCATTGCTTTGCTGCTCGGCCAGCACTGGGTCCATTGCAAGCACGGCTGCAGCGATGCATCCAACGCTTGCTATGCCAGCTCAACATGTCATGCATGCCGTGCTGTTGATGCTGCCATGAGATGGCGGGCCAGCTTGAAGTTACAGCAGGCTACAAGGACGACAGATGCCTCTCACCCACCATTCCAGCCCGTCAGGCCGTTGCAGACTGCTGCGGTGCCCACTGCCTCACACGTATGCCTCCCTTGCCGCAGTGGCACGCCTACGGCCACGGCATCCGCAACCTGGCCAGCGCGGCGGCCCAGGCAGCAGACGGCATTGCGCTGTACTACAACAGCGAGGCGGCCGAGGTGGTTGACGCGGCCAAGGCCGCCGGGACGGCGACGCCTCCCATGCTGCGCATCCTGCCCGCCACCCTCAGCCAGGCTGAGGACGCGCTGCAAGTGGGCCTGAGCATCCAGGTGCGCAGAGGTGCAGGGCCGGCTGTGCATGGGAGAGGAGGGACATGTGCCGCTGCGGTGCCATGGACGTCTGTGATGGCGCAGTGTCCACAGCGCAACCATGTTGGCCGCAAGGTGCCGCCCGACGCTGCCGCTGCCGTCCCACTTGCAACCGCAGGAGCTGATGGGCCCCGGCAACGCGGAGAACCTGACCCTGGCCGCCGAGGCCGCGGGCAAGACCATCCCGGTGCACATCTACCTGTACAACCACTATGCCGACCCCTGGGGCTACAACTTCACCACCTCGGCGGAGCTGCAGGTGCGGCGAGGGGCTGGGGAGGACAGCCCGAGTGCAACAGGGCGACAGCATGGGGAATGGGGATCGCAGGTGTGGCACTTCACCATGCCTTACCGCCTGGCCTGCCCTGCTTGTCGCTGCCCTGCAGGAGCTGATTGATTCGCTGCCGGCCAGCATCGACGTCAAGGGCGTCATGGTGAGGCCAGGAGGGGGTGGCCTGACTAGCACATGCAGCACATGCAGTTGTGCCCCAGCTGCTGCCGCCCGCCCACCACCTCCTAGCGTTCCCGCCGCTGCTGCTTACCACCGAACTGCGCTGCCCTGCAAACATGAGCGCACCCAACCACCCTCACCCCAGATGCACCTCAACGGCCTGGAGGACAGCGAGAAGGACGGCATGCTCAAGAAGTTCTTTGGCGTGGTGTGCCCCGTGGCCAAGGGCCTGGAGGCCAAGGGCCGCCGCCTGGCGGTGCACTGGGCGGACAGCGGCGAGATCCGGCGCGAAACGCCCGCAGGGCAGAAGCGCATGACCATGCCCGTCGATGTCTGCAAGGACGCCGCAAACATTGACTACTGGGTGGGTGATGGGGAAGCGCATCTCGAGCGGGTGTGCACATGATGACACCGGTGCTGAGTGGCGTGAGCACGGCGTGATCCACCAGCCCTGCCTGCCCTCCGCCAACCTGCTGCTGTGCTCCGGCAGCCGTGCTGACCCCGCCCCTCCCTGCCCTGCCACGCCTGCAGGTGCGTCCGGGCTGGCTGGGCTACGGCACTGACCTGGACACCAATGTGGCTTTGGCGGTGCGTGCCACCTGCCCTACTTGTGACTGCTGTCGCTCGTTGTGTGACTGCACAACAGCTGCCGAGACTGCTGCAAGTGCATTGCAGGCTGCTGCTGCCGACCCTGCTGTGGGGCATCCGTCCCAGCACATGCTGCCCCTGCCCCTGACGCCTGCTCTCCTACTGCCATACCCCTCGTGACTGCAGGCGGGCACCAAGCCGGTGATGACGTGGGCCGCGCCTGTGACCGCGGTGGAGGACAAGGGCGGCAAGAAGGTGGCGACCCTCACGGTGGCCAGCCCTGGCCGCTTCCCTGCCCCCAACTGGTGGTCCTTTGCCGACGGCTACAAGCCCGAGTACATGGATGATGGGGAGCCGGAGTGAGCGGGGTGGGGTGGACGCGGGAAAGGGGAGCAGGCGTGGCTATGCTGGGCTGGGCTGTGCCCAGCAAGGGCGCTCTGAGCTGGCCAACCATGCGTGACTGTGGCCCGTGCCTCCAAATGCTGCCAGTCACGTGCCATCCGCCTGGCCGCCCGTGCTGCTGCAGCGTGTACGTCAGCATCAACAACAAGGAGTTCCGCCTGGCGGCCGTGCCCCAGGGCAGCAACCCCCAGACCATCCAGGTGAGGGGTGGTGGGGACGCAGGAGTGCGGATGCATGCTGCTGCGTGCATGCAACTGTGGTGCCCGGCCCCCATTTGTGCATGCCCCGCTGCTGCACCTGAGCCAACTTGTCCCACCCCTTGCTCTCCCCGCCCCCCAGGTGGACGTGACCGAGGCGGAGACGCCCGTGCAGGTCGGCGACTCGGCCTGCCTCATCTGCGAGCAGCGGCCGCTCAACTCGCTGTCCGACGTGAGCCGGCTGGGGCTGGCGGGGTGGGGTTGGCAGGGGTGTGCACGCTTGTGAGCGCCCTTTGCAGCTTAGTCTGTCTGCCGTACATGCCCGGTCCGCAACATGCTGCAGCAGTTGTTGCTTTGCGCGACCCCCCTCGACCCGCTCCTGCCCTCCCCAACTCTCGCTGCCTGCGCCCGCCCGGCCCGCAGGACCTGGGCGTGTTTGACTATGACACGGGCCTGTGCATCAACGGCTGGGGCCCCGTCAACACCGACTTCTGCGACTGCGTGCCCACCAAGACCGAGTGCACCGACTGCAAGGAGTGAGGAGGGCCTGGGCAGTGGCGCACCCTGTGAGCCTGCCCCGGCCGCCTCTGGTTGACGCAGTCATGGCTCGATGGGCACCCACACTACCCCGCATGTCTTTGTTGTCGTTCGTCCTCTTTCCGCTTTACGTTTCACCGCTCACCATTCCACCGTGATAGGCAGCGCAATGCTAGCACACTAGCAACACCAGCACAGATGAGTCTGCATCCATGGCTCCCTCCTCAACCGCGATTCTTCAATGATTGCTATTGACTTGCACCAAATCAAGAATGAAAGAGGCACACAACCCAACCACGGCAGGCAGAAAGGTTCAGTGGTGCGGCGGCCACGTCAGCAGCAGCCAGTCCCTGCCGTTGGGGTTGCCTTCCTGCTGCTGCCGCTGCACCTGCAGCCAGCCCTGGCCAGCGCTCCTGCAGCAGCTGCTGCCCCTTTGGGTCCGCCAGCAGCGCTGCCGGCACTAGCGCCCCAGATGGCAGCACCAGCTGGGCCAGCGAAGCAATCTCCAGCCGCTCCAGTCTGGGCTGCGCAGTTGCGTCCAGAGAGTGTGCCAGCGCCTCCGCTGCCGCCTCAACATCCTCACTCTGTTGGAGGAGCGACCGCTGCAAGGGGTGAGTTACCCGGCCAGAAGCAGCCCCGCCTGCCGCGCTGACGCTGCACAGCTGCATGCAGCTGCACATATCACACAGCACTGTCTGCGTGTCTGCCCGCCTGCGCACCGCAAAGACTTGCAAGTCCTGGTCGGGCTGCACCCAGCGCTTGGTGGTCAGGATGGGGTTTGGGTCTTGCAGGAACAGCACCTGAGCGGGTGCAGCAAGGCAGGAAGTCAGGAACCGTTGGGGAAGTGTCGCGGGGACTTGATACACTTGGCATCGCACTCACAAACCACACGTCACAGTTGCAGCTGCCCGAGCCCTGGGCGTCAGCACCTGGGCATCCGTTCGGACGTGGCGGCATTGCACCACCAGGCGGCTAAGCAGCACTTTTAATACCGGTGCCGAGTGAAACTTCTGCAGCGGCAACGCAGTGAAAGCAGTCAAAGCCAAGCAGTCGTAAGCAGTGAAGCCAGTGAAGCAGTCCAAGCAATCTGAGCAGGGTAGGGCAGATCAGGCTGGCTCTTCAGGTCTGGTCCGCAAGTGTGTGCGCCTCGAGCGCGGGGTCACGGCACCCACATCACTCACACACGTGGGCCAGAACACATGGGCAGCTTCATACACCCTCACCTCGACAACTTGCTCCATCGAGGGCATTGGCGGAAGCCCCTATAGCCTGTTGTAGCCCAGCACCTCAACAAAGTCCAGGCTGCAGGTGTGCCAAGTGGGATTGTCATGCAGCAGGGGCGCACATCGGCACAAGCTGCACAGCGTGGCACCACCCTTGCAGCACCCCGGGCAGTAGAGCGCCGTAAACCTCACCGGCAGTCCGATAGAGGCGAGAAGAAATGGCGTGGGTGCCGTGTCCGGTCCTGCCCATTGTTGGGATGGCCACCTAGCACACGCAGCACATGTAGCGTGCGCGGCAGGCCCCACAGGCACGGCTCAGCAAAGCCGCGCAGGGTCAGCTGCCGCAGTGCTGGCAGCTGCGCCACAACCTCCGTGTCAAAGATGTGCACCCCGAATGAACCTGTGCCATTGCAGCCGCATTGCACGTCCAGCACCTGCACTTGCAAAATTGTGCTAGTCACAAGAGCACGATTGTCGTGTGCCAAGCTGCCGCCAATCACAGCCTGCCTGCACCTCCCTCACCTGCAGCCGCTGCATGTCAGCTAGCTGCAGCATGGGCAGCGGCTCATAGTCGCCGCTGTACCGGTAGGCTGTGCCTGGTGGCACAAACAGGCTGCTGCGGTACGACAACCTGCCGCAGCGGCCGCCAGCCAGGGCCAGCTGCTTGATAAATTCATTGTACGTCAGCTTTGCGTCCGCCTGCAACCAGCAGGGCATAGGCGCTGTTGGCCGCACTTTGCCCAGGCAGGTGAGCAACCCCGATACAGCCAGCCAACCGGCCATCGCCGCCAGCCAGCTTCCACTTGAGGAGGATTGCACCAAGGGCAAAAAGCTCACTTGCAGCATAGACTCGGTAAGGCCCGTCTGCTGGAGGGTGAGCGGTCCGCAGCGGTCCCACGCCCACTCCAGCATGTAAGTTTGGGAAACTTCGCCTTCCCGTGGGGGCGGCACCAACCGCAGCGCCGTGGCATCAGGCAGCGTGGCCGGCTATGGCAGGCATGCCTCCACCCCCACTGGCATGTCCGCCACGACTTGTGCCCAGGCGTAGCAGACCAAGCGCAGCGTGTGCCACATGCGTGCCACATGAACCAGGGGTGCTGGCTGTTCGTTGGGCTGCAGCAGGAAGGAAAAGACGTGCCGCAGCAGCTCGGGCGGCATGCAGGGCCGCCACGCCGGCAGCGGCGGCAGCTGCGTCGTCCTGCAGACCAACAGCGGAACTGATGTGGGGCTGCTCTTCGTGTGCGATCAGGATGCACCAGCTGCCCTGCAGGGCGCCGCAGGCGGAGAACTCCAACTGGTCAATTCACCTGGTGCGGCAGCTCGCTTGCAAGCATGCCGATGGGCAAGCACGGTGGGCGCTTGTGAAGGCCCCATTTGGGGCAGGGAGCCTGCCTGCTGCGCCTGCGCCGTTGCAAATGCAGCACGCAACGTGCGCTCTTGCCTCTCGTGGCTCACAAGTTGCTGCATTGACCTTGCAGTCGTGTGGGCGAAGGAGGATGCAGGCTGCCCTGCTCGCTGGTGCCTGCAGCGCTCTGCAGGGCCTGCGCCCGCACCAGCATGGCGGCCATGGTCGGTGGGCAGTGGACTCACATGCGCGCTGCTGTGTCCGCTGCCGCTTGCCTGCCGCTTGCCTGCCGCCGCCGCCAGCCGCCGCCGCCGCCGCTCGACGTCCCGGCTGGATGCGCTGCATGTGCCCTCCACCCTGCCTCTATTGCACCGCAGTGGTGGCAGCAACAGCACGGCCAGCGCTGCGGCCACAGCAGCCGCAGGCTTGCGCCCGACGACGAGCGGCAGTGCGAGCCAGCGCCGCGGCGCCCTCGCTGGACGGCATCCTTGCGGGCCTGCTGGAGCTGCCGGCGCAGGAGCTGGAGAAGGCGGTGGAGGAGGCCTTCCTGGTAAGGTCAAAGTCCAGTGCATTGTCGTGCGCATGCTGTTGAGCTTGCTTGCAAGCAGTGTGGAGTGCCGGCAGGGCCTGCCGGCTTTGGGACCGCAGTTGCGCAAGCTGGCCCACAGTTCTCCTCTCGCCCCTCCGCCCTCCACCTCAGGACACCTTTTGGGGCTCGCTGGCGGCGCCGCGCGTGCTGGAGTCGTTCCGCAACCTGCAGGCGGGCAAGGAGCTGAAGAAGGAGTGGCTGGGTGCGTGTGGGGCGGTGGGGTGGGGTGGCGGGTTTGTGTTGAGCTGGGGCGTGGTGGGCCAGCGTGTGGCCCTGCTGCCAAAACCTGATTTGCAAGCATTTGACTGCGGACCGCAGCATTTTGCACTGGCATTGCAGTGCTTCTGCTGCAGCAATCCATGCGTTTTGCGGCACTCCTTCCAGCCAGACGTCCGTTAACTGTCCCCTGCCCCACCTGGCCGCGCTCTCACCGCAGGCCTGGGCCTGCAGCACGCCAACTCGTACCTGGAGGGCCTGTCCGCGGTGCCCTTCCCCGACCCCTACAGCGGCTCCTACAAGTGGCTGGAGGCGCTGGAGAAGCAGGTGGGCGGGGGGACAGAGCGCCAGGGTGGGTTGCAGGTCAGACGACACACCGGCCTGGCCTCAAACTGCATGCAGCGTCAAGTATGCAAAGCAGCTGGACCCTTGTCATGGGCAGTGGACAGCGGGCATCATGCGGGCAAGCCGCTTCATCGACTCAATGTCACCAACTGATGCACGCCTCGCCTGCCACCTCCTCCCTCCCCCATGCGCAGACGCCTGTCATCCTGCAGGAGTTCCTGGAGGTCACAGCCGACCCGGAGCTGGAGCGCAAGGGCAACAACATCTGGTGGGGGCGCACTGCTTTTGACGCTCTACTGCTGCAACGGCATGCCCAAACCACATGATGTCCACAACCCTGGGGCTGCCTCGCTCTTTGAACACATGTAGAGACATGTAGAGCACGTATATATGCATCCACCACGTGCTGTTGGCTGCAGGGTGCCGGCGGTGCGCGGCGATGCAGCGGGCTACGGAGACGACTGGCGCACGCTGGTGCTGCAGGTGGGCAGCCAGCCACCCAGCGCGGTGACTGAACGACATGCACTGCAGCCGTGCAGTGCCAGTTGACGTACTCTGCACCAGGCCGCTACGCCACCGTCATGCAGCTGCTTGGGCGGCCAGCTCGCCGAATTGTCTTGTTGGTGCCGCCCTGCAGGACCGGGGGTACTGGGATGAGGACAATGCCAAGCTGTTCCCCAAGACGGCCAAGGTTTTCCAGGACATGGACGGTGAGTTGTGCGCTGGCAGGATGGCAAGCAGTGGCGAGAAGTTGGCTGGTGAGGCATGCAGGCAGGTGCTTGTCTCACGGGCCCCATGCACAAGATCTCTTGTGTTGGTTGCCACCTTGCCCAGCCCGCCCTGCCCCTCCCACCCGCTTGTACCGTCCCCGCAGCCCCCACGTTGGAGGTCTTCTTTGCGCGGCAGCCGCCCGGCACGGGCGTGAAGCGTCACACCGACTACGTCAACTTTGTGCAGACCACGCACCTGGGGCTCATCGTGCCCGAGGGAGACTGCTGGATGAAGGCGAGGAGGGGCATTGGGGCGGTGATGCAAGGGTGGCAGGATAAGTTGAACGCGAGATGTGCACGATGCGGCTTGTGAGGTAGCATCTTGCGGTAGCATTGCTCCCTGTGCCCCACTGACTTGCACTTTGCTGCTTGGCGCTGTTGCCTGGCCCGCAGGTTGGGGAGCACGTGCGCAACTGGGAGGTGGGCAAGGTCATGATCTGCGAGACCAGGTGCGCTGCCGCCTTGCACGGGGGGTGCATGCATCTAACGAGCAGCAGCTGGGTTGCCCCCTGTTCCAGCACTGGTCAGCGGCATCCTGGGACCACGCTCGGCTGCCCCCTACCACGCAGTCGACCCACACTCCCCCTGCCCCCTCTTCTGCCACCGCGCAGTTACTACCACGAGACGTTCAACAACACAAGCGACACCCGCATCGTGCTCATCATGCGGCACTGGCACCCCGAGGTGAGGCAGCCTGGTCAGTTCTGTCTGCCCGATCACAAGGCATGCTGCAACAAGGCATGCGTCGTGTTCTGCAACTGTGCTGCCTACCTCGCTTGCTGCCACACAGCAAGCTCCCGCGCTACCTGCCTTGGTGCCTACTCGCCACTCCACCCTCCTCTCTCCTCCCCTCGCCCCGCAGGTCACCAAGGTGGAACGGGTGGCCATCCAGTTCCTGTTTGACTGCCTGGACGCGCCCTCCCGGCCCGGCATCGCGGCGGCTCAGGCCAAGGCCCAAGAGGCGCTGGCCGCCTTCAGCAGCCTGGCGGCACTGACCGCAGGCAAAGGCAAGGGCAAGAAGAAGGGGGGCAGCAGCGGCAAGAGCAGCGGCGGCGGCTTTGGCGGCAGCAGCGGTGGCAGCAAGGGCTTTGGCGCCAAGCGCAAGTGAGCGGGCTGCCTCATCTTCCTTGGACCGCCCATCTTGTTTCTTACGTGAGCAACAGGCAACACGCGAGGCCACGACCCACATGTCCACCCCCATTTTATCTTCTCCTATACTGTTATGCATTTGTGTTGATAGCTTCAAGACATTGCCATGCTTGCAATGTGCAATGTGTGTGAATTGCCATCCCTTGCCCACACGCCATAACCCCGTGCATGTGCAACCGTGGGCCTTTCTTTCGTCCTCATCTCCTTTGGGCGTCCAAATTGCTCATCCCCTTGGGTCGTCGCAACCCCTTTCGCCTTGATCTTCGCACCCCACTTCACGCGATCCGCTGCCAACTCGTGCAGCTCCATTCACGCAATTGCCGCTCAACTCCTTCCCCACATGCCTTGATGGCTGGTGTTGCCGTCGCGGCGGTCTGTCCTCTTCTTCTATGTCTGCAATCAAATCAACAGTTCACGCAAGAAGATTGAGCACGGGGCACCACAGGTGGTGCACATTGCACGCCAAGATGCAGCATGCCCGGCATGGGCAGGGCGCTGGGGCGGCGGAGACTGCCGCCATTCTGCACTGTGATCCGGATGTCAAACCCTGACTCTTCTAGCTCGGCATGGAGCGCCTGAACACTCCATGGGACCGCCTAGTGGGCAAGGGGCCGCCGCCGATTGGCGAGGCGAGCACGGTTCGCTGCTGCGAGGCCGCGGCATTGCTTGCACGTGCCTTGTAACGTCGATTGGTGAGTTTGACAGTCTGCCCATGCTTGCAGGCGGGCCTGGCGGTTGCTGGCGCTGCCGCAGTGCCGCCGCCGCCGCCGCCGCCGCCACCGCCGGCGGCATGCGCTTCGGTGCCACGCCGGAGGGCGCGCGAGCTGAGCTACGAAAGCTTCTGCCTGGAGTTTATGGAGCCAGGCCTTCCGGTGCTGATAGAGGTTGTGTAACATGGGGTGTGTATGCATGGCATTGCTGCAGGCTGCGGTGTGGCAGTTGCCAGGATGGGCCGGGTCAGGCCTGCTGCGATGGTGCTGGGCGCCCATGCCGCCCGCTGCGGCGCCTATCCCAGCTTCCAGTGGCTCGGCCGGTGTTGGTGGTTTACATTTATTGACCTGCAAGCCGCCAAGCGCGCCGCAGCGCCGCCTGCCGAGCCGCGGCTCGCGACCGGGTGGCCCAATGGGTTGCTCGCAGTCTGCACTGCCCCGGGCCCTGTCAACCAACGGCTTGGACAGCG
>RRZL01000033.1:2354354-2393361 GCA_006782975.1 Chlorella sp. Dachan
CCCCCTGCCCGCAGGACTGGCACCTGGCCTCCCAGTTCCCGGGCTACCCTGCCTACACCTGCCCGCTCTTCTTCCGGGATGATTGGCTGAACGAGTGGTTTGACGTGCGGCGGCAGCAGGGGCCTCAGCAGGTAGAGCAGGCACACATTGGCGGCCAGGAGCAGCAGCAGCAGCAGCAGCAGCAGCAGCAGCAGCAGGAGGAGGCTGAAGGCGGCGGAGACGTGCAGGACAGCGACTACCGGTTTGTGTACCTGGGACCCGCGGTGAGCAGCTGGTCAAGCAACAGCAGCAACCTTGGTGCCTCCTGCCATGCTCAAAACGAGGTGCTGCAGCCACCCTTGCCTTAATACCTGCTTGCGCAGCCGTTCACCTGCGCTCCCACGGCTTCCCTCCCTTTCTCAGGGCACCTCCACCCCGCTGCATGCTGACGTGCTGCGCAGCTACTCCTGGAGCGCCAACATCGCGGGGCGCAAGCTGTGGCGCCTGCTGCCGCCCCAGGTGCCCGGCTGCTTGCAGGCAGCCATGTCAAATTGGTCCGGCCTGCTGCAGGCATTTGCAGAACCCTTGTTCCAGTGTGCGGCAGCTCACTACCACCCTTGCTGCTCACGACTTCCCTGCAGTACTCGCACCTCCTGCTCGACCGGCACGGGCGGGATGCAGCCTGGGACTTCTTCGCAGATGATGCAGACGGTGAGCTGCTTCTGATCTTGCCGTGTGCATGAATGACAGCAGGGCGTGGCAGGGCAGGGGGTTGCATGGCAGGGTGCTGGGCTTTCCCAAGCTGCTGGTAACGATGCTGTTGCCACGCCACCCATCCTTGCTCGCCCCGCAGGGCAGTTCCTTGGGCTGGCCGAGGCGCGGAGCTACCTTCTGACGCTTGTCCAGCAGCCGGGGGAGGCACTGTTTGTGCCCAGCGGCTGGTTTCATACGGGTGCGCCCTGGCATTTTGTGGTGGTGGCGGCTTGCAGTGGGGAGGGCGGCAGTGCGGCGCCATGCTCAGTTCATGGGTTGCGATGCAACCTGGCACTGTGGCATGCCTGATGAAGCGATGAAAGCTCAGGTTCTTCCCTCATATGCAGTTGAGAACCTGGACGACTGCATCAGCATCAACCACAACTGGCTGAACGGGCACAACGCTTGCTGGACCTGGGCACTGCTGCGCCGTGAGCGGCAGCAGGCGGAGGCGGCAATCGACGATTGCCGTGAACTGTGCAGGTCAGGGAGGGTGGGTGGGGATGTGCCGGGACACTGCATTGTGCTGTACTGCAGCTCAGCGGTTCATCTCAGCACCACTCCTGCTCCTGGACCATGCCTGATGCAGCCCTGTCGAGTTTGAGGGCTTGGTGCAGCGCAACCTGGGGGCCAATGCCGGCCTGGACTGGGCGGGCCTGGGAGCCCTGCTGCGCTGCGTCGCGGAGCACAGCTTGGCGTGGCTGGCAGCAGAGGCGCCTGTGAGCGCAAGCGGGTCAGCAGAGCAGCCAGCGAGGAAAGCAGCAGCGCCGGCACCAGCAGCAGCAGCAGCAGGAGGGCAGGCAGCAGCCGCAGCACAGCAGGAGCCCGCGCTATTTGGCCACGGCTACCACGTGTTCCGGCTGCAGCGGGCAGCACAGATACTGCAGGAGCTGCTGGCAGAGCATCAACGGCTAGATGGTGGTGACTGTGGCTGTGCGATGCGGGCACAGTGGGAGGTGCAGGCAGCCAAAGACCAGCCGGCGTACCATGCAGCTGAAATTGCAGCAAACACCGCCTGTTTGAAGCGCATCACGCAGCAGCTGCATGCCATGGGTCTGGACTTGCTGTAATTCACAGAAGAGTGCTGAACCGCACGGCAGTTTTCAGGCTAAATCTCGGATAGGGTGTAACAAGGGTCAAGGGTGAATGAATACAGGAACCGTGCTTCGTGTTTGCCGTGCTTATGGGCTGCTCCGCCAGACTCCCAAATGATGGCTCAGCAAGCTACCGATCTGCCGCTGCTGCCGCTGCCTCCGCATCCTCACTGCCGCTGATGCTGCCGCTGACCGCAGGCGCTTCGCTGCTGTCCAGCCGCCGCGCAAAGTAGAGCACTCCAGGCAGCGGGCAGTCATTGTAGCGCTCGCAGGGCTGCGGGGCGGAGGAGCAGACTTGTTAGCTTGTTAGCTGGTGAAGAACAGCAGTGCAGGCCTGGCAGCGCCTGCCACACAACCACTCGGCACCGGAAGGAACACGGCCCACAACCGATGGCAGCCCTGCCCACCTCGAAGCCGAGGCGGCAGTAGAGCCGGTTGGCGCCCTGCAGCCGCTCTAGCGTGTCCAGCACCATGACCGAGTAGCCGCGTGCTGCGGCCTCAACCAGCAGCGCACGCACCTGCGACGGGTTGGGCAGGACAGGCAGGGTGGCAGGACGGCACATGGGCAAGCGGAGAGCAGCAGGGCGGAGACAGCTGCCCTGCACACCGCTTTGGCTCCGCGTTGAAACGACCAGCGCAACCACCTAGGCCCCTTCTCTGCACACAAGCCGGCACTCCTGCCCAGCGTTGACGCACCAGCGCCGCGCCGGCACCCAGGCCGTGGTGCTCCGCCAGCACAAACAGCCGCTTCATCTCGCACACGCGCTCCAGCGGCACCCCCGCCACCAGCTGCCCCGGCTGCACTGTGGAAGTGTGCCCCGCCAGCCGCCGCAGCGCCACAGCGCCTATCACCGCCTCGCTGCCCGGCCCCCCGCTGCTGCCGTCATTTGCTGCCGCCACCGCCAGCAGCATACAGCCGCCCGCCTCGTCTGCGTAGCTGCCGGGCAGGCTGGCCAGCTCGCCCTCGATCTGCTGGAAGGACAGGTCTTCTCCCAGCCATTCCTGTTGAGGGAGCAAAAGGAAAACTTGCGTTGCTGGCCCCAGGCCGGCCGGAGTAGCGGAGGCGGCAGCGGGCGGCAGCGGTGGTGGCGCAGCAACGGTGCATACCGCTTGGTTTCAGGGCCGTACATGAGTACGTCTACACCGACCGAAGATCGTACAGCTACTTGGGAGCCGCTGGAGGCCCCCGCTGGCCTGCGCTCACCAGGTACTGCCGGGTCACCTCCCTAAACTGGGCAAGCTGCTGCGGGCTGGTCACGGGGAGGACCGATACAGACGGGTGGCTGCCTGGCGGGGCCATCGCTGCAGCGGCTGGGCGCGGAGCAAGGCGGCTGGGCGCTCTGGGCTTTGGTGCTGCGCCGCGGGCACCAATTGACGATGCCAGGGCTGTGCGCTGCATATGGACGTTGCCTGCGGGATGATCTGCAGCTGCAGCAGAACACCCAGAACACCCGCCGCCTGCCGCCAGGCTAGCGGGTTTGTGCGTTTGAATGCCATGATGCAATGTCGCTGTCCTCTCACGTTTGGTTACACGGATCATATAGCAAAGGGTCATGGGCTCGCACGCTCAACAGTCAGGGTCGCGGGTAGCAGCAGAAGGAGATTCGAGAGGCAGAGCAGAGAACGCATCACTCAAACTCGCGGTACGTGGCGAGCTCCTTGAGCATTGCCTCCAGCTCCTCGTCGCTCAGCTGCTCCCGCGTCTGCGGAGTGCAGGTGGCAGCGCATGATGGTCAGCAGCAGAATGACAATAACTGGCGGTAGGGCAGCAACAACAGCTGTGCAAAGCAGGTGAGCACCAGCGGGAGGTGCTGCCTGCCCGAGGGACCACAGTGCAAACGAGTGGGCCAGAAACGAAACGCCAGCGGCAGTGTTGGCCAAGCATCTCACGCCTGCTTCTGGCATGCAGCAGCATGGTAACAGCACGAAAAACTGCAGAGTATCACAGCAGCGGGGATGCCCCGCCAGCAGCAGCAGCGGCGGCAGCCCATGTGCCGCACCTCTGTGGGCGCCGCCAGCGAGGGCACCAGCTTCTTGGCCTCGTCTGCCGTCTCAATGGCCAGGCTGGCCACCAGGCCCAGCTCCATCTCCGACAGCCGCCGGTTGGCCAGCAGCCTGCCAGAGGGGGCAGCAGCTTTGAGTGACCAGTGCAGCAGCGGCAACTGCACTGCACGCAACGACACACAAATGCTGGCTCCAGCTGCATGCGTGGAGATGAACATGGCCACATCGAGATGGCACAGTGTTGCAGAACCTCTCCCCAGCTCACTCGCGGATCTTCTGCAGCGTGTCGCGGTTCTTGTTGGCCGCAAACCTCTGGGCGTACTCCACTGCCTGCATGGCCAGATGCAGCAAGGGGGCATGCATCGCTTGTTGCTTGCTGTGCCGTGAAGCTGGTACCTGACTTGCTCACACACCCAAATCCGTGCCCTCTGCATTAGCGGAGATGGCAGCCGGCGGCAGTTGTGTTGCAGAGCAGCACGCGCTGTGGCAGGACATGCGCCCGCTAGAGCTGCGCACCTTGAGCATCATGGCGTTGGGCTGCCAGTCCGGGTCGCGCTGTGACAACCGCTTGGACACCTCCTCCAGCGCCACCCCCGCCTCTCCCAGCGTCAGGATCTTGGCGTTCTTGAACGCTGCGGCGGGGGGACCAGCAGCGGCAGTGAGCGGCGGCAGGCAGCGGCGGCAGTGAGCAGTGGCGGCGGCGGCGGCAGCGCTGGTGGGGCGTGCAGGAGCTGCGATGGACCCAGGCGCACGCTCTACCCACCATCGTCCTGGTCTAGGCTCGCCATGCTGCCGGGGGCGCCCCTGCGCCCTGCCCGTCGCGGAGCCGCCTGTGTGGCTGCGCTGCGCTGGCTGGCTGTTGGATAATCGAAGGACGAGCAACTGTAGATGTGCGATCTGCGAGCTTAACGATTGCTGAGGCCCGTTTTGAGCTTGCCCATGCGAGTGCCACGCTGCCTTTGGGCGCCCGCCGCTTTTAGATCGGCCCGTTACCATGTGGACCCCGTGAGCGCGGCCCAGGCGCCCCAATGCGCTTCGACCAGCCCTCCCTGGCGCTGGCAGCGCCAGAGCGCGAGCTGTTTCGGAAAATTTTGACACAAGCAGCGTTCGATGGCCATGTCGCCGAGGTGGGCAGCAGGGGCGGGCGCCCCCGCTCGGTGCTGGCCGAGTTGCGGCACAGTCTGTGCTGCAGGGGCTTGCAAGCTGCGCATCCTTGCAATGCTGATAATCTCGTTGCATGACTGGATCGATCCGAGCGGTTACTGTTGCCGCAGACGCCACCAGCTGCCGCCGCCGCTCACCGCTCCGCCCTCCCCGCCGCTCACCGCGCTCCGCCCTCCGCCCTCCCCACCCCACCCCATCACAGATCACGTTCCCCGTGCCCGTGGTCCTCACCTCGGCACGCGTGGGCGCAGCGCCGACTGCCGGACCGGCTGGCCAGCGTGCCCAGCTGCTGCTGTTTGCGCAGGACGCGAGCGCGCCCGCCGCTGCGCGCTTTGTGCAGCTGTGCCCCGGCTTTGAGCAACCGGGGAGCGGAAGCCGCGTGGTGCAGCTGCAGGTGAAGCATCGCGGGGCGGATGGACTGGGTGTAGAGCGCATGCATCCCTCAGCTGCCCTGCCTGCCTACATGTCCTGTGACGTGCCGCTCTCACCCTTCCGCTCTCGCCCTGCCCTCTGCCCTCCAGCCCTGCGTGACCAAGCGCGTGCTGCTGCGCGGCCGCTACCAGACGGTGCCGCTCACGCTGCTGGGCTTTGACCTGGAGGCCGCCGCAGCGGCGGCGCCACCCCCGCCGCACCGGCGCATCAGCCTGGCTGGCGCCCTGCAGTGGCTGCGGCAGCAGGAGCAGCAGCAGAATGCGCAGGCGGAGGGAGCAGCAGACGGCGCAGCTGCAGGGACTGCCTGCAGCCGCCTGCCGACCTCTCCGCTGCAGCCAGCGGTGGAGGCAGCGCTGGCCCAGCTGGTGGCCTACTGGCAGCTGGTGGGCACCTCGGAGCGGCTGATGGCGCTGCACCCTCCACCGCGGCAGGCGCTCGCTGCAGCAGCAGCAGTGGCGGATGCTGTGTGCGGCCAGCTGGTGGATGGCAGCTTTGACCGGCAGCCCGTCCCTACAGCTGAGCAGCAGCAGCAGGCACAGCAGCAGCAGGCACAGCAGCAGCCAAGGCAGCGGGACAGCCAGCAGCAGGGTGAGGCGAAGAAGGCGCCGGCGAAGAGTGAAGGCCAGGAGGCGGAGGTGAAGGCAGAGGAGGCCAGCGATGTGGCCATGGGTGATACAGAGCAGCCAGCATCGGATGCCCCCGGTGCCCAGCAGCAGGACAGCCAGCCGCAGCAGGGCAGCCAGGCGCCACCAGATCAGGCTCAGCCGCAGCAGGCGCTGCCGCAGCAGGCGCTGCTGCGCGGCGAGGCGCTGCTGAGTGCCGCGGCTGACATGGTGCTGGGCTGGTGCGGCATGCTGGGCACGGGCGGCGCGGGGCGCACCGCCTCCGCCATGCGCTGCAGTGCCGCCGGCCTGGCGGCGGCGGTGCTGCTGTGCAGCTGCAGCGAGGGGGCGCGCATGCTGCTGGCTCGCTGGGGAGCTGTGCTGCTGGACGACGTGCTGACGATGCCGCTGGTGCGTGCAGTGGGGGTGCAGTCCAACTTTGAATGCTAGTGTGTGTGCCGCAAGGCCGTGGCATGTTGTGCTCCGCCAGCTGAGCCTTGGTGAATGCCTGCGCACTCACTACACTGACCTCCCCTCCTGCAGGCCCCGCCTTCGTACACCCGCTACGCCACAGCTGCCTGCCTGCTCATTGCACGGCATTGCGGTGCGCTGGGTGCCGCTTCGCTGCTGGGCTTGTGGCGGCCGCCTCAGGGCATCGTGTGGCAGTCGCACAGCCGACAGCCAGCAGACGGCAGCGCAGCTGCGGCGGCTGGCGAGGTGCTGGCACTGCCAGGCAGCCGGGCGGCATCAGATGCTGCTGCTGCTGGCGAGGGGCCTGCCCCCATGGAGGAAGATGATGAGGCAGCGGCGGCTGCTGCCGCCCAGGCAGCGGCCGCCTTCCAGGAGCAGCTGATGCTGGAGGCGGAGGGGCAGCCAGGCGAGGAGGCTGAGCACCCCGAGCATGCAGCGCTGCAGGAGCGGTGGCGACAGGAGCGCCTGGCAGACGAGGCGAGGCTGCTATACCATGACAGCGAGGAGGAGGACGGCAGCAGCGGCAGCAGCGGTGACAGCAGCGGCGATGAGGACAATGGCGCAGGTGCGGCGGTGGCAGTTGCCCGTGTGGTTTGTAGTTGCTGCTGGAAGAGTGCTGCCCTTGCAGCTCTTGTCACCGCCACTTCCATTGTGCTATTATTTGTTTGTTTGTTCATCTGATCACTGCCTTGCCACCACCTGCCCGCCACCCGCAGAGGACGTTGCATCTGAGCCGATGGATGCGTTCGCACCTGACAACAGCCCAGCTGAGCAGCAGGCGCAGCAGGCCGCCGCAGGCGAGGAAGCAGCGTTTGGTGGCGATCTCTACGCCGACCTTCCGGCCGGCAAGGGGCAGCAGGCAGCAGCTGCCGCCGGTGCTGCGGCCTTGCCTCCTGGCGGCGTCCTGGTGAGCGGCGGCGAGCCGGACGCCGACGACCTGTACGGCGACCTGGGGCCGGTTGTGCCTCAGGTGGACGGCGCCGCCGACTCGCCGCCGCGTCGAGGCCGGCACCGCGGCGCCGACCCTGGCGAGCGCTGGGAGCTGGGGCGGGATGGTGAGCGATGGGCTGGCGCGCAGTGCAGGCCGGCATGTGCTGGGAGCTGGGGCGCGTTCGCTGAGGCTGCTGGGGGCTGGGGCGCGCTTCCTGAGGCTGCTGGGGGCTGCTTAGCTTTCAAAGGGCTTGCAGCTTTGCAGCGGCGTGTGGCACACCGATAACAGAGCCACATGGAAGCTTGCCTCACGGCGCCTCTGCCGCACGCACCCCGCTGCAGACAAGTCGTCTGCAGAGGATGAGCGCGGCAGCGGCAAGCGTCGGCGCTCCGAGCGCAAGGACAGCAGCCGCGACCGCAGCGACCGCCGGCGCAAGGACAGCAAGTGAGGCTGGGCATGACAGTAATGTGCCGCACTTGCTGCGGGGTGGGGAGGGTAGCAGCGGTTGGTGGTGATGGCAGCCCGTCTTGCACGTCTTCCTGCTGTGCCGTCACACTTTGTCATCAATTGGTGTGCCGTAGGCGCGACCGGTCACGAGGGCGCGGCCGCAGCAGGGACCGTAGCAGGGAGGGTCGGGAGCGACGAGACAGGTGGGCACCAGGCAGGCGGGTCAGCGTGCAAGGTGTGGGGGTTTGCAAATGTAGCCTTGTTGCACGCAGGGGCCCCGATGACTGCGGCCGAGCACTGATACTGCTTTTCCTTGCGCTTGCAGGGAGGCGGCCGAGGAGCGCCGGCGGCGGGCGGCAGCAGAAGAGGAGGAGGTGCGGCGGCGCCAGCGGCGGCAGGAGGAGGAGGAGGAGCGGCGCCGCCGCTACCAGGAGCAGCAGCGGCGGCTTGAGGAGGAGCAGCGGCAGGCGGAGCAGGAGGAGCGGCGGCGGCTGGAGCAGCAGCGGCGGCAGGAGGAGGAGCGGCAGCGGCGCTGGGCTGAGCGGGAGGAGGCGGAGCGACGCCAGAAGCAGCAGCAGCGTCAGCGAGCTGAGGAGGAGACGAGGCAGCGGAAACGTGAGCGGTCGCCACCTGTACCGCACACCTCGCCGCGCGGCAGGCCCGACAGCAAGCAGCCCCGCATGGAGCCACCGGGCAGGCGGCCAGAGGGCCAGGCCCTTGCAGCACGGCAGGCGCACCAGGGGGCGCACCCCCGCCCTCAGCAGCAGGCGCAGCCGCCCGCCGCTCCGGCCAACGAGACTGAGCGCTGGGAGCTCTACGAGTCCCAGCAGCGCAAACGCATGCAGAATTATTGGCAGCGTGAGTGCAGTGGTCAGGTGTTAGGCACCAGCTGTGCAAGGATGTGCGCTCTACATACCTGTGTGCACCTGCAGCAGTGCCGCTGCCTGTGCAACCCGGTGTGGATTGCATGGCTTCCGTTTGCCTTCAAGCATGTTCTCCCTTGCCCTGCTCCCTGCAGTCAAGCAGCGCGCGTACGTGGGGTGCGCCCAGCACCTGGCCCGCCACCTGCTGACCGAGGTACAGCCGCCCTTGTTCTCGCTGCTGGCCCGCCAGCTGCTGCACCTGCTGCGGGCACACGAGGCGGCAGCCACTTTCCAGGCAGCAGCGCTGCAGCTGGTGCAGGCACACAGCGGTAGCGGCGGCAGCGGCAAGGCGTCCAGCCCGGCTCGTGGCATGCCCACCCCTCAGGCATCCATGCTTGTGGCGGAAGCCACGGCCTCGCTGCAGACGCTGGCGGATCTGCTGGCAAAGCAGCTGGACAGCAGCAGTAGAAGCGCAGCGGGCTGGGGCGTGCCTACCAGGGCGGCCCCCTCCGTCGATCCGCTGCCAGCCCTGCTGGATGCGGTGGCGTCCCGCCGCGTGCTGCCGCTGCTGGCCGCGCTGCTGCACGTCCCCGCTGCGCACCGTGCCGCGCTGGAAGCAGCGGCACCCGCAGCTGCAGCAGCCCAGCAGGCGGCAGTGCTGGCAATGGCCATGGCACAGCAGCTGGGCATGGGCGGCAAGTCGCTGCTCGCGGTGCTGGCCAGCAGCAGGGGTGGCCGCCGCCTGCTGCTCAGCGACGCTGCTGTGCTGGAGCAGCTGCTGCTGGCCACCGACGCTGGGTGCCTGGCGGTGGCATGGCAGCCTGCACCGGGGGCTGAAGGTGCCGCCCTGCTGCAGCACCTGGCTGTCGCCGAGGCGGCAGCGGCGCAGCTGTGCAGCGTACCGCTGGACAGCGAGGCGTTTGCAGCAGCCTCCGAGACGGCGGCGGCGCTGGTGCAGGAGTGCGGCCCCATAGGCCGGCTGGCGCTGGTGCAGGCGCTGGCACTGCGGGCATCCGATGCTCTGCCCCGCCTGCTGCTCATGCTGCGCATGCACTGCGCCCTGCTGAGGGCAGCCTGCGGCACCGGCGCTGCCGCCTGCCCCGAGACGGGTGGCAGCCTGAGTGCCGCGGCGGCAATGGCGGAGCTGCAGCGCCAGTACGAGCCCGACTTCCAGCTGCTTCTGGCGGCCGCTCCCGCCTGTGCCCCTGCCGCCCAGCTGATTATGGCGCTGCTGCGGGTGTGTCACCCGGGTGCGCTGGCGGCCTGGCAGCAGCAGGGCGTGTCGGTGCAGATTGCGGCGGCCGCGGAGCTGCGCCAGCTGGCGGCTCTGCCGGTGGATGCCGCGGGCGCGGTGGGCGGCCTGGGTGCCGCCCGCGCCGCGCTGGCGTCCATCAAGGGTGCCGTAGCAGCTGTGATGACGGCGCAGCAGGAGCGCGGCCTGCCCTCCCTGCTCACCTTCTTGGGGGCGGAGCTGCCGCAGCTGGGCGCAGCCAAGGGTGCGGGCGCCAGCAGCCCACGCACCGTGCGATGGGAGGACGTGGAGCTCCTGTTCTGGTGGGTGGGTAGGGCTGGAGGGTTGGTGGGTGAGGTTGCGATGGCAGGACAAAGGCCAGCAGTTGCGGTACATGGCTCCCAGGCACCCCTCACCCCACGCACGCAACCATCCACTGCCCTCGCCTCCTGCAGCGAGCCCGAGAAGCTGGCCTGCTGCGAGCAGTGTCTGCGCCTGCTGGCGGGCCACCTGTGGGCCCCCGGTGCTGCGGGGCGGGCCACTGCCTACACCGCTGATGCCCAGGAGGGGCTGGCTGTGCTTCTGCGAGCGCTGCTGACTGGTTGCGAGCTGGTGGAGGCCTCGGCTGCGGATGACAGCTGGCAGGTGGGCGGCCCTGTGCTGGCAGCATGACTTGTTGCCTGGAATGAGTGCCCATGCTTGTATGCAGCTGTTGGTCGGAGTGTACATGGACCTGGGTGTGGCTGAGGGTGGGCATCATGCTGAGGACACACTCGATCTGCCGCTGCTGCTCTGGGCAGCCTGTGTGCACAACCAGCCTCGCTTGATCACTGTCCCAACCCACCACCACAACCGCAGGTGCTGGCGGGGCACTCCATTGACGCGGGCGAGGCAGCGGCCTGCCGCCTGCGGGCGCTCAGCTTCCTTGAGGCGGCTGCTGCAGCCATGAGCTGCCTGCTGCAGCACCTGCGCGGGTGAGAGCTGCCCTGCGTTGCGGCATATTTGCATATTTGAGGGGGCTGGTGGCCCTGCTCAGCCTGAATCAGACAATGCCACTTGTTGT
Source organism: Chlorella sp. Dachan (assembly GCA_006782975.1). Taxonomy (NCBI): domain Eukaryota; kingdom Viridiplantae; phylum Chlorophyta; class Trebouxiophyceae; order Chlorellales; family Chlorellaceae; genus Chlorella; species Chlorella sp. Dachan. Next base: position 2,365,389 of record RRZL01000033.1, read on the forward strand.
CTGGCAGTACTCGGCTGGCCACCTACCCTCGTGACCCCCCTGCCTCGCCTCGCAGCTCCACCTGCCCCGTCAAGAGCGCCAGCCTGCTGGCGGGCCTGCTGCGGTCCCATGCAGCGCTGTGCCGTCAGGACGAGAGCCTGGCCTGCATGCTGGGCGGCAAGGGCGGGGATGCCGGGGGGAAGGGCGCCATGCAGACAGCGCTGGTGGCGCGCTACCACCTGGCCAGCTGCCTGCGCTGCTACATCGAGGCGGCACAGCCGTGGCAGGTGCGTGAGGTGCATTGCGCAGCTGCGTGCAGCAGCGACTCGCATCCTGAGCTATGCACATGGCAACTCCCTCTGCTGCCGGCGCCTGCCTCGCTTTTGCCTTGGGCACCCTTGGTGCCAGAGGCATGGTGTTTTGCTCGGCCCGGTGCTTGCGGGCCTTGCCATGTCCCGCACGTAGTGACTCGTTGCGTCTTGCACTCCCTTGCTCCATGCAGCCGCCGCTGCTGCAGCAGGTGTTCTGGGGCACGCCGCCGCCGGGCCTGGATCAAGGGCAGGCGGCTGCACAGGTGGGGCAGCGGTGCGGGGCCCGCGGTAGAGGCAACACAAGCAGTTACACCTTGGTTGCCTGCCATGCTATTTGGCTCACAATGGGTATGCCTGCCCCTTAACACGCAGACGCCTGGGGAGATGTTTGCCGCGGCGTGCCTGCTGGGCGACCTCTTCCCGCCCGAGTGGCCGGCCGTGGGCCGCAAAGTCACGCAGGTAGGCCCAGGCGGGCAGGATGCGTGGTGGCGCCACTGCTTGCAGGTTGCGGGTCGCACATGTGTGGTGCTGTGCTGCTCGGGCAGCTGGGAACGGTAATCAGCGCCGACTTACGTCTCACCACAACCGCTGTGCGTGCACCCTTGCCTTGCAGGCGCCTCCATCTGACCGCCGGTACCGTGCCGCACTGGCCACCGCAATCGAGCCGTGCGGCGCGTCCTTCCGCCGCCTGATTGCTGCCGCGCTGACCAGTGAGAGCCGCCTGCTGCGGGCCGCGGTGGTGCGGGTGCTGGCGCGTGCCGCAGGTGGGCTGGGTTGACGTGAGTTGGAATGAGGCAGTGGATTGCGGAATGGCAGTGCACATGGCAGCAGCAGGGCAGCCAGGGCCCCCCAAGCCCAGCATGTGCCGCACCAAGCTCACCAGCGTGTTGCCACGGTGCTGCTGTGGCCCCAACCTGCAGGCCTGGGCGGTGGCATGGGCCCCTTCCTGGTGGAGCCGCTGCTGGAGGAGCTGCAGACGGCGGCCGAGTCGCCCGCACCGCTGCACGACGCGCGCCGCCTGCTGGAGGCGAGGCGGGGCGCGGCGGGGAGGTGTTTGTGTGCTGATGCATGGCCAGCGTGCCAGCATGCAGCCCTGAGCTGCACTTGCACCAAAACGTGGCCAGGTTATGTGGCTCCAGCTATGTGGTTGACAGTGCGGTCCATGCCAAGCTGCCAACCGCAGCACGCTCCGCCCCACCTCCTGCCGTGTAACAATGCAGGTCATTGTGCCGCTGGTGTACCGCCCTGCCATCAAATCGGCCATGCTGGCGGCGTCCTTTGCCTCCACCCTTGCGCAGCTGCTGCGTGAGTGAGGCGTGGGGCGGGGTACCTTGGCCGCGGGGTGGGGCGCATCCCAAGTGGTTACGGCTTTGGCCGTCCTCCGCTTGGACAACAAGCAGGCACTGTACACAACTTGCCACCAGCACATCCTGTACTTCGTGTTCGGCCGGCTCACCCCGCCGTCCTGCCCTGGCCACCGCTGCCCTCACCGCAGGTGTGGTGGTGGACAAGCTTTCCTCTGCGGATGAAGGCGGCGAGGCGGCCCACGTGTGCACCATGCTGATGGAGACGCTGGTGGTGCTGCTCAACCACGAGGTGAGACTGGCATGGTGTTGGTGGGCGCGGCTGTGGTGATGCTTGTCCGAAGCAGTGAGTGTGTTTTTGTCCGATGCCTCAAACGGCCGCCTCGCCCTGAACTCCCCTCCTCCCCGCGCTGCGCCCAGGTGTGCATCGACCCGATGGCGCCGCCCACGCGGCAGCAGGTGGAGGACATGCCGCCCGTGGGCGAGGGCGTGCCGCTGGCGCGCGCCCTGCTGGAGCTGCTGCCCTCCATGGGCGGCAATGCGCTGGTGGCACACCGCGCGCTGCGCATGCTGTCAGCCGCAGGTGCGCCAGGCTGCCCCTGCTGCTGCTGATGGTTATTGGCGCAGCCTTGCATCCCGCTTCGCCAAATGTGCTCCTGTATTGCACAGCCGCACAGCTATCCCCCTGGACCATTGCCATGCGACTCAGCCTGGGGTCCCATGTGCGCAGAGACGGGGCGGCTCGCGCTGCGCCGCGCGGTGGTTGCCTTGCACGCCGAGGCCACGGGGGCCGATGCGCCCAGCGGCCCGCCCGGCGACGTTGCCGTGGCGCAGGCAGCGCAGTGGGTGGCCAACAGGTGAGAAGCTGAAGGTACAGGGCCGGATTGACACAGGCGGCTGTTCTGTTCTGTTTGCTTTGCAACCTCATGCTGCAGTTGCTGTGGATATTGAGTGCGGCCGGCGTGTCTCCACTGCAAATGCATTCGTTTGCCTCCACTGCAAAGGGAAGCTGTATCTGCACTCCCTGCCCATTGTGTGCTGCTTTCGTCTCATGCTTTTGCTCATGCTGCGCCACATGTTCTGCAGGTACTGGGCAGCAGCTGAGAAGCTGACTGGAGGCGACGCTGCAGCGGTGGCTGCCGGCGGCTTGGAGGGTCTGCGGGCCGCTTTTGCAGACGTGCTGAACATCATGCAACAGGCGAGCACATGTGGCTGGTCTGCTTGAATCGGATGTTGCACTGTGCAACCAGTAGTTGGGGTGGGAGTGAGCAGGCAATGTAGACTGCAGCGTGTTGTGCTGTGCAAAGGGGCAACATGCAAGCACCAACTCGCCCATGTCGCGTGCTCGTTTGCAGATATGTGTGGCAGCGGATGAGGACAGCGTGCCTAAGCCATCCTCAGCCCAGCACCGCTTTGTGGCAGCGCTGCAGGTGCGTGCACTTGGCAGGCTTGCTGACAGCACCGGGCGTGCCCAATCACGTGCAACGTGGCAGCTGCCGCCTGGTTGCTGAGCTCTGGCTTTGATTGCTGGCCGTCTGTAACCCTACTGCGGCCCACACGCAACTTCTTGAAATCTTACTGCCTGCTTTCCTGCGATCCGCGTGCTGCAGGCGGCGCTACACGCGGCAGCGGAGGCTGGGCTGGACACCGGCGGTGATGAGCACCGCTGGGAGGGGCCGGGCGCTGCCGAGGCCCTGGCTGCTGACTTGGTGCATGACCCGGCCAGCGGCCTGTTCTGGCGCAACGTCCGCACGCGGGTGAGGGCTGCGGGACGGTGCAAAGTTAGCTTAGTGTGGAAGTGGTGAATTGCCGTGTGCTTGCAGTTGTTCGCCCCAGGCATGCCAATCTGCCTGTGTAGTGAGAGCTGTGCCCATGCGTTTGCCCGTTGCCCTTCTCGCCATGCCAGGCCTCTGCCCAGAGCCAGGCCTCGGCAGCACACGCCATGCGGCGCTTTGCGCGGCGGGAGTGTGCAGCCGACCCGGAGGCCAGCCTGGAGACAGCCCTGCACCCGCCACTCACGCTGCCGCGGCAGGCGCGTGACCAGCCGCCCGTCATGGAGCAGCCGCCAGCGAGGCAGCCTGGCAGCCCTACTGCACCTGCGCTGGCTGCTGCTCAGCCAGCGGTAGTGCAGGGCAACTCGGCAGGGCTGGTCACTGTCAAGGCAGAGCCAGCAGCAGCCCGGCAGCCGGCAGCAGCGCTGCAACCTGAGCAGCGGGGTGCTCCACATGCACGGCAGCAGCCTGTGGAGGACTTGTACGGAGACTTAGATGTGCGGACACGTGGCACAGCGCCACCCGCTCAACAGCAGCTGCCCTCCCAGCCTGCTGCGAGGAGCCACCAGCAACAACAGAGTGTCCAGCATGTTAGCACAGCACAACAGCCGCCCGCAGTAGGGGCGGCAGGGGCAGCAACTGGCGGTGCAGCTGCTCCGCAACAAGCGGACGCAGCTGCAAGCGGCGACCTGAAGGCGCTGCTGTCCAACCCCGCAGCGCTCCAAGCACTGCTGAAAGACCCTGCACAGCTGCAACGGCTGTTGGAAAAACACCCCGCCTTGATCACGATACTCAAAAACACACTTGGGCAGAAATGAGTGTTGTAATGAAGTGAGCAACAGAGTGACACATGTGTGCAGTGCCCATGCTTGTCCTTTTGGGGAGCCCTTGCACAGCCCTGGCCGGCAAACCATGGTGCGATGCCACTGAGCAGTGCACCAGCGCACTGCCGAAGGGGCCAATGCATTGAGCAGTGCACCAGTGCACTGCCGAAAGGGCCAATGCATTGAGCAATGCACCAGTGCACTGCCAACAACCGGAGATCCCCAACAAGTGCACCAGTGCACTGCCTTGGGGGCCAATCCATGGAGCAATGCACCAGTGCACTGCCGGCAACCGGAGATCCCCAGCAAGTGCAACAGTGCACTGCCGAAGGGATGGCCAAGTGGAAGGTTGTCCACCCCCGTTATGAGGCATCACTCCCCTGTTATGAGGCATCACACCCCCGTTATGCGGCATCATGCCCCCAACATGGCTCATCTCACCCCCGTTATGCGGCATCACACCCCCGTTATGCGGCATCACACCCCCAACATGGCTCATCTTACCCCCGTTATGCGGCATCACTTGACTTGACTTGACTTACATAGCGGTTTCGGAGCCAGCGAGGCTCACACTACGCGTGTTGGCGGCGTAAAACATGGCAGTCATGGATAAATGCAGCTACTCTGGTTTGATTCTGGAACAAAAAGCTAGCTAGGGATGGGGGCAGTGGGGAGAACAAGTCTGCGTACTGGAAGCGCAGCTGTTCGTAGATGGGGCAGTGGAAAACCATGTGGATCTCGTCCTCGATGGAAGTGGAGGCGCAACAAAGGCAGGTGCGTTCGTGGCGGGGGGCTTTGATGTGTGGGGGCAGGCCTTTTTCGCTCAGATCGAGCTCTCAGGCTTCAGCAACAGCCGTAGACGCTCCTACGCTTGGCCAGCGACAACAGCCCCAACTCGCGAGTGGCGCAGCGCGCCTAATGCCTGGCATCGCCTTCGGGCACGCCTATGCAGCTCAGCGGCCGCGCGGCAGCAGCCGCGCGGCCGCACAATGGCCGGGGAGCGGGGCTCGCCTCGCTGCCATCCCCCGGCCTTCAGCTCAGCGAGGCTCCACTAGCAGCGTGATCGGGGGCAGTCGCAGCGGACAGGGCAGCCGGCAGGCGAGCGTGGTTCAAACCCGCACGCCGGCCCTGCAGCAGCGGCCTCCACCAGCAGCCACACACAGCGAACTGGTCATCGTTGGCCTAGTCCTGTCGCCCCCAGGCTTTCTGCCAGGCCTGGTGCACCCGCCGCCGCCTGATCGCAGTGCGGCGGCGGCAGCCCGCGCGAGAGCAGCTGTTTTACGGCTCGCCAGCGCGGCATCAGCTCGCTTTTTGCAGCAGCAGCTCGGCCTTGGCCCATACGTCGCCGTGGTGGCGCGGCGCACTTGGGTCACGCCGGGCGGGCGGTTGGCAGCACACATCTCACTGCCCTCATCGTTGGCTGCGCAGGCGCTGGCGCGCAAGCGCTGGCGCCTCCGCGGCACGGCCTATACAGTCGATCTTCCGCGCCCTCCTGTTACATACCCTGCTTAGAGGGCCCTATCGGACCAGGGCAGGGGGGGCTTCAGGGGCCCCAAGCCTGCTTGTGTCTGCTAGCCCCATCGCTCGAGGCGCTGGGGCAGGACCCGTCCTGCCGGACACCATTCCTCCTATGCCCAGGGTGACCTCGTGCGGGTACAGGCTAGTTTCAAAGTACTTCGCTTTACCCCGCAGTCGACGGCATGCAGGGGCCTTTGGCAGGCCCCTGCCACCCTAAATTCAGGCAATTGCCACGGACCACCCAGCCATGGCGCGGAGAACTAAAACGCCCCGGGGGGGCCAAAAATAATGGTGTTGATCCATGTGGCAGCTCAATGGCTCATACTACAGCCGACGGGTCTTTTCGCGGCAACCACTGCGGGGCTTTGGCATGTTGGAATCGCCCAGACATGCCGTCCTCCCTCAGGGCTTGCGGTGGTTGCATGAGGCACCTTGTCCGGGTGACGCTGGGCGCTGCTGAGCAGGCCGTGCGAGCACACCGGGGGAGCTGGGTCATGCAGCCGCGCGCACGCGACACAAGCGTAATGCGTTCAATACAACAGTCCGCCGGCGGGCGCTACTTGGGCTAGCACCCTTGTGCGTTGCCCGTTGGCAGCTGCCGCTGCCGGAGGGCAGCGGCCCCGCCAGTGGGTGGGGGCAATCCCCGTATCCCGGCAGTGCAAGTGGCAGAGAATAGCATGCACGCCGCTCGGTCGAGTCAGGCCGAAGCATCCCTGGGACGGCGTCAGGCGGCCTGCCCAGCGTTGGCGCCAACGGCGTCAGGCCGAAGCATCCCTGGGACGGTGACAGGCGCCCTGTGCGCCGCCGGCGCCAAGCTCCGCTAGGCCGAAGCATCCCTGGGACGGTGTCAGGCGGCCTGCACCACACACACAATGCTGCCGCCGCTGCTGACATGGCTGAGGCTGCTGGCTGGTTAACTGGCTGCTGACGACTGCGAGGGGCAGGGCAGGGAGTGAGGCAGTGCATGCACGGTGCAGTACAACCTGGCAAGCAGGGGCAGGGGCAGGCAAGAGAGATTACAAGACAACTGAGGGGCATGCAATGTTACATACACAACTGGACGGGGGAGAGAGGGGTGGGGGTGGGGGCCTCCGGGGGGATCCGTCAATTCCGGGGGTTTGGTGGGGGTCGGGAGCCGAGGTCAGGTAAGTGCCTATAAACCCTGGGGCCTTCCAGCGTGCCTCACAGCTACTGAGCAACGCTGGTGTGTAAAGCATGGCAAGAGTGATAGAACTTTGCCACCTGCTTCTGATCCTGCTGGCCGAGGAAGCTGGGCAGGCTGTGGGCTGTCCCAGGGGCGGTCTGGAACAGATCGGCGAACTGCTCGCGCAGCTGTGCATAGTGTGGGCAGCAGAAGGTGACGTGCGGGGCATCCTCTACTGCGCCCGAGGGGCAGTGGGGGCATACGCGCTGCTCACGCGGCAGGCGCTGCCACCTACCCGTTTCCACAGCCAGCCAGTCAGAGCCAGTGCGAATTTGGGCCAGTCGCCTGAACTGGCAGCGCCTGGGCACCGCCATCAGGAAGGGCTGGGGCAGGGTGTATGTACCTGGGTCAATGTGGCCACCCCGCACCTCAGCCATGTAGTGCTGCACCTTGGCCGATGCCTCAGCACTGTTAAGGGAGGCAACATGCCGCCGCAGCATGAACCCCTCAATTTCGTCAACTTCAATTTCGTCACATGTGAGCAGGTTGGTCGGGCCACCAGCAGCACCCAGGACCTGCGCAGCCTGCGCTGCCCACGGCAGTTTAGCTAGCGGCACTCCGTGCATACCAGATGCCAGGTTCCAGTTGTCCAAAAAGGCCTGCTTGGCAATGCGGTCGTCGCCCATTCTGTGGAGGCGGTTAACAAAACGCGCAATCTGCTTGGTCCAGTGCACTGCCAGCGGCAGCTGGCCGGTTTCGGCAAGCAAAACAAGCTTGGGGGTGCTGTCACGCACGCCCAGCAGGTTGCGCAGAAACTCAGAGTGCACCTTCTCACAGGCAGACCCCCCCTGCAGCACCAGCTGGGGGGCCCACACCTCAGCCGCATATGCCAAGACAGGGAGCACAAACGTCCTGAACATGCGCATGCTCAGGGTGGGGGAGTGCAGCCCATGCTCGGCCAGTCGGCGCCGGAGCACATGCATCGCGCGCCGCCCAGCTTCGGCCCGGTATGCAGCAGCGGAGGCAAAGGCGTGGGTGCAATGCAGGTGCATGCCCAAGTATTTGAAGGTAGGGACGGCCTCTACCTGGCTCGCGCCATATGAGAAGGACTCGAGTGGCGATGCCTTGTTGTGCGTGTACACAACAATTTTTGTCTTCTTGGTGTTAACCGTCAGGCCCCATACCTGACAGTAGCGCTGCAGGTAACGCAACTGGTATCGCATGCCATCGGCAGTGCTGGAAAGCAGTGCCTGATCATCGGCATAGAAAAGTGGGGGGAGGGGCTGGCCGCTCTGCCAGCGAGGGAGCGCAGCTGCCTCAGCCTGGCGCAGCAGGCCGCCCTCAAAGTCATCCAAAAACAACCCAAATAGGGTGGGGCTCAGGGGGCACCCTTGCTTCACCCCCATTTCCGCGTGGAAGACGGGGGTAAAGCCGCCAGTTACCCTCACGCACATAGGCACAGCCTCGTACAGGGACTGGACAGCCTGCAATGCCCAGCCGGTGATACCGACTTGACGCAACTTCTGCCACAGCAAATCCCGGCGAACCCTATCAAACGCCTGCTTGAAGTCAACGTAGCAGACGTAGAGGCGCTGGCCCCTGGCCCTCTGGCGCTCAATAATTGCCCTCAAAGCAAACTGCTGGTCGCTGCAGCTGTAGGTTTTGCGGAAGCCAGCTTGCCCGGTCGCGCGCACGCCGGCAGCCTCAGTGTAGGCTGCAATCCTAGCGTTCAGCATGCCGGCGTACAGCTTAGCAGCAAGGGTGCCCACCGCGATGCCGCGGTAACCGTCGCAGCGCAGCGGGTCAGCGTCAGCTTTCAGAATGGGGGTAAGAGCGCTCATGGCCCACGCACGCGGCAGTCGCCCGACGCGCGCGCAGGCATTCATGAGGGCGACCAGCACAGGGGCGAGCTGGTGCAATGCGTTCTTCAGAAGGATGGGTTTCAGGGGCCCCAGCACCGCCTTGCCGTTCTTCACGCGCTGGGCGAGCGCGCTCAGTTCAGCGGCATTGAAGGGGGCACCCATCGCCTCCCTCGCCCGCTCAACAGCTGCCTGTGAGGCGGCTTGTGAGGCGTGCGGGGAGGAGCGGGAGCCGGCGCTGCCACCTGTCTCATTGGCCAGCGGTTCAGCCTCGGTGTCAGTGGGGCCAGTGAAGAGAGCGGAGAAGTGGGCGTTCCAGTCAGCGGCCCTGATAGACGGGTCAGGGCCCTTGCTCCTGCCCTTGAGTTTCTTGAAGAACGCGGCAGGGTTCTTCTTTTCAAGTTCGGCAAGCCTCTTGCCCGCCAAGCGCTGCCGTCGCCGCTTATGACGGCGCGCCGCAGCGCAGATCGCCCTGTTCAGAGCGGCCGCCTCGGCAAAGTTGCGCTGGCGCAGCGCCTTGCTGCGCCGCCTGCGCAGTCTAGACGAGTGCGGGTCGCGGGCAGCCTTGCGTTGCCATGCCGGTTGGCGTGAGCAGCCAAACAAAGGCATGCCAGCGGAGGTGAGAGCCTCGGTAACCACACTGTCAAAGAGCTGGCAAGCAAGGGTCAGATCCTCAGGGGAGGAGGCCGAGGCAGCCAAGGCTGTAACTCGCTGCAGGGACACCTCTGCAGCGTCCACTGCCTCGACAAAGGCAGGGATGAGTGAGGGAATGATGCGGAATTCCTGCCCGCATGGGCTGGTGCCCAGGTCGTCACTGGGGCCAGGGGGCCCCTCGGAGGGGAGGGCGGCGCCGTTGCGCAGCCGCAGGCACAGCGCGGCATGATCGAGGCGATCAGCCGGCACGTGCACAGTCAAGCGCGTCCCGGCGCAGCCCAGCAGGTCTGCGCTCAGCAAGAAGTAGTCCACAACACTCAGCCCGCCATTGGCAAGATGGTGGAAGGTCCACTCGCCCTGCGCGTCACCCTGGACGCGCCCATTGGCGATGCCCAGTCCCGTGGTGGCACAAAAGCCCAGGAGCTTCCTACCCTGCGCGTTCACCTCCCGGTCGCAACTGGTGCGGTTGGGGCGGCCCACAGGAGCCCCTGACTGGGCGGGGACGGCTTCCACCCAGTCCCGTGTCGAGCCGCTGGGGCGCCGTCGCGCTCCATGGTCGCTATCGGGTGGTGCTAGTGTGTGTGTGGTGCGATCTGGGGACCGATCGGCGCGAGCGCCGGCGGGGGTGCCTCAAGGGCGTGCGGACTGGTGGTTTGCGGTGTGTGTGCGTGCTTGTAAGCTATATAAGCTATATAAGCTTGCTGCCACGTTGGCCAGGTAATCAGCACCGTCGATCTTCCGCGAGACCCAGTGGAGCATGCGGTGCGGAAGGCGGTGAGAGAGCAGCAGGGGGCTGCGATGGCTGCCTGCCCGATCGGAGGCGGGCAGGCAGCGGCAGGTGTGCCGGCAGGCACTGTGGCTAGTACTACACTCCCCTCGCTGGCATCGCTTGGCCTGTTGTGGCGACCTCTGATCACATTAGCTGTCCTCCTCATGATCACCAGCACCCTTTGCTTCAGGTTCTGCACCGTGCACCCCATCCTCCACCCTCCATAGCATGCTTTTCCCCTCCCCTCCCCCCCGGGCCTGCGCTTTATTCTCATAGCCCCGGTTGTGTGTACCCCTGCCTTCGGGCCTACACTTTATTCTCACAACTGATGCTACGTGCACCCCCGCCCTGCGCTGTTTTGCTGTTCTGTTTGTGGCCGTGGTTCGGCACCCACTGCATCAGCACTCCCAACTCCGCTTTCAGCGCTCATTTTCCAGCCCAGGCTGTCTCCTGGGAGTCTGTATCAGCAAGTTTCGTTGCGGACACGCAGACTGTAAATCGAAAATGGAAATGGGTGACGTTCGCGCTCGATGCGCAGATCGTGGCAACTACAACGGAAACGGCTGAGGGCAAACAGGTGTGCGGGGTTGGAAACTTCATGCAGGTGGGGTGCGGGGGTGCCGAGGGGCAGGTCGGGGCGAATCAGGGAAAGATAATAGGCAAACTTGTTTGCAGGCTGCTGCTGCTGCTGCTGCTGCTGGCTGGGAGTCTCTGTCGCCGCCGCGGTGGGAGGGGAGGGCTGCAACGACTGGTGCAGGTCCACTGCAGCGGCACGCTGCACCACGGCGTCCTCATCCAGCTGTGTAAGCCTGTGCAAGGCGCCGCTGTCGCTGGGCGCCGACAGCAAAAACTGCTGCCAGCGCCGGCACCAGCAGGGCGAGCCAGTGGCCAGATCAGTCCCCTCACGCATGAGCGCGAGGTTGTCCTCCAAGGCCCAGGCCAGCGGCCTGTCTGGCTCGCCCAAGCTGGCGAGCAGGCGATTCCAGTAGCCACCTGCGGACAGAATTGATGTACCGAACGTTCCCTGATGCCACAGAGGCATGCGTCAATTGCTTCTCCCCCCCCCATCCCCACCAGCCACTGTGCACATCAGCCCGTGCAAGCACACAGGAGGTGGGAGGCTGAGGCGGGATGCTGCTGGAAGGAGGCCCCTGAGCTTGCAAGCCACGATTTCAGCCTCTGGTGCCCCCTACATGCATCAGCAAGGAATCGACAGCTGCCACTTGTGCTGCAGGGCCCCCCGCCGCCCCCCACCCCCCTGCCCGGGCGGACCTTGCCCTCACGCAATCTACCACCAAGCAAGAGCGGGTAAGGCTTGCACGGCTGCAGGCAGGCAGTAGACAGCTGTCAATGGGTTTGGAGGGGCGGGGAGGGTGCCGCTGGCTTGGCGGCGCAGAACGGCTGCCCCCCGCCCCAGCCAGCCAGTGCAAGGGCAAGCCCACCACCTGCACAGCAGAGCCTCAGTGTTGGCAGCTGTCACAAACCTGCACTGCACACCCTGCCTTCGTCTGGCCTGCTCTGCACTCCGATCAGTGCCTGGGGGTGCCCAGAAGTGCACACAAGCGCCGTTGACCCACAACAGCGAAGAAACCCAAGGCTTCGCCTAGAGGCCTCGGATGATCGGGAAACGCTTGCGTGGCACTCCCTAGCCACCCTGCTATGTATGCGCCGTTTACGCCGGCGGAAACCGGCGGCGGTGGCAGCCGATCTCGCACGGCTGGGCTCCGCAGCACTTCCTACCACTTTCCTGACGTGTAACAGTGCCGGAAAAGGGCCTGGCAGGCGGGGAGGCCGAGGTCGGGACCACGAGCCCAGCCGGTGCGGACAGGGCCACGCCGGAGGCCACCTGCGCTATTCAGAATCACTCAGAGAAGCAACGCGGGCCGATTGCAAGACCGTCCGCAGGCTATTGCGCTGGGCGCCACTCGCCCCCTTGCAGGCGCCACCCTAGGGCCTGCTGCCTGCTGCAACTGCCTGCTGCAGCAGGGTGCACCAGCTGGCTGCAGCCTTAGCTCACTCTTTGCCTTCCTGTGACTGCCATTGCAAACTTTGCTAGTTTACAGACTATGATACACTGCAATAATATACAAGCTACCAGCCTCTGCTACGCGCCACCGCCTGCCTGCCCACCGCCGCCCACCACCGCTGAGCCGAGTGCCGCCACCGCGGCACGCGGAGCCGGCAGCAGGTGCGGCGGGATCACGTAGGCCGACGTGCGCAGCAGGTGCACATGGTCGTACTGCATGTGGCCGGGGGTCAGGTCGCGCGAGAAGAAGGCCTGATAGTCCACCCGGCTGGCGTCAATGAAGGCACCGTGCGCACGGTACCGGTCGCCTCGCACCCGGCGGGCCACCCTGTGCAGCCGGGCAAACCGCTCGTCGCGTTGCACAGCAGCGTACCAGTCCACTTGTGCAGCAGCACAAAGATGCAGCCAGCCAGGCTGATCTTGAGGATGCGCTGCACATCGCCCACGTGCAGCTCCGGGGCAGCGCCCTCCGTGGCGGGCAGCATGGCAGCGCAGACGCTGTTCTTGTAAGTGCAGCCCGCATCCGCATCAGCAATACCTCCAGGCAGCACCCGCCCATGGGTGCTGGACACTGGTGCATCACGGCACCTGACAGCCGACCGCGACAGCATGTTTGGCATCAAGCCGCTGCCAGAGCCAGTCATCATTGCCTTCGGCACCGGCGGCACCGGCACAGCTACCGCCAGCGGCAGCGTGCTGATCCACACACCGCAGGTCACCTTCCACCTACGCGACGTACTCCTGGTGCCCGAGGCAACCGAGAACCTCATCTCTGTGCGGCGTGCCACCGCGAACGGCCTGGAGTTCAAGTTCACCACCACCGGCTGTGAGATCTGGTCCCAGTCAGGCAAGCGGCTGCACACGGTATACGGCAGTGGAGATGTCTACACCCTGACAGGCAGCAAGGACCTGCTGCCATTGTCAGCTGTGGTGGCAGCTACAGCCAAGGAGAGCCCTGAGCTCTGGCACCGCCGCTTTGGACACCTGGGCTTTGATAGCCTGGCCAAGCTGTCCACCGGCATGGTAACCGGCATGAAGACCACCACCGCTGAGTTCCGAGCAGCGGCCTCCGGCTCCAGCCCCTGCGGCCCCTGCGAGCTGGGCAAGGGACACTGTAGCAACGGCAGCAGCAGCAGCGGCTGACCGCCCGCCCACGCCGCCGCCAGCGGCGGCAGCTCAGTTTCCGCGCGGCCCGCAGCGATCGGAGCCACGCGTTGCTTGCACCTTCATTAGCAATTGCCTTTGAAGCTGCTCACGCGGCCTCTCCGCGTACAGCTGTCCCCGCGGCCCCCGCGTCCCCGCGGCCCGGCCCAACCTATATAACCCGGCCTCCGCCTTGCCTTGCATCAATCACTCAATTCCTTACCTTCTTCGTTCTCTTCTCAAGTAACTACTAGCGACCAGACCTGCAACCTCCAGGGCCTGCAGTACCAGAGACCGGCCGGCGTGCTACAATTTGGCGCCCGATGTGGGGCTGCGTTCGTGTCTGAGCGCCCACCAGACTACCAGACTACCAGAAGCCTGCTAGAACCCCGACCGGACAAGAACCGACAAGAACCGCGCGCAGACGCCTCGCAGCCCCAACCACTGATCGCGCCCCGCCGGACAACTTCGAGAACCAACTAGACACCGCCAGAAGCCCGCGAGAATGGAGAACACACCGGAGAACCCCGAGGCGGCCGCAGCTGCCGCTGCCGCCGCCGCCGCCGCCACCGCCGCCGTCACCGCGGCCATGACCGCTGCCCAAGAACAAGTCACCGCTGCGGGCATCAACCTGCCAGAGCAGCAGCTACGGGACTTCGTGCTCAACGTCATCCACCAGCACTCTGGAGCGGCCATCGCCCCTCAAGTCGCCCAAGCGGAGGCAACCCGGCTGGCACGCGACGCTCACGCCCGCCTGCCCAAGCCCGACAAATTTGATGGCGGCAAGCGGCCCAAGGACGCAGAGGAGTGGCTTTTTGTCATCGACAACTACCTCAACGCCTCCCGGGTCACCCTGGACATCGAGCGCATCACCGTCGCCAGCGGCTACCTGACCGGACCCGCGCTCACCTGGTGGCGCAGCCTGCAAGACAAGCACCCGCCCGAGCGACCAACCACATGGAAGGACTTCCGCCAGGCGCTGCTCGACACCTTCCGGTCCATCAACCCAGTGGAGAACGCGCGCGACATGCTGGCACGGCTGCGGCAGACAACGAGTGTCAGGCAGTACGCCACCTCCATGCGGGATGCGGCCCTGACCATCGCCAACATCACCGACGACGAGCTGAAGGACCGATTCATCCGCGGCCTGAAGTCAGCCACCCAGATGGAAGTGCGGATGCGCGCCCCGGCCACCTTTGCTGAAGCAGTGCAGCTGGCAGAGCGGTACGACAACCTACGCTACGCCACCATGCGGTCCAGCCACCCTGCCAATCCTTTTCGGGGTGGCGGCTCCAACGGCCCAGTGCCTATGGAGCTGGGAGCCGCCGTCGACGCCAAGTACAGCTCCCCGGCGCACCACAAGCAGCGGCGTCCACCACGGCTCAACCCACAGCTGCGGCAGCAGCTGATCAAGGAGGGCAAATGCTTCTACTGCCGGCAGCCCGGCCACATGGCGCTGGACTGCCCGGAGAAGAAGAAGCAGGGCAAGTGACCAAGTACCCAGCTCTGGCAGCAATCAGAACGGCACCACCGCCAGAGCTGACAGGCGAGGATGCAGACCCTCTGCCTCCCCACCTAGCCGTCACCGTGGACCCTTTCGCCCACACCAGCGGCCCTATGCTGATTTACGCCGGCAAAGTTGGCCGCTGCCCAGCAGCCCTTCTCATCGATTCTGGAGCTTCCTACAACTTCATCGCCGACGCCTACATCGCCAAGCACCACCTGACTACGACTCCCATCAACGGCCCTACCATTCAGCTGGCAGACGGCACCCTCTACGCCATCAACCGCCAGCTCACCGCCACCGTGCGAATAGGCAGTTATGTCGGCAAGTTTACGGCCTACGCCCTACCACTGGCCGGTTCCTATGACGTCATCCTAGGAACACCTTGGCTGGCAAGCACCAACCCAGCCATCGATTGGAGGCAGCGCTCCATGACCATCCAGCAACACGGCCAGAGCATCGTGCTGCTACCTACGGACCTGCCCCAAGACTTCCAGACCCCTCTACTAACGGCAATCCAAGTCTATCATCAAGTCAACCGCGGCGCAAAAGTATTCCTGGCCATGGTACGCGAGAAAGTTCCGGCAAACGAGACCTACGAGATCGACAGCCTCGAGACCGAGCAGGACCTGAGCTCCCCTGCTCAGGCTGACGCACCAGACACATCAGCACCACCAGAATCCAAGACCGACTACCCACCGGAGATACAAGCCGCCGTGGACCGGCACGTGCAGCGGCTGAAGCGAGACTACGCTGATGTGATGCCACCAGAACTGCCCAAGGAGTTACCTCCTCACCGACCTGGGCACGACTTCAAGATTGAGCTGGTCCCTGGCGCTACACCGCCAAACCTGCCCTACTATCGGCTATCCTACGAAGAAGAAGCAGAGTGCCGACGCCAGATTGAAGACGGCCTGGAGCGTGGCTTCGTCCGTCCAAGTACCAGCCCGTGGGGCTCACCCGTGCTTTTCGTGAAGAAAAAGGACGGCACGCTTCGCATGTGCGTGGACTATCGAGCCTTGAACCGTCTCACCCTCAAGAACCGAGCGGCACTACCCCGAATTGATGACCTACTGGACCGAATGAACGGCGCACGCTACTTCACCACCCTGGACCTAAGATCTGGCTACAACCAGATGCGTGTGGAGGAGTCTAGCATTCCCTACACCGCTTTCAAGACCAAGTGGGGCCTCTTCGAGTACACCGTCCTAAGTTTTGGACTATGCAACGCCCCAGCGAGTTTCCAAGCCCTGATGACCGACATTTTTCGAGCCTACCTGGACCAGTGGCTGGTCATCTTCATCGACGACCTATGCGCCTGGGACACCGACCTAGATACACACGTGGAGCACCTGGAGATCATCTTGTCAACCCTACGAGCGCACAAGCTCTACATTAAGGAGAGCAAGTGCGAATGGATCAAGCCTGAAGTCAGCTTTCTTGGCCACCGCATCAGCCAAGACGGAGTATCGATGGAGAGCGGCAAGGTCCAAGCCATACTGGACTGGCCAGCACCTCAGAATGTAGCAGACCTACGCTCATTCCTGGGGTTGGCTGGTTTCTACCGCCACTTCGTCCACCACTTCGCCCAAGAATCATCGGTGCTTACGGACCTACTATGCAAGGCTCAAACCTGGATCTGGGGACCTGAACAACAAGCAACCTTTGAAGACCTGAAGACCAAGCTGACAACCGCACCAGTGCTCATTTTTCCGGACCCCGACAAGCCCTTCGTCGTCACCACCGACGCTTCATCTCGAGCCATTGGAGCAGTGCTAACTCAAGACCACGGCAAGGGCCAGCAACCCATCGCCTACTACTCCCGAAAGCTCAACCCAGCCGAGCGCAACTACGCCGCCTACGAACGGGAGTTACTGGCTCTGATTAAAGCCATCAAGCACTGGCGACACTACCTACGTGGAGCTGTCAGGAACCAGGCCTACACCGACCACAAGGCGCTGAAGTTCTTCACTGAGCAAAAGACCCTCAACACGCGTCAGGCCCGCTGGATAGGCATCCTACAAGAAAACAACGTCTACATTGACTACCTACCCGGCAAAACCAACGTGGTTGCGGATGCCCTAAGCAGGCGGTCTGACCTGCTAGCGGCAGTCACTACGGTGCACACCCTCGGCAATTTCCTAGCCGACCTGAAGGCCAGCTACGGCAACGACAGTGAGAGCAAGGCCATTCTTGAAGGCCTGCAGCACAGCACAGCGAACGGCTACAGCCTGCAAGACGGCCTGATTATGCGGCTCAACGGCAACCAGAAGCAGCTGTACATCCCACCTGCAGCCAAGGACCTGCGGCGAACACTGCTGGCAGAGCACCACGACAGCGTTCTCGCCGGCCACCTTGGCCAGGACAAGACTTACGCCTGCTTACAGCGCAACTTCTGGTGGCCCACCATGCGGCAGGAAGTGCGGACCTACGTCAACACCTGCCCATGCTGCCAAGTCAACAAGGCGCGCACCCGGCGCCCTTACGGCTTGCTGCAGCCCATGCCGATACCGGAGCAGCCGTGGGAGAGCATCAGCATGGACTTCATCACCCATCTGCCCACAACTGCTGATGGCCACGACTCCATCCTGACGGTAGTGGACCGACTGACCAAGATGGTGCACGCCATTCCGACTCGCACCAACGTCACCGCTCAGGAAGTGGCTCGGCTGTACTACGCCAACATCATCCGCCTACACGGCATCCAGAAGAGCATCGTCTCCGATCGAGACCCCAAGTTCACCAGCGCCTTCTGGGAGGAGCTGACCAAGCTATGGGACACCCGTCTGGGTCGCTCCACAGCTTTTCACCCCCAGACTGACGGCCAGACTGAGAGGGCCAACCGCGTGCTGCAAGAGATTCTACGAGCCTACGTCAACGAACGGCATAACGATTGGGACAAGCGCCTAACCTCAGCCGAGTTCGCCATCAACAATGCACCATCGGCATCCACTGGGCAGTCCCCTTTCTACCTCAACTACGGCCGTCACCCGCTAACACCAGCAACAGTGGACCTACCAGCGGCAGACCGAGCTCGCTCCCAAGCAGCTGGGGACTTTATTCGGCAAATGAACGAGGACCTGGAAGCAGCCAAAACCATAATCCAAGAAGCCCAAGCACGGCAAGCAGAGTACGCCAACACCAAGCGACAGGACATCGAATTCAAGACTGGCGACCAAGTACTTCTGTCTACTGCCAACCTGCGATTGCGCACTGACGGCCCAGCCTCCAAGTTCAACTCCAAGTGGACTGGCCCCTTCACCATCACAGAGCGGATTGGGAAGGTAGCCTACCGACTGGAGCTGCCCGACACCATGCGCGTCCATCCAGTGTTCCACGTCTCACTGCTGAAGCCCTATCAGCAGCCGGACGTAGGTGATACCGAGCGCCCGGCACCACCACCACCACCCATCATTGGCGAAAACATCTACGAAGCCGAGCGTATCTCCAACCGGCGCACCATCAAGGTCAACGGCAGAATGCAGACACAATACTTGGTGCACTGGAAGGGCTACCCCGACTCCGACGCCACCTGGGAGCCCGCCAGCCATTTACTCGGCAAAACCTGCAAAGCTTGGCGCAAGGCTATCGACACGGCAATGGCAGAAACAGGGCAAACCGCTACACAAGCAGCGGACAGCCCGGCGGCACCTGCAGCACCGCCGCCGCCGGCAGCAGCCGACCAGCGGCAGCGTCGCCGCAGCCCACGGACAGCGACAGAGCGCGCCCCGTCCAGCGCAGCGGCACCAGCAGGACCTGCACAGCCCGATCCCACGCCCAAACAGCCAGCAGCGACTCGCACCACCGCGAGCCGACCGGCAACTCGCTACAGCCTGCGACCCCGCGCGCACCGCTAACCTCAACGGCATCAGTTCCACCCCAGCGCCAGCTAACAACGCGGCTGGAGCTGAGGGCACGCGCGCGGCACCGCGTCCGCGGTCCCGTGGTTCCTGACTATTTAGCTGCGATCCCTGACCGCAGCGGCATTCCGATCAACATGAAGACCCACAACCAGTTGTTCGCACGCAAACAGCCTACCACCAGGTGCCCTGCTGATGCAGTGCGCACCCTGGCGGCACCCGTCGGCCCCGGCCTCCCGCCACCACCGGTGCCAGCCCGGCGCATCATCACCCCGGCAGCACCCAAAGGCAAGAAGAAAACCATTCTACACCAAGTGGCCAAGACCGGCAAGCTGCCATCTCAAGCCAACCGGTTCAAGCCGACGAGCGCACCCATTGGGACGCCAGCCAGATCGCGGCTCCTCTACCCCTGAACCCGGAGTTCCGGCCGTGAGGACACGGCCTTCTTGAAGGGGGGAGTAGTTGTAGCAACGGCAGCAGCAGTAGCGGCTGGCCGCCCGCCCACGCCGCCGCCAGCGGCGGCAGCTCAGTTTCCGCGCGGCCCGCAGCGATCGGAGCCACGCGTTGCTTGCACCTTCATTAGCAATTGCCTTTGAAGCTGCTCACGCGGCCTCTCCGCGTACAGCTGTCCCCGCGGCCCCCGCGTCCCCGCGGCCCGGCCCAACCTATATAACCCGGCCTCCGCCTTGCCTTGCATCGATCAATCAATCGATCAATCACTCAATTCCTTGCCTTCTTCATTCTCTTCTCAAGTAACTACTAGCGACCAGACCTGCAGCCTCCAGGGCCTGCAGTACCAGAGACCGGCCGGCGTGCTACACGCTGGGCACGCACCGCAACCTCCGGTGGCGGACAACAGCGTTTGGATAGCACACACCTTCAGCATCGGCTTCGCAGGGCCAGCAGGTGCCCACACGTGTGAACCCCCTCCCCCTGGCCACCCACCTGCCCGCCCATCCCCCCGCCCATCCGTCCTCGCAGATGGTGAAGGAGTTTGCAAACAACCGCCGCGCCTTCCTCAGCGCCTTTGCCCGCGCCTACCTGAAGATGGCATCCGCCGGCGCCCAGTGGGCGCCCTACCCGTGAGCCTGCCCCACCTAGAAAGGGCGCCCTACCTGTGAGGGTGCCCTACCACTGAGGTCGCCCTACCCGTGAGTGAGGCTCCAGCACCAGGCTGGGGGCGGGGACAGGACGGCTCCCGCCCCCTGCCCTGAGGCTCCAATCCATCCATTACATGCGCCCCGGGCCATTCCACCACATGCGCACCTGACGGCACAGACCGAGCCAGCGAGAACAGCGTTAGCTATGCAACGCCCGCCCAGGTCATCAGCTCCCAACGAGTCTCCACGCACCACCAGCAGTGTCACTGCTACCCACTGGTACGGCAGCCGTGCACTAGCCGGACACAGCGCCACAAGACCTGTGCCCCCACAAAGCAGCCTTGAGGTAGAGATACCCACCCCGTCCCCCCTTGCCATTTGTGATGCTTGCCCCCTGTGGCTGAACTCAACTGTTGTACTGCCCTGCCTCATCTCCACTGTTTCGCTACTTTTCTGCACTGACTTGGTCTCACCATGCATGGGAGCTGCATTTCGTTGTGCGGCGAACCGCCTCGTTATTGCGGGCGAGCTTCGCCAACAATGCCCAACTGTCCTTTCAAACCCCACATTGCCTCCTTTTTCCAATTCATTGGGGACTGCTCAACCACGCACTGCCATTGCATGCCATGCCACCATCCACTTTAGCGCATGTTTTCCAATTGATGCTGCCTGTGCAACCCATTCCACTCCCTCATTGTTTGTGCACTGCGCATTTTTCCCACTTCTTTACAAAAAGTTTGGGCCGCCTGCAACGGCAGCCCGCCAGCATGCGCATTGTGCGCTGCCGAGTGCCGCAGCCGGCACACTGGCTCTTTTCCTGGGGTGCTGTAACAAGCCTTGGGTGTCGCAGGAAGAACTGTGCAGGCAGGGACAGCTTACAGTGACTTGCAGTGCCACCCAAATCGCAGCTTGGCTGAGCCAGGCAGAGCAAGCTGCACAGTGGGCCAAATCAGCTGTCTCCCATTGCCGCCAGCGTTGCCTGCAGCACTCGCTTCTTGCCCAGCCGGTACCGCACCGCAGTCTGCAGCTGCTCTGCACGCACCTCCCCACCGCCTGCTGCTGCCCGCCCCCTTGCTGCCGCTGCTGCTGCTGCTGCTGCCTCGACTGCTGCCGCTGTCGCACTGCCGCCGCTTTCCAGTTGTCGCAACAGCGCCTCATCTTCTGCTACGCTGGTAGGGTAGGCATCCAGCAGCTGGCGGCAGCGCTGCGCCACAAACTGTGGCAGGCTGAGCGGCGTGCGGCCATCGGGGCTGCCTCGCCCCACCGCAAGCAGCGCCTGGGCAGCCTGAAGCAGCCGAGAGTCCAGCCCGTTTGCGGTCGCCACCATCCTGCGGGGCAGAAAGGGGACAGCACGTGCAGTTCAGGTCAAGCAGGCATGCGGCCCTGTGGAGCCCCATGCACCAGGTGCAGCTGATCTGCAGCCCCTCAGCGCTCGCCTGTGCTAAATTAGCATAAAATGCAAGCCAGCCGCCGGCAGGCTCCTGACCTAGTGAACTGCTCGCCGGGGCCGAGGCTCGCCTCCAGCTGCTGCACCGCCGCCTCTATCGCCTCCCAATCTGGCTCCGCTTCTGCTGCCGCGCCCACGGGCGCTGCTAACCTGGTCTGGAAGGTTTGCAGGTCGAACAGATCGTAGAACAGCACGGCTGCGGCAGGTGGGGAGAGGGCAGGCAGAAGGTGGATTGAAGAAAGCAGCGCTGGGGCCAAGTGCAGAGGGGCACCGGCAAGGGGGCCCAAGGGACCAGTCAACAAGCCAGCACTGCAGCTGAGGGCGGCCTGGAGCACTGCTGCCCGCATACATCTGTGCACCTTTCCCTAGTAGTGTGCCTGCACCGGAGGTGGCCCACCTGAGTCGTGTGGGTTGTCGTTTGGCGCAAATCCGAAGAAAAGTAGAAAGACGTCGCTGGGCCAGCTGCCGTAGCTGATGGTCACTTCCTGCCCCGCAGGAATGCCCTCCTCTCCAGCCACCAGCTCAAATCGGCTGGGCTCCGCCGCTGCTGCCGCCGCCGTGGCGGGCGGGCACACATCGTCCAGAGCGGCGGCGCCCTGGCAGCTGCCGGGGCTCTCGACGCACCTGCAATGCCACACCGACGCAGCTTGCAAGCTTGTGTGAGCAGGCATGTAGGAAGCTTGCGTGAGCAGGCACGCTGGGTGGCCGGCCGATGACACATGCTCATGTGACCCGTCTTCTGCCTGCAGCTGCTTGCTCACAATGTGCGCGGCTGAGGGGAGCAACAGCCCCCCTTACCCACCGACCCACCTGATGTCTGCATTCGGTGCCAGTGTGTGGTTGGCCATGTCGATGCCGGGCACCCACACATGGCGCCCGGGCTGCGCAAAGCTGCGGAGGGAGGGGGTGCTGGTCGGTGGGTGGGTGGAGGCTCGGGCAGGAGAGGAGGGGCCAGCCGGGTCAGCTCAGAAGCAGCCGGCACTGCACTCCCCCTCACCTGCGGCTGTGCACCATGGACAGCGCCCACGCCACCTGCTCCCGCCTGTAGCTGCCCGCCAGCTCCTGCGGGCAATAGCGGGGGTTTTCGGGGGTTGGCTTGAGGACCAGCACACGGAGGCGGGGGTTGCACTGGTGGTGGGCAGTGGAAGCAAGCATGTGGTTGAGGCAGGCCTCCTTCCGACCTGCACACGCGCGCCCACCTCGCAGGCAGCTTCCAACACGCTGCGCAGTTGCAGCGCCTCCCCCAGGGTGTCCTCATCCTGCAGCTCTGCCAGCTCAGCATCGCTCCAGTACAGCCAAGGCAGGTCCACATGTGCGGGCAGCGCAGCCAGCCATGGCGCCGCGCTCTTGGCTGCCGCCGCGCCGCCGCTACCACTGCTGCCTGCTGCGGCCGTTGCAGCAGCTGCCTGGCGGCGGAGCAGCTCTGCTGCCATGTGAGTGCTCCACCGCCCCTCGTCCACGCCCTCGGAAGTGATGGCTGCCGTGAGGGGCACCGACAGGATGACCTGGAGTGAGGCAGACATTGGAAGACCGGTCAGGAAAAAATCCAACTGTGGTGTGGCAGCAGGGGCCGTTACTGCAAATGCACATCGAGGTCGGACGCAAGGCCTGCTGTGAGGACATGCAACCGCTCTGTGAGTGACACTCTAATTCAGCTGCTCTGCCTCATCAGCAAGCCAACAGTGAGCGGGCTGGGTGCAGAAGCAGCGCCAACCTTGCGCACCTCCTCAGGCTCGATGTCGGCAGTGGCCACGAGGCACCAGCCCAGCCCCTCGCCCGCAAACCGCCGCTCCACTTTGAGGTTTGCTGGCGTGGCTCCCTGCCAGCGAACCAGCCAATCCAGCAGGCTGGTCGCCTGCTGCACATCCTCTGGTGATTGGGCAGCGGCGCTGCTGCCGGCGGCGGCGGCGGCGGCGAGCGAAGGGCGGGAGCACGGATGCGGTGGCCTGCCGTCGCATCGATGCAGCCGTCTGCGCACAACTGCTGCCACTTGCTGCTGTGAGCGCCCGGGTGCTGCGCTGGAGCTGCAGGCGAGCGGGGCGGCTGGCGCCCGCCCTGTTGCCGGGCCTGCGTGTGCCGCAAGCATTGTTGAGGGATCAATTGTCGCACATTGCGATCGATGAGCCAGCCGCATGGCGTGCAAGCACCATCCTGAGGCAGCTCAGCGGCGGCAGCGGCGGCCGCAGTGCAAATGCACCCAGCAAACGAGGCGTTCGCGGTATCGGTGTAATGTTTGAGTTGCACATACCTGCCCGGCCGCATACAAACAATTCATCTGCAGCATAGGCTCTGCGCGGGCCGCTCCCCAACTCCGTAGCACTGCCTGCACGGCTTCACGCCCCTGGCTGAACGCTGGATATGATCGCCAATGTGGGGCAACGGGCACCAGCGCGTCTGTTGAGGTGGCATGGGGCCGCCGCCGCCGCCCGCCGTCACTGCTGCTCGGCCGCCGCCGGCCAGCGTTAGCAGGTGCCACCGCAGCATGGCCACCCCAGCTGTTCCCACAGGCGGGCGTAAAGTGTACTTGATTATCGGGGAAGGAACATGTACAGCAGAGTCGGGAAGAGATGCAGATGCGTAACTTCTGAACAGCAGCGTAGAGAATAGACCTGGATGGGGACTCGTGCACAGCGGTTGTTGGCATCAACCGTAGGTTGCGGTGCTGCCGCAAGCTGGGTAGGTTGGGCTGGCATGTTGCACAGTTCTTGGATACTTCAGACGCTTCTGATTGGCGTGGGTGTTGTTGTTGTTGGATAGACCCCTAGCTGAGGGGAACAGCTGCAGGGACGGGCTGCCTGACCAGAGGTTGACCAGACGTCGGCCTTGTGGATGCCACAGACTGAGTCTGCATGTCATGCCGCAGGCGCTCACGCCTTCCGGCCCTTGAGCAGGGCGCCCACGGTGGCGGCAGCCTGCTCGGCAGTGTAGATGGCGCCTTCGTAGAAGCCGGGCCAGGAGGGGGACAGCTCGGTGCCGGCCCTGCGTGGCAGGTACGGAAGGCCTAGAGTGAGGGCAGCCTTGGGTGGCGGTCGGCAGGCTTGCTGTCCGCCAGGCTGCTGGGCGCCGCAGCCACAAGCAGGGCTGCAGCACGAGGCGACCTGTAGGCAGTGAAGAGCAGCGTGGCCCGCAACTGGCAGCCAGCCCTCACCAGTGGATGCGGTCCACGGGGGCGGTCAGTGCGGGTCCATAGCCCGTCCACACGCCCGGGGCCATATACATGGTGAACGCGCCGCCGATGTACTGCAGTGTGGGGCATCAGGTGAGGTTTCTCAGAAACACGGGCTGCCACCAAGGGCTGGGCATGTGTGTGGCTGCCACTCCACCCACGGATGGCTGCGCTCCAGCCCGAGCATGCTGTGCCCTGGCCGAGCCAACCAGCCAAGGAACCTGCCTGCTCCACCGGCCAGTTGACGGCATGGAAGTTGATGGCCTTGGTCTTCACCTCAGGCGAGTCCAAGTAGTAGGCCCAGGTGGTCAGGACATATTCCCGGATGGCTTCGGTGCCCTGTAGGGCAGGGGAGCAACAACGTAGGGTGCTGCAACATACACGCATCCAAGGGGCATTGGATGCGAAGGTGCGCCAGGTGCACGCGAGGCGTGCATGGCTTGGCTGTGTGCCGGCACCGCATGTGCATGCACTGCCGCTGCTGCTGCTGCCATCTGCACTGCATGCAGCACCTGCCCACCTCGGCCAGCAGGGTGAGCGCATCGTCGGACCAGAGGAAAGATGCCAGCACGCCCGGGCCGCCGGGCGGGGACACATCATCTGCAGCATTGGAGGAGCAGCGAGTTGGCTGCTGACCCTGAAATTGTGTGGTGGCAGCAGGAGGGCAGTTTGTTCACAGCCGCGCCTCGCCTCACGGGCTGCACTCCCATGCCCACTGCCCTCTGGGCTCACACACGGAGTCGATCTTCCGGTCAGCGGCAGTTGTGAAGGCAAAAGGATCGATGGCAAAGGTGACAGACTCGTTGGCGGGCAGGCCGTTGCGCCAGTAAGGCTCCTCATAAAACGCGAGCACCTGGGTTGAGCAGGAGGACGCCGGCGGGTATGGTGGGTGAGAGCTCGGTAGGTGGCCGCAGCGGCATGGGGCACAGCCCAGAATTACGACGGCTCTGTTGCAAGGTGTCCGAACACCTGGTCCTGTTGCTTTGCACTGCAACAGCACCGATTACCACCCGCTTGCCTTGACTGTGGTCCCCATGGGCACGCGCTCCGTCAGCTGGTTGCGCATGGGCGGCAGCGGGGGGCTGTACACGATGCGGCCNTACTCCTGCCGGCTCAACAAAGCCCTCTACGGACTGAAGCAAGCACCACGCGCCTGGCACCTGACGCTGAAGGAACAGCTTGAAGCCATGGGCTTCACCGAGTCAAGTGCCGACCCTGGCCTATTCATCAAGGCCGCAGGCACACCTGCCGCCATCTACCTACTGGTCTACGTGGATGACATCATCATCACCACCATCGACGGCCCCGGGCTGGCAGACACCAAGGCAGCCATTATGGCCAAGTACGATGCCCGCGACCTGGGTGAGGCCACATTCTTTCTGGGCATGGACATCCTGCGTGACCGCAGCCGGCGCACCATCAAGCTGGCACAAGCAAGGCTCACCGCCGACCTGCTGGCCAAGTTCGGCATGGCCGAAGCCAAGCCCGCCAGCACACCGTTGGGCACCAACACCAAGCTCACCGCCGACGGCGAGCCACTGGACGTCACCACCTTCGGGTACGCCCAACTGGTAGGCAGCCTGATGTACCTGTCCATCTGCACACGCCCAGACATCTCCCAAGCCGTGGGAGCTCTGGCCCGCTACATGGCCAACCCTTCTGTGGCCCACTGGCAAGCTGCCAAGACTCGCGTTCTCACTGCCCCTTTCTTTGAGAGTGCACTTTGAGGAAGGTTTTCACTTGCTACCCCAGGTTGCATTGGATGAGCCTTGCAAGTTTCCCCCTCTCACGCTGACGCACGGCCTCCCACTTTGCCGGTGTCTAGAGCACGCTGGTGCATGCCTTACTCTACCCCTGAGCATGCCTCCACACATCATCCCACACCACCCGACTGCTTGCGCGCCCCCCTTACGCACAGTCCGTTAGGTGCTCGTGCACGTCCCATGGTCACAGCACACCACATACGCTGTCGTTGCGCATGCCCCCGCGCTCCGATGTAAGAGCATACCCAGCAGTGCTGCGCTACCTAGCGGGCACCGCCGGCTACGGCATCACCTTTGGCGTCGGCACACCTGGCCTAGAGGCCTACTGCGACGCCGACTACGCCGGCAACACCGACAACCGGCGCTCAACTACTGGCTACGTCTTCATCCTCCATGGCGGTGCCATCACCTGGTGCAGCCGCCAGCAGCCAACCGTGGCGGCATCCACCACCGAGGCTGAGTACATGGCCGCCGCCGCCGCAACCAAGGAGGCACTCTGGCTACACAAACTGCTAGCTGACCTAGGCCACACCACCGACACCATCTACATTCGCGCCGACAACCAGAGCGCGATCAAGCTGCTGAAGAACCCCATCTTCTCTCCGCGCTCCAAGCACATTGATGTGATTTGGCACTTCGCAAGGGAGCGCGTGGCCCGCAAGGAAGTCGGTTTCACCTACACCAAGACCGACGACATGGTGGCTGACGCACTGACCAAGCCTGTGCCACCAACCAAGTTCAAGTTTTGCCGCAACGGCATGGGCATCAACTGAGGCAGATGAGCAGCCTGCGTGGGAGTGTTGGACAAGGATGGCGCCTGCCGCCAGCCCGACCGTCCAGTCTGCCCATCTGCTGGCCCCCCCATGGGCACAGCCCCCGCGTTGGCAGCCGCCAGCGCACCAGCCACAGCATCCTATGCTGGATACCCGCGTCAAGTCCAGCACGCAAGTCCAAGTCCCAAGTCCCAAGTCCCAAGTCCCAAGTCCAGCCAACAACACGGCTGGCTGAGTCCGGAGTCCAACGCATCTCCAAGCAACTTCCCAGCAGCACCCAACACGGCTGAAGCAACTTCCCTGCAACTCCCAACACGCTCAACCGCGTTTGAGGTGTGCCCTACTTAATCCCTGCCAGTGCCTGCCTGTCCACTCCTTTCGTTGTTTGCTCCTTCGCTGTAAGCCCCTAGCGCCTTCTCAAACCAACATGGGCTACCGGTAACTAATCGTCACTTTCAGCACGCTCTCTCTCTCTCTCTCTCTCTCTCTCTCTCTCTCTCTCTCTCTCTGAGACCGCCTCCTGGTTATTTTCTGTGTGTGCTTGCTGGTTGTGGGTGGGCAGGCTAGAGTGTGATGACCCCCCTGCCTACCCGGCCTGCCTCGGGTCGGCTGGGGCGGGTCAGCCGCTTCTTGTGGGCTGGGCATCCAGCAGGGCAGTGAGCAGAGCTGTGCCCCCCGTGGCTGTTGGCCTTGCTCCCTGCCCTACACAGCCCTGGGGTGGCAGCCCTGGCACTAGCCTGGTTGAGGCTGGGGGAGACAGGGCACAGGTGTAGTTTATTTTATGTCAAGTGTAGGGGGTGGGGTGCCCGCTGGTTGCCGCCACCCGAACCTGGCCCGCTGTGCTGCCCCCTGCCCTGCCGCCCTGGGACGGCATCAATTGGCCATGTGGGGTGGCGCATTGCATTTCCAGCTGCCAAGGGCCTGCCGCCAGGGACCGCATTGCGGCAGCCTGTGCAGCCCTGGTGCCCAGATGCGGCATGGAGCGCAGATTGGTGCCCCCTGCACTGCTCCCGCTGCCCTGGCTGTTCCCTCTCTCTTGTGCCCCTAGCCAGTGGGT
>RRZL01000034.1:53180-77359 GCA_006782975.1 Chlorella sp. Dachan
GGTAGTGCGGCCCCAGGCTGCCCTCCAGCACCGCCAGCACGCTGAGCAGCGGCGGCGGCTTGGCGGCGCCGCCCGCCAGCGCAGCCGCCACCATGCCCTCGTCCACGCACTCTGCGATGAGGTTCTTCAGGCAGGCGCCCGCCGCATAGCGCACGCTCTCCTGCTCCGCCGTCAGTTGGGGGACCAGGGCGTGCACAGCGCGCGGCAGGCGCGACGCGCACAGCGCCGCGTCGGCGGTCGCCAGCCGGCAGAAGCCGTCTTCAACCAGCTTGATGGCTGCCACCGTGGTGCCGGCATCGCGCCGGTCCCACAGGACATCTGCCGCAAGCACCACACCCAGCAGCTCAGCCAGGCCCTTGGGGGACAGGTGGCTGCCGGGCGCCGCTGCCAGCGCCGCCAGCGCGTCGGTGGCGTGGCGAGACAGCAGCGGCTGGCGCAGCGGGAACAGCTTGAGCAGCAGGTCGCAGGCGGGGGCCACCGCGGCGCCTGCAGCGGAGGGAGGGGAGGGGTCGGGCCGACAGTGAGAAGCCAGCAGTGATACGCAAGTGCTAGGGAGGGTGCAGCAGGAGCATTGACCGCCAGTCGTGGCGCATCTTGGCCTGCGTATGTGGCGCAGCAGTGCCAAGTGGGGGAGGGCCTCAGAAGTCCAGACACGTTGTTTGGTCGTCAGGCCCGCTTGGGGCATCGGAAACTCATAAACTACACAACGAGGGTCATCACAGGACCATCCCCCGAGGGCCAGCAGGTGCACAGTGCAGCATGCAGGCATGCACTGCAGGTGGGCGACAGGAGCAGGCAGCGCTGCTGCAACCATGGGCACAACCAGTGCGGCAGCACGTAGCAGCAGCCTCTGCCAGCCCCCTGCCACTCACTGGACAGCAGCGGCAGCCACTGCTTGAGCGCTCCCAGCAGGTGCAGGGAATCCGCCACGGCCGCCGCAATCGCCTCCTCCGCCTGCTGCCGCTTCTTGCTAGGGGCCGCCGCCGCCGCGTGCGCTGCCGCCTCGGGCCCAGGCAGCACCCGCTGGCACAGCTTCAACACCTCCTCGCTGGCCTGGCCCAATCCAGCCGGCGCTGCCTGCAGCCCAGCCAGCACATCGCCCAGCGCAGACTGCGCCGCGCGCCGCACCTTGGCGCGGCTGTCCAGGCTCAGGCTGCAACATTGGAAGTGGGTGGCGTAACCGAGATCACATGAGTTGCAAGCACCATACTGCGATGCTTTTCACCAAGCTGCGCAATCAAGGCACCTGCAGCGGTGCCACCCAACTGCCTCCCCGCCAGCCGCTGCGCCCACCTCAGCAGCAGGTTGAAGGGGCGGATGGCCGAGGGCCAGTCGGCCGGGTTGTGTGCTGCCAGCAGCTGGCCCAGGCAGGGCACGGCATTCTTCACCACGCCCGCCTCGCCCTGTTTGAAGGCCCGTCATCAAAAGCAAGCAGGCTGGTGAGAGTGGAGAGTTGCTGGAGAGGCGCAGCCCGGGCGTAAGCAAATGGCACTGTCATGCACCCCAGCTGCCCTCATGCTGGTTTGTCAACTCGAGCGCCGCACCTGCTTTGCGTCCACCACACTGCACAGCAGCGCAGAGCCGGCGCCAAACTTGGCTCGCAAGATGGCGTTGGGCACGCGCGCCAGCACCTGCAGCGGTCGGTCGGGAGGCATGAACGCGCAGCATCGCAACATGCACTGCAACAGCCCGCCTGGTCAGACGCATGCAAACAAGCCAGCCACCTGCGTGCAGCCCGCCGACACGACAGGAAGGAGGTGCAGGGTGCCAGCCCGCCTCCGCCGCCTCACCAGGGACAGCAGGTGGCACATGGCTGCCAGCACCTCGCTGCTGGCCAGCGTCTCCGGCTTCTCCAGGCTGCAAGAGGGCAATGTGCCACAGTTTCGTCAACAGCTGTGCGCGCCTTGCAAACGGTCGCAGGGTCGCTGCACACTCGGCAGGCAAGCAAGCCGCCCTCAAGCGTTGCTCCCCTCCACCCGCCCGCACCTGGCCATGAGCGCGGCAAACATGGCGGTGGGGGTCACCTCCAGGCCCTGGGCCCGCACCACCTCCTGCGCCACAACAGGAGGCCAAGCATGCGAGTGGGGGTCAGCAGCCCGGGCAGCAGCACGAGGCTTCCATGCGACGCGCGCTGTGACAACCCACCAACTGCCATCTGCCACAACAGCGCCTCCGCCTGTCCCCCACCCCGCGCACCTGCACCGCCCCCAGGATGGCCACCACCTGGCGCGACTCCGGTTGCGTCTTGCCCGCGTACTTGCGGTAAATCTCCTGGGCCAGGCTGGGCACGCCCAGGCCGTCATCCTCGGGCGGCGGCGCCTGCCCTGGGGCGGTGCGCACGCTGCGCACACCCAGGCTCAGCCGCAGCGCGCTCAGGTCCTCCATGGCTCCTCGGGCTGAAGTGTGGGGAAGGCGGGGGATGTTGACATCAGCTGGGCAAGGCAAGGGGGGTGTTGAGCAGCGGCGGCGGCGGCGGCGGCGGCGGCGGCGGCGGCGGCAGAGGGGCGGCGGCGGCGCAAGTGGCAAAGCTAGCATGTAATTGTTCGTAGTAATGTCCTCCAATATGGGCGCAGGCCGCGCAGCGCCTCTAGCGAGCGAGAGAGCGGCGGGCGCCAAGCCGGCGGCGGCTCCGGGCGTGCTGGGCGCCTGCTAGCATGTACAACTCACGTATGAAGCGATGCTAAATTGGCCGCAGCAATCCGGGCGCGTCTGGCGCGCTCTACTGCTGCCGGGCCGAAGTCATGGTCGGTCAAGCACGCTGCAGGCCCAGCTGACGTTCTGGCAGTATGGTCTGAGCCCCGATTGCGGACGCAGCCATGCATGCAGCCCGGCCTTCGCGCCCTGCACAGTTGGCGCCAACGCAGCAAGGCGCCAAAACATCAGGGGGCCGGGACGATCGCCCGACGCCACCACTTCAGCCCGATTGAAGCTTCGATCACAATGGAGGTGAGCACGCGGCCTTGTGAGCGCCCAGCCCTGCGCCCTCCACTGCTGCCCAGCCTGTGCTGCCCATTCCGCCCCGTACCCTTTGCAGGCCGCCTGCCTCTCAGCAGCACCAACCGCTCTGGCCGCTGGTGGCTGCCGCCGCCCTGCCGCCGCCGCCGCCGCTCGCCTCCCACGGCTGCACTTGCAGCGGGGGCGGCGGTGCAGCCACCGGCCATGTGCACAGCAGCCCACAGTGGTAGCCGCTGCAGTGCCCGAGGCGGCAGCCGAGCTGGATGACGCTGGGCGGGAGCAGTGGGCGGCGGCCTCGGCGCTGGTGCAGCAGCGGTGCGGGCTGGACGGCGAGGCAGCAGACGCCGCACTGCTCAAGGCGTTTGGGTGGAAGGGCCAGGCCTTCTGGCGGCAGGTGCGCTGACGGGCTGACGTGGCCGCGCTGCTTGTGTTTGTGAAATCAGCAGTTGCGCGTGGAATCAGCATTCACACACCGTTGTCCTTGGCGCCGTGGCTGCTGCCCCACTCGCCCCTGTCCCTCACATGTTGGTTGTTGTCGTCTGCTCCTCTTGGCCCGCAGGAGCGTGTCAAGCAGGCGCCCTGCCCCACGCAAGTCGCCGCTGCGCTCGACTTCTTGGCTGGCACGGGCATCGGAGAGGGCGCGGATCTGGGGGCTGTGGTGACCACTTTCCCAGAGGCGCTGGGCCTGCGGGTGGAGCTCATGCAAGAGAATGTGCAGGTGGGGTGGTGGCAGGGATGGAATGCGGCTGGGGGCAGCAGAGCAGCAAATTGGCATGATACGACAGCGGCAGAGCAGGCAGCTCTCTTCCATGGCATGCAGTGGCAGCGCAGGGGAACGCTCTGCGGTGCAGCAAAGTTGCAGCACGGGTGTGCTCCCCGCATCGCCGACTGCACGCCAATACGCGCCCTGCCTCTTTCCTGGTGGTGCAGGTTCTGAAAGACAAATGGTACATGAAGGGCAACGTGCTGACCAACACCCTCAAGCGCAAGCCCAAGGTGTGTTCAGGCTGCTGCCGGGGGCGTAGCATGCACAGCACGGAGGCAGGCAGCAGTCAACAAGTTGGAAACTGGAAGCAGGTGCCGATTTTGCGGTCCCAGCCTGCGGGGCACGACCCCTGTGAATGGCCAACACACCATTCACACCATTCCTCCGGCCTGCTTTCACTGGCTGTAGGTGCTGGGCAACATCATTGACTGCACCACCCAGGGCGAGGTGCGTGCCTGACAGTGGGAGCTGGGCTGCATGCTGGTACCAGCGGCCTGCACAAGGAACGCGTCCCTCCCAAAGCTGCTGATCACGGCAACGCCGGCTTGCCACGTTCACTGCATGCAGGGAAGCTGCGCCGGCATGTGCACACGCTGTTGGGCTCAGTTCTGAGGGCGCGGATGTGTGCTGACTGCCTCCCTGCGCCCATCTGCACCCTGACCGTCTCAGAGTACTGATTTATTTTATTTCATTGGGTATCGTGGTGTACTGCCAAAGAATCAGGTTTCGAACATCGCACCCTGCTGCACTCTGCTCAGCTGTCGGCTGTAATCTGCCCGCAAGCACAAGCTGGAGTGGAGTGCAGGCGAGCGCTTCGACGCGCCGCGCAGGCAGGGTCTGCCTTGGCATGCTGCAGCTGCGGCACAGCCGCTCAAGGCTCCAGGCGCTTGGGGTCGCTGCAGAGAGAGGGCCGGTAAACAGGCAGATCGTGAGGTGCAGCAGGGCAGGCGTCCCTGGCCATGCCTGCAACAGCGCAGGCACGCGTCACTGCATGAGCACTGCACAGCACGCTGCACAGCACGCACCGCGGGAACATGCTGGTCTTGCGGATGTTGTCCAGCCCGCAGAAGAGCATGACCACGCGCTCCAGGCCCACGCCGCAGCCGCCGTGGGGCGGCGCCCCGTACCTGCGAGCAGAGGCCGGGGTGCGGGGGGAGGGTTGTTGGGGCTGGAGGTCGCGCTTGGCACCCAAGGACCCACTCAGCAACAGCAGGCGGCAGCAGCACCTGAGCAGGCAGCCCACACTTGTCCCGTAGTCACGCCCCACACTCGACACCACCCCTGTCTGCGCACTTGAACGAGTCCAGGTACGACTGGATGGTCTCCACCGGCAGGCCCAGCGCCTCGGCCCGCTCCATCAGCAGCGCGGGGTCGTGGATACGCTGCAGTGGGTGGGGTGGGGTGGGGTGGGGTGGGGTGAGAGGGCGAAGCAGTGGGTGAGGGCGGGACAGATGCCAGGTGAGCAGTGGCTCAGGGCGCAAGACTTCAGGCAAGCTCCCGGCTCTTGCGCTTGCAGAGTGCACCCTGATCCCTCCCAACTGCCGGCAGCACAGTCCCTCCCAGCTGCCTGCAGCACGGTCCCTCCCAGCTGCCGCTGCCCACCTGCGCGCCGGAGATGATTTCCTCGCCGCGGATGAAGATGTCAAAGGAGCAGGAGTAGCGGGGGTCGTCCTTGCAGGGCATGGTGTAGAAGGGGCGGATGGCCAGCGGGTAGCGGTGCAGCATGTAGAACTCTGCAGGGCAGGGGGCAGGGGCAGGGTGGGTGGGTGGGTGGGTGGGTTGGAAGAAGGGGGCGTGTGCGGTCAACGGCAGTGGGGGGGCAGCACAGCACAGCGCGAGGGTTGCATGGAAGTCGTGCTGGCAGCGCGGCATGCCCGGCCAGCATGCGCCGCTGGGGTTGCAAGCCGAGTGGAGCCAGCCCCTAGCAGCTGCCAGAGCGGTACCGTTCTTTAGCCCGTGCCGCACTGACCCGTGTTGTACTTCTCCTTCACCAGCTTGCCCAGCGCGCGCTCCAGCTCGGTGTTGAGGTCGCCAAACGGATCCACCTGCAGGGCAGGCGCGTGGATGCGGGGTGCAGCAGGAGCAGTCAATGCAGCAGGAGCAGTCAAGCGGCGCCAAGCGGCACGGCAGAACAACAGAGCGGCAGCTTCAGAGTCTGCCCCACGAGGCAGCTTCGGGACAGCACAGTCCGGCAGCAGCAAGAAGGCCAGCAAGCCATCACCCCAAACAAGGAGGCCTCACGTCGTATCCCGCCTCCTGCAGCATCTGGATGCCCTCCGCAAACTCGAGGCGCAGCGACTTGGGCAGGAACTTGAGCGGCTCGTAGGGGTACTGCGGGAAGGACGGGTAGGGAGAGTGGGTGGGTGGGTGAGAGGGCCGAGGGCAGGGCTGAGGGCAGGGCTGGTGTAGGCAGGCAGGCAATGACCAGAGGGGAAGGGGTTGGGAACCGAGGTGGAAGACAGCACAAGGCGGCATGCAGGCAGCGCAGTCGGCAGCTACTGCACGGCAGCTACTGCACGGCAGCTACTGCACGGCAGCTACTGCATGGCAACGGGATCCCATCATGCGCCTGCCAGCCTGCCCGCCCCGCAGATGCCCACCTGCTCGCCAATCACCGCCAGCTCCCGCGCGCACCGCTCGTTCAAGCCCTGCGCAGCAGAACCATAGCGCCAGTATGGAGATTTGAAGCGGCCGAGCCACAGCGCCACAGTTCTGCTGCGTAGCACAACATGCCTGGCATGCACGACTGCCTGTCTGTTGTTTGCGAGCCCGTTTCAAGCTGCCTTGCATATCCCATGGCACCCCACCTGGAACATGTGGACGAACAGGCGGTCCAGCACGTCCAGCACCTGCGCACGTCAAGGAGCCACAATCGCTGGGCAGATGAAGATGGGCTGATAGCTGGCGCTGAGGCATGCATGGCAGGTTGGCTGGCCATGCCCTTCGAAGCAGCCAGCATCACCAGCCTTTTACGACTAATCAACTGTACCTCGCTGGCGTGGCAGCTGCAGCAGCAGCAGCCAGCAGCAGCATGCTTGCTTCCGTAAGCTCGCGAGCAGGCTCGGGAATCCCAGCACAGCCCCTCACCTCGTGGTAGCTCTCGTTGATGTTCATCTCCATGTCCAGGCCCGTGAACTCGCACAGGTGGCGGTGCGTGTACGAGTTCTGGGAGGAGGGGAAGGGGATGGGGGTGCAGATTGACAGATTGAGGTGAGGGGTTGTGCACACACATGCTGTGTGCGCACGTGGAGTCAAAGGGGCAGCCACAGACGCGAAGCTGCAGCGCTGGGCAGGTGTCAGACCGTGCCTGCCTGCTCGCAAGCGAGCTGTGTCGCATGGGCTGCCCCCAAGCGTGCCGCACCTCTGCGCGGAACACGGGGCCGATCTCAAACACGCGGCCCAGGTCGGAACAGATGGCCATCTGCTTGTAGAACTGCGGAGACTGCGCCAGGCAGCCTGCGGTTGGGCGGCAGGGCAGACGGGGGTCCCATTGGACGGAAAGGAGCTTGAGGCGTGGGTGGCAGCCGAGTGCTGCATTGGCCAACGGCTCTGCCTCCTGGCCTCCGCTTCCAGCCTCCCTAAAACCCGGCCAATGCCCACCGCCACCTTCTCAGCCCTCTCCCTCACCCGGGCGCCCCATGTAATCAAAGCGGAAGACGGCGGCGCCGCCCTCGGACGCGCCCGCCAGCAGCTTGGGGGTGTGGATCTCAATGAAGCCCTCGCCCTGCAGGCTCTCGCGGAACAGCTGCGGATGGGGAGGAGGAGGGGGCAAGCCTGAGAGGTCCGAAAGGCGTGATTGCAAGGTTGCGGCAGAGCGCGTTCAGCACGGCCCTGCGACTGCAGTTGTCAACAAGCACAGACTGTGCCATGCAGCTGCCACCCGGCCGCACAGCAGGCAGTGGTTTTGGGCCCTCGACCCCTGACGGGCTCCCGCCACGAGCTCCCCACCTGGCACACCGCCGACTGCACGCGGAAGATGGCCTGGTTGGCGGGGGTGCGCAGGTCAATGAAGCGGTTGTCTAGGCGCACGTCCTGCCAGGGTGGGTGGGTTGGGGGGGCGAGGGTCAGGTGCAGTGGCAGGGGCCAGGCAGCCAGACGGATGTGCATTTTACTGAGATGGCCACAGCACCGTTTGGCTGCCAATCCAAGCGCCACTTCTGCCAGCCCGCACCAGCATCCCCCTCACAACCACACATGCACAGCCCCTCTTCCTAAGAGGCGCATCTGACTCGGAGAGAGCATCTGCACAAGAACCGCACCTGGCCCACGGTGGGCAGCACCTCGCCCGCCTCGGCCGCCTTCTTCACTGCCTCCGTGCTGCGCGCCGCGTCCGTGACCTGGGAGAGGTGAGCAGATGAGCAGAGGAGCAGATGAGCAGCGGCCAGAGACAGCCGCCGGCGGCATCAACATGGGCAAGTGGATGAGCCTGTTTGGCTCGCTTGTGCAAGCGATGGCAAGGCCGCACCAGCAATGCAAGCCAGAGGCAACAGCTACGCCTGCACGTGCCCGGCTACCGCGCCTCCCTGCACCCTGCCCACCTCGAAGGGCAGCACGGCCGAGCGGCTGACACAGCGGATGGAGGTCACCTGCAGCTCCACCTGCAGCAGCAGCAATTGAAGCAGTCAAGTCTCCACTGTTTCTTCAAGCATTCGTCCCTTACAGCGGCAAGCCGTGATCGAACCACGCAGCGCTGTGAAATCTGCTGTTGCTGCGGTCTGCGGCCCAAGTCATGCCTCCACTCCACAGCACGCCGCCCGGTCGTACCACTGCCACCGCCACCCCCTGTCCTCCCCGCGCCTCCCGCACCTGCGACTGTGAGCAGCCCTCGATGGCTGCCTCCGGCTTCACCAGGTTGCCCTCCACATCCACAATGGACTCGCGGGGCAGGGCCGAGGCGTACTTGACCATGCCCTGCAGGCAGCGGCGGCACCAGCGCAACAGGATCACAAACATGCCCCACCGCCTGGCGAGTGCAATGTGTCGGGCACTCGCAGCCACAGAAGGGCGTGCCCGGCCTGCATGTTGTAGCTGGGTCTCATGCTGAGGTGTGTGCTCGCAACACGTGCCTCTACACAAGCTGCGTCCACTGCCTCCACATATCCCTCCGCCCCGCCCCCCCCACCGCTCGCCTTGCTGACGGTCTGGTCGTCCACAAACATGGCGGCCTGCACCGTGGCGGTGGCCTGACGCAGCACCAGGAAGCAGCTCTTGCCCTTGCCGCGCACGTTGTGCACGCGCGCCCGCACCAGCACGCTCTGGCCCACGCGGAATGGCGTGAGGGACGCCACGTCGCTCCACACACGCTCCGTCTGGGCCTGCGGCAGCATGTGCCGAGGCGCAGAGCTATCATGCACCCGATGCAGCCAGCCAGCTGCACAGCAAGCAAACTGAATGCCACAGCCCAGCAGCGCAGAGCGGCTTCATGGCAGCACGGCGTCAGGCCGACAGCCATCCAGTCGGTGGCATGCAAGCTCCGCACCACATCGTAACCGCACAGGAGCAAAGCAGCGCTGCCAGCGCACATATTTTAGCACCACACTGTACCACGCCAACCAGTGCTGCGGCAGCAGCGTCCAGTGCCGCTTCCCAGCCCCACCTGGCTCTGCACCAGCTCCGTGTCGCCGTAGCGGTGGGCCAGCGGGTCGTCGGCCTCGGGCGCCGTCACCGACCCCTGCTTCTGGCCGCGCTGCGCCGCCTGCGGGGCGCCAGGGTGAGAGCGGCGGCGTGCGAGGGGGGTATTGGGGCCGACTGACAGCAGCGATGCCCCAGTGCGCCAGCAAGCACAAGCAAGGGGTCAGTCGGCATATGGCGGCAGCGCACGGCGGGAAACAGTGGTGTTGCGCCGCACCCGCGCCGCCTTGGCCGCCTCCTTGACCGCCTTCTCCGCAGCCTTGGCCTTCTTGCGCGCCTCGCGCTCCGCCTCCTGCAGCGGGGAAACACACATGGATTGGCTCAGGTGCGCAGCCAGCCGCCATGCAGCGGCAGACGACGGGCGGTGGCGCTGCTGCCGGTGGCGCCCAAGCAGCGCGGCGCGGGGCTCTGATCGGCGATCTGGTGCCTGCATGTGCCGCACAACGCGATCATGCCGCGGGGAGTGCCCAGCAGGCCGTGGGGGAGGCGGGGCGCATTGCCCCCATCGCGCTGCACGCCCACCAGCCGGCGCCTCACCAGCTCCTCCTTGCTCTTCTCCTGCTGTTGCAGCTTCATCTGCTCCACCGCCTCTGCGGCGCCGTCCACGCCGGCCATTTTGCAAGCCGCTCGCTGCCTTGTGCGCTCAGCAGCGGGTCCACAAGCGATCCAGCAGCGCAGGAAGCGACGCGGGTAATGGTTTGCCGCCATGCCATCCCCTGCATGGGCGGCGGCTGGCGGCAGCGTCGCTGTCGTGCCCCGTTGACCGCCGGTCAATGCCAGGAGGCGTTGGTAGGGGAGCAGGCCAGTGAATGCGATGTGTACAGTTGGTGCGACTGGCTGCAGGTCTGTGTGGTCATGCAACAGCATGGGGTGAATCTGCCCAAAGCGTCGCCTGGGCACTCCTGCGCGTGCATGCGTATTTGTGAGTTGCTGCTGGAATGCGCAGCGTACGCTGCTGCCCATCCGTCAGTGTTAAACACATTATAAAGTAAGGGGCAGCCCATCAGGCAAGTCTCCCTTTGCGTCACGCATCGTTTACGGGTCAGCCGCGGCTCGGCTGCTGGCGCCAAGCAAGGATGACAACCCGAAGCCTGAGCACCGTCCGCACGCTTCCCGGCACTCCTCATTCCACACCCGCCAATCCAAGCAGCCATGGCGTCGCCACAAGTCTTCCCAGACGCCGCCGCTATGCGGGCCTGGAGCCGGGAGCAGCGGCGGCAGGGCAAGACCGTTGGATTTGTGCCCACGATGGTGCGTCATGCCATTGATTGTGCCCGATTGCCGGTCGGCTGCTGCAGCGCTCCGTTCTGAACGGCACTCTCGTGTCCTGCAGGGCTACCTGCACGACGGCCACATCTCGCTGGTCAAGGCAGCCAAGTAAGCAATTTGATGGCCGCGCTGCAGTGGCTTGGTTGTTGTCCCCGCCGCCGCCGCCGCCGCCGCCTGCCGTGCTGGTGCCACCATCAACCATGCCGGCCTGCCGCTCTGGGCTGCAGGGAGCAGTGCGATGTGGTGGCGGCCTCCATCTATGTCAACCCTACACAGTTCTCCGCCAACGAGGACTTTGGGGTCTACCCACGCAGCGAGGTCAGTTGTGTGGTGTTCGTTGGGCAGCCATCTCATCGCATGCAGTGATGGCAGGCTGTTCATGCAGCCGACATGCTGCTGCCGCTGCTGCGCTCAGCCGTGTGCTGCTTGGCCATGCCTCGTGCAGGCTGAGGATCTTCGCAAGCTTGCCGAGGCCGGCTGTGCCGCCGTCTTCATGCCTGCTGCGCTGTACCACCCCGGCAGCAGCGGCACGGCAGCGAATGCAGCGATGGTGGTGGGTGCCAGCGATGCGGTGGACCCAGAGTCGCACGAGACGTGGGTCACTGTGGAGCGCCTCAGCCAGGGGCTGTGTGCCAAGACGCGCCCCCACTTCTTCCGCGGCGTGTGCACGGTGCGCCCGAGGGGCTGGGCATGTTGGCCGGGGCGGAGCCGAAATCTGCGGAATGTCGGTTGCGGATTGTGTTGCAGAATGTGCAGTTGCCACACAGCAGTGATGTCCTATGCCATGATGCGTCATCTGTGCCATGCCATGCCATCCATGCCGTTTGCCATCCATACCCTTCGCCATGCCACCTGCTGCCGCGCTGCCACTGGCTGCACTCATGCCGTGCCAAGTCTCTTTTGGCATGGCCACCTTCCTACCTACCTTGCCCAGGTGGTGACCAAGCTGTTCCACATTGTGGAGCCGGACGCGGCTTTCTTTGGCAAGAAGGACTACCAGCAGTGGCGCGTCATCCAGCGCATGGTGCGGCGCTGCGGGGTGGAGGTGGCGGGGAGATGGGGGCTGTATGTGCATGGCATGATGTTGCGTGGCATGGTATTGAGCTGCTCGTGGCATGGCATGGCAAGCTGCTGGCTGAATGGAACAACCCAAGCGTGAAGTCGCCCCATTCACGAGTAGTGTGCCATGTGCCATGCCATGTGCGTTTCCATGCCCAGTCCGCATGTCATGCCGCGTCGTGATGACAGACCGTGTTCCAGCCATGCCAGCTGTGCCATGCTAGAAAGCCGTGCCATGCTGCACCAAGCATGCAAAGGCCTTCCTGTGGCATGTCCCACCATGCATGCCGCTGTGATGCCATGCCGCCACATGCAAAACGGCCGCCGCTCTCCATGGCATGCCATGCTGTTGCCCCGCCCGGAACCCTTGCTTGCCATCACCATCTGCCATGTCTGGCCGCTACCCCGCTCCTCCCCAGGTGCGGGACCTTGACATGGCCATTGAAGTGGTGGGCATGCCCATCCGCCGCGAGCCAGACGGGCTGGCCATGAGCAGGTGCAGACTTGCTGGTTTGGGTGGCTAGCTAGACCAACTGTGGCTGCAGGCAGATCGACACGCTCGCATGGGCGGGTGGAAGCCAACTACGTGCTACTGCGCTTGTCATGACAGTACCCTACACCGTTCGCTGCTGGCATGGCTGCTGTCCTGCGACGGCTCTCAACGTCTACCCACCGCTGCTGCACTCCCACCTCGCTGTGCAGCCGCAATGCGCTGCTCACTCCCGAAGACCGGCAGCGCTGCGTGTGCATCTCCCAAGCGTTGGCGGCAGCGCGCGAGGCAGCGGTGGCAGGCACCACCACAGCAGCAGCGGAGCTGCAGCGGCAGGTGGCGGACACGATAGCGGCAGGCGGCGGCCGGGTGGATTATGTGGAGGTGAGAGGCGGAGGCCCCCCGGGTTTCTCAGCATGCCCGGGGCGGTCGGGCTATTGCTGGTGCATCTACATGCCGCTGATGCTGGGAACGCCTGGCTGCATTTGTGGCATTGTCATCCAGCATGCTTGCCCATGCTTGGCTGCTTTGCAGGTGGTGGATGCGCGCACGCTGCGGTCCGTGGAGGATGTGAAGGGGCGGGAAGTGCTGATTGCAGTGGTGCGCTGGGCTGCTGGGCGGACTGGAAGTTTAGCTGCTTGGGCACTTTGCTGCGTGCACTACTCACTGCGCCACTCGGCTGCCGCCGCTTGCGCTAGACATGCATAACTCGTCTTGCTCTGAGCCTGCCGTTGCCCGTGCTGCTGCCACAGGCCGCGTTCTACGGCAAGGTGCGGCTTATCGACAATGTTGACTTCACAACCTGAGCCCATCCTTCCTTCAGCGCGGCTGGACACCGGCTGCGCTGTGGCTCAGCATCCAGCTGGGCTGTCATGCCCTGCTGCCTTGCCATTCATTCATGCGACAGCAGCCTCATTGAGAGGAAAGAACTTGTTTTGAGTTTGAGAGGAAAGAACTTGTTTACAGTTTATCACACCATTGCAAACATGCCACAGGCAAAACCAAGGACAGCAGCAGATGTGCAACCAGCTGGGATGAGGCAAAGACGGGACAGAGAACGAGTCGTGCTCCCCTTGTAACACGATGTACAGAGGCGGCAGGGCAGCAGTACAGCACCTCACAACCCAGCAGGGCTGCCCCTCACACAGCCTCAACCAGCACCTCCTGCAGGCTGCTGGAGCGCTGGGCCGCCAGGCGCTGCTGCCAGCGGTGGCGCACCGCACGCTGCCTCCGCCACTCGTCGTGCCTGCTGCGGGCGGCTGCAGCACGCACGTGTGGGCTGCCAGGAGCTGCACCGCGGCCACCTTCTGTGACCCCACTGCTGGCCTCTTGCTGGCTTGCTGCCTCTGCTGCCTGGGTCAGTGCCTCGTAGGCGGTGGAGCACAGGTGATCACGCCACATGTGCGGGGAGAGGAGCAGGCCCTCGGCTGCGGGTGGGGACAGTGGGCACGGTGGGGCAGGTTGAAGCGCAGGCAGATCATGCTGGAAGACAAACACGCACATATACATACACACGCAACTGAGGTGGCCACAGAAACTGCGCCAGTCTCACAGATGATGTCCTCGGGACCGATCCACACGGCCTGCCACGACTTGGACTGACGCGTCTTGATGGGCCTGTGCAGGGAGCAGCGGGGCAGGCAGAATGGTGCACCCTCGGGTGGCGAGTTGAGTAGGACATGCAGCGCGTGGCATGTTGTGCCTGCCCAGGCGCAAACGACACTGCTGGGCCGCTGGGTGTGCTCCGCGACCCACCGCAGGAACACGGTGCGGCCGGGTGGGTACATGGGCAGGGGCTGGCCAATGCGTGTCCTGCACGACATTGTGGTGCAGCAGCAGCGCTGATGAGCACACTGTCACACTCACGTTGACATTTGGCAGCACCTGTCAGTGCCCAGCACAACCAATGCCTGGGTGCCAGATGCCTGCCGTCTGCGGCACCCCGTTTACCCCACCTGCTCTCGTGGTAGCGCTGCAGCACTGCCAGCGGTTCTGGAGGGATCTCGTCATACCTGCGGCAGCAAGGGCGGAGAGCCAGCGGTCAAACCACAGTTGGACAGCGGCATGCCAGCAGGCACGTACACGGTTTAAACGCATGGAGACACCCAGCTCAACTGCTGGCCCTGCTCTGAACACACTGCATTCGAAAGCACTGGCTAGGCTCACCGCCAGAACAGGTCCCGGAACTGCTCCTTGCGGTGGCGCCACCAGGGGAACAGCAGGACCTGTGGGGGAGAGCAGGCAGCGGCAAGAAATAGCCGGGCTGTGCAGCAATCCTTCGTCCCACCTCCCAACAGCAATGAGGCAACACGGCGCTGCGCTTGGCCTCCACCCCACTTGCCCCACCTTGAGCTTGGGCTGCTTGCAGCGGGCCAGCGCCGTCACCATTTCGTCCATGAGGCGTGACAGGTTGGACACAGTGGCGCGCGGCACCGCGTCCTTGCCCACAACCACTGCAGCGCGGGAATCAGGGTCGCAAGTTCCAGTGCCAGTCGGTCACACAGTGCGGGGGCATGTTGTAAAGCCATGAGCCATGCTGCACCGGCGCCGGCCCCTCTCTGCTCTCCCGATCCCATGCCCTCCTGCATAACGCACAACCATCATTGGGCTCATGCCCCACCCGTGCGCACCGCAGGTGGTGAAGCGTCGCATGGCGTACGCCAGGTTCTTGCTGACCAGGCCTCCGGGGCAGCAGAAGGCCAGGCACTTGAGGCCGGGGAAGCTCTCACGCAGCTTCAGGCTCACCAGCGCCGCCGCGCCCGCACCCAGGCTGCAGGGTTGGCGGGAAGCTGGGTGAGCAAGTGACGAGCCGCAAGTAATGTGTAGATTAATCGAAAGTGCTGTAGGTGCAGCGGAAGGCTGCACGTGGATGGCTTCTGGCCAGCCGCTGCCTGTCGTGATTGCCGGTTGCGGCCAGCTTAGCAGCGTGCCTCAGCCCCTCACCTGTGGCCCAGCACAATCAGCTGCCAGCCCTCCTGCTCGATCTTGCGCCGCATGATCTCGCCCACCTGCAGTGCAGGCAGTGCAGCCAGAAGAATGCAGTGGGTAGCTGGGATGAGTGACTGGGCGAGAAGAAAGGCGATGGGCGCCAAGGTGTATGAGCTGTGTGCCGTCCAGTGATTACAGCACAGCTGGCTTCCCTGCAGCGAGCTGCCAATCCGCCTCAGCCAGGCCTCACCTGGCGCCCAGGCGACATCTCCCCCTCCCCATCCGCCCCCGCCTGCTGGCCGCCCCGCCCCGCCCGCTCCTGCTGCCTCATGCTGAAGTGCTGGAAGCCCGACCCTGGCTGCCCATCTGTGCCCTCAGACCCAGGCCCAGCCGGCCCTGGTGCTTCAGCGTCTGCATGCGCCGCCCCGCCGCTGGTGCCCGCCCACAGCCTGCCCTGGGCGCCGCCCCGCTGGCTCGACTGCTTGTTGGCGGCCGAGGTGCCGGCTGAAGTGCGCTGGCCTGCTGCAGGTGTGCTGCCTGTGCTGCCTGTGCTGCCTGCAGCAGCAACAGCAGCAGCAGCACCCCCACCACTGCCAGTCTGGTAGGCCTCCGCCCCAGCATCGTCCCTGCCAGCATCAGCATCATACTGCCCCTGCCGCCGGCCAGTGCCGGCAGTACCGTGACGGCGGCGGCCGCCGCTGCTGCTGCCGCTGCCGCCACGCTGCGCTTCCTGCTGCTCCGGCGCCACATAGTCGCTGACCTCCTCGTCTTGCACCAGCTGCGGCATGTGTGCGATGGCAAGCATTGTTGTGAATGCCATCGCTCCGCGGAGCATTTGCCAACACCGGTTTGCACACTGCGTCGTGGTGCAGTGCACACCTGCTTTCTCGCGCCCCTCTGACTGCTGCAACAGTCTCTCCTGTTCTGCCCACCTGCTGCAGGATGCCCCGCTCAGTCATGTCCTCAAAAATGGCCTTGGCAGCAGCCGCCATGCCAGCGTGTGCGAATGCGGGCTCCGACAGCTCCTGTGGAGCAGGCAGGCGTGGCAG
This sequence comes from Chlorella sp. Dachan, assembly GCA_006782975.1. NCBI lineage: Eukaryota > Viridiplantae > Chlorophyta > Trebouxiophyceae > Chlorellales > Chlorellaceae > Chlorella > Chlorella sp. Dachan. Next base: position 69,328 of record RRZL01000034.1, read on the forward strand.
GGAGTGCACTGTGTTGAGGCAGACACACATCTGGCAAAGTGACACACATATGGCGAAGCAAGCTGGGCTGCGGGGAGAAAGCTCGACCTTGAGGTGGCCCATTTAGCTTGGTGGTCGTCAGGTACAAAGGCACACCACAGCCCTCGTTCCCTGGGGCCCACCTGCTTGATGTCTTCGAGCAGCCAGGAGTCCAGCGGCTCGGGGTACACGATGGCATCGGTGACGATGTCCGCAGCCGAGATGGTGCCCCTGCCACGAGGGAGACGAATGAGCAGTGTGTGGGGAATGGAAGCGGGAGCTTAACTGCCGGAACCTGGCTCTCTGTACTTCGGAAGCACAGGAAGACATGCGTGCAGCAATGATTCCACTGCGGCACTGCTTGCACAGCTGTTCTCGAGGACGGGCCCCATGCGTTCATCAAAGGCCAAGCCTCTGCCCTCACCGGATGGCCAGCACCACCGCGCGCTCAGCGTTATCCAATGCAATCAGATAGGGCAGGTGGGCCAGCACGCGGTTGCTGCGGGGCAGGGCAAACACGGGGGAGTGAAGAGGGGCTTGAGCCAAACCGCCACGGTGCTGCCTGCCTGCGACACGTGTTGGTCAAGACCACTCTGCATTCTGGCTGCCTGCGATTTGCTGTTTCCTATCAACATGCAGCCAACCTGCAGTTGAGGTGCAGCAGCTCAATGGCCTGCGTGGCACAGGCATGGAGGCGGCCCAAGTCAGCTTGGTTCTCCGCCATCTGGGCAGTTGGCGCTGCACCCCAGGCCGCACACTACAGGGCCACCCAGTGCAAAGGGCACCACCCACCTCCTCGTCCTCCAGGCTCTCCAGCTCAGACAGGCCCTGGAAGACCACCTGAAGCAGGTAGCAGAGGCAATGGGGAGAGGTCGAATGCGCGCATCGACAGCGCTGAGCGTCCGCCGCTTGAAGTTCAAGTGCTCCCATGAGCTGCAGTTCAGCAGCGCGATAGCAGCGCACCCTCCACTCCTGCTAATCCTCTCCCTCCCATCCCTCACACCCCACCTTCTGCGGGTCGATGGGCGAGGCCATGCAGCCGCAGCAGAAGAGGACGTCCACGCCGGAGGAGGGCGCCTCGACTGCAGGCAGGTCGCGTTGAGAGTGCAGCTCAGATTGCTGCTGCTGGTGCTGCTGCTGCTGCTGCTGCTGCGACCGACCGCAGCAGCATTGCCCAAACCTGCCGGTGCTTGACCAAATGCGTAGGTTAACCAACATTGAGCGGCGGCGACCCGCGCCCCAGGTTGACATCCAACTGTAAGCGATGCTGGCACAATGGCCCACCCTGCCCCTCACTCCAACCTCAGCACCCTCACTCTTGGGCTGCAGCGAGTAGACGGCGTACGAGTACTTGAGGAAGTGCAGCGCCTCGCGCAGCGCCTCGCCCGGCACCCGCTCGTGCCGGCCTGCAACACGGCAACAGGGGCCAGGCAGGTGGTGTTGAGCAGTGGAGCGCCTTTGTGGAGACCGTTATGATTGGCTGTGTGGATGGCTTGCGTGCCCCTGCAAAGTCTGCTTTACTCCTTGCAAAGCTCAGCACCCCTGCCCTGCGCCCCACCTGCATACAGGTCGGTCAGCGCCTCGGCAGGCAGCGGCCCCCGAAACGCGTCCACGTGCTCTGCAAGTCACCAGGACGTTGTGAGCAGAGGGATGGTAGCAAGCGCTCGGGAGGGAGCAGCCGCAGTGGCCAGTGTGCAGTGTAGTGTGCCCAGCCCTGGTGAGAAGGCAGTGGGCAGTGCACATCCTCGCTGCAGCTCCCCGCCGCTCCAGACGTCCGCCCTCCTGGGACCCGCCCACTCACCTGAGGGCGTGATGACGGTGGGGTACTTCAACGTGAGCTGCTTGTCCAGCTGCAGCCGGCTGGAGGCCACGCTGCCGCCCGTCGCCGAGGCGCCACCCACCGAGGATGCGCCAGATGCAGAGGCCGCCTTGCGGCCTCGCACCAGCGGGCTGCCGCTGTCGGCTGCTGCCGCTGCCGCAGCTGCCGCAGCCGCCTCGGCCACAGCTGCCGCCGCGGCCTCATCGGCGGGCGGGATGGGCGCCGCAGGGTCGGGCGGCACTGCTGGGGCTGCAGGCGCTGGCTGCCCACCTGCGTCTGCCTCTGGAGACGCTGTGCTGGACTCGGTCGCAGTGCTGGGCGATGCACCGGCGGCGGCGGCAAAGGGCGACACTGTGGCCAGCTCGTCATCCTCCCCCGCTGCCTCCCCTTGGGCATTGCCCGCCGCACCCTCCGCCCCGGCCTCCTCTGCTTCCGCTTCTGCTGCAGCGCCCGACTGACCCGTGGCGCCACTGGCCAGGCTGCTCAGGCCCTCTGCTGCTGCCACCCGGCTGCTGGCGGTTGAGAACCAGATGGAGGGCGCCTCTGGATCGATCTGCACTGCTGCCAGGTCCAGCGAGTCCGACTGCAAGCCGGAGAGCGGCGGTAGAGGCGGTGGGGGGGGAGTTTTCCGTCATGGCCAGCTCAGGCGGTGGTGGTTGGAACTAGCCCACACTGAGCAAGTCTGCAGGGTGGGCAGCTGCCCACGCCCGGTCCTGTTGCTCCTTCCTTTTCCTTCCTTTACCCACCTTCTGCAGGTGCAGCGCCGCCGCCTCCTCCAGCAGCTGGCCGCCGCCCAGCTCCCAGATCTCCGCCTCAATGGCGCCCGCCAGCTGGTCGGCCACCTCCTGCGGGGGGAGAACAACACGTTTGGTGGGTTTGTCTGCTTTGGATAAGGAGAGGCACAGCCGGGTGGGCTTGTCAGGCAACTGAGTCTGCAACAACTTCAAAGGTTGCGGTGCAGCAGTCCGAACTGTGCGCCGCACCCACCTGGTCGGGTAGGCTGGCCGGCAGCTCCTCCAGCAGCTGTTCCGCCTGCTGCACCTGCAGCGACAGGGCGCCGGCAGCACATCAGGTGGAACCGTCGCACAACCCATTGGGGCTGGCCAGGCCTCAGACCGCACTGAACCAGGCAGCCTGCACAGCTCCCTCGCCACCTGCTCGGTTGAGGGCGGAGCGCCGCCGGCCTGCACCGCCGCCAGCTGCTCGGCAGCCGTCATGCGCTCATCCAGGCGAGCCACATTGTCGGCTGTGAGCGGCAGGCTGCCTTGTGTGCCACCAAGAGATGCCGCCTGGGCTGCTGCTGGGCCAGCTTCCTGCCCCTGCCCCTGCCCCTGCCCCGCCTCGTGCTGCAGCTGGCGCAGGGCGGGCGCCGGCAGGCTAATGCCTCCCAGGTCGGGCGGGCCCTGGGGCTGCGAGAAGCTGGCCGCTGGCTCGGGTGGTGCCGCAGCTGGCTCGGCGGCTGCCGCAGCTGCCGCTGGCGTGAAGGCATCCTCTGCCCAGCTGACGGTCTTACCCCTGCGGCCTGGCTTGGCCAGGGTGCCAGGCGGCGTCACCTGCTGCTGCGGCAGCTCTGGCCCGTTCTCTGCCGCCTGCCCTACTATGCCATCAGCTGCTGGCCCCTGCTGTGCCTGCTGACCCTGCTGCACCCGCTGCCCCTGCTGTGCCGCAAGCATTCGGTCCAGCTCAGCGTCGGTGGGCACATCATTCACAGAGGCGGTGCTTGAGGCGTCGTCGTCGCCCTCTGTGCCAGGGCAGGGGAATGAAGTCACTGGGGGGCAGCAGTTGGAGGCGCTTTGCTTGGGAAAGCGCCCGCAAGATGCTGGCGGCCAGACTGCAGCACCGATCGTCCAGCCACATGCGAGGAACCTTGCGGGAGGCACACTGCTTTGGCAAGCGGGTCCTTCAAATCACATACGGTGCTTCTTCCCGGCCGCCCCACCCACGCACCTTCTTCGTCAGACGACAGCAGCTCCTCGCTGCTGGTGCCGCTGCCTGCCGCGCCGCTGCGGATGGCCTTGTACACCGGCAGCAGTGCCTTGGCGATGCGCAGGCGGCGCCGCCGGTTCTGGGCGGCGGAAGCCAGGAACAACGCTGCCGTGATGTCGGTGGCGTCCAAGTCGACGTGGCTGAGCAGGCCTGCGGTCAGCTCTGCAATGTTGGTCAGCGGAGGGCGCTTGCCGTCGGGGCGGCGGACCACCTGGGGCGGGGAGGGTGGGCAGGGAATTCCAGGTATGCAAGCGCGCTTGCACTATAGCATGATACCCGGCGGCATAGTTGCATGCTTGTTGCTGGCTTGTAACAGGGGGCCATGCCGCCACGCCAGGCACCCTAAGCTCACGTTTTGGTGGCAGCACAGCATGGCGGCCACGCACTCGCAGCGCGCCTCCCAGCTGCTCAGGTCGTTGTGCTGCGGTGGGTTGAGCGGGTCGGGAGGGAGGTGTACCAAGGCAATCTTCACTTGTCCTTGCCATGCAAGCTCACCAATGGCACGACAATCGCAGCACAATCCGACTTGGCAGCATTGGCACGACAGCAACAGCGCCGGCTCGACCCCCCAACCCTTCCCACCTGCGGGTACGCGTTGTACGTGATGGCCACCCCAATGGCAGCAACAGTGAGGAAGCCCAGCGTGCCAAACACAAGGCCCTGGGCCAGGTTGGTCACTGCGCGCAGTAGGGGCAGCGGCCTCACAGGCGGGCTAGGCTGTCGGCGGCCGGCCAGGCAGCATGACTCGGTGCTCGTTAGCTGCCATGCGCACAGCTGTGGCGGCTTGCGGCTCACCGGTCAACATGCATGCATGCACCCCCTTGTCCCACCTGCATTGCGCCGGTCCAGCGGCCAGCAGTCGGGCTGCAGGTGCGTGCTCACGTACGCACCCCACGCTGCAAGGCACAAGGCAACGGGGCGGCGGAGGCCCGATACATGAAGCAACCCAACTGCTGTTGCAGCTATATGTTGCACGCATTGGAGCGCCCTACACGGCCACCCAGCTGCCAGGAACCTGCACCCCACACACGCCCGCCCCGCTGCACACCTGCCAGCCCCAGCTGCAGCACCAGCGGCGCAGTGGAGGCGTAGAGCAGCGGCACCACCCAGCGCCGCTTGCTGGCCTCAAAGGGCGCGCCTTGCAGGCTGTGCCGCACCAGCAGCACGTCTATTACCAGGTTGAGCGCAAAGATGAGCAGGAAGGCGCCGAACAGCGCGGCATACTGCGCCCCCTCGTGGCTGGTGCAGTGCCCCGGCCAGCCGTCTGTGGCGCCGGCCCACAGGAGCAGGATGATGATCCACGCCGCGTGGAACAGCCCCGACAGGCCGGCGGGGATTGCCACTATGTCTGCAATGGGCAGGGAGGGTTGGGGTGTGCAAAGCCGGCAGCCAAATGCTAGCCATTGCTCGAGGACTGCCCAGGCACCGCGCCGCGGGGTGCCCGCACGCTGCCGCCCCGCCGCCGCCGCTCACCGGTGCTAAAGTGCCAGCGCCTGCCGTACAGTTTGGCGCTGGGCATTGTGCCCGGGCTCAGGGGTGCACACAAGGGGCTGGCGAGCTCCAGGGGGCTGGAGGGCTGCGGTGCCGACGTGCAGGGTTCCCGACAGGCTTGCAGCCGCTGCTGCTGAGTGTCGACAGTGCGCACCACTCCGAGATCAGCCCAGGGAGGCACCAAACAAGGCCCTGCCACGCCAGGCGTGCATGAGGAAGCAGGTCGGCTGTGCCGGCTTGGGCCCCATCGCACTTTAACGCATTGCAAACCCGCTGCAGGGCCCAAACCCTGCGATTCAGGAACGCCAGCGCTTGGTTCCAGCATGAGCCGCCAGGCGAAGGGCGACGAGCAGGCAGGGCGGCCCCGGCGCGGCAGGAAGAAGGTGGATCAGGCGCAGAAGGCGCAGCAGGAGCAGGCGGTGGCCCACGCCCCCATTGAGGCGAACGCCCTTCTGACCGCCGTCGCTGGGTGAGCTGGGGGCCTGCCCTCGTGCTGCTCGTGTTCTGCAGGGCGGCAGGGTTTGGTGTAAATGCCGCATGGGCCTGCCTGGGCATGGAGCTCGCCGCCGCCGCCCTAGTGCCGCCGCTGCCCTTACCGCCCTGCTCCCATTCCTATTGAATCTCTGCAGCGCGCTGGCGGGCGCGGTGGCGCGCTTTGTTGTCGGCCCCCTGGACGTGCTCAAAATACGGTTCCAGGTGCAGCTGGAGCCGATTGCGGCGGGCGTCAAGACCAGCCACTACACCTCGATGCGCCAGGCGCTGGTCACCATTGTCAAGGAGGAGGGCATCAAGGCGAGCCGGGGCTGCAGTTGCAGCATGCGCATGTGTAAGGCGCGCAAGCATGCGCTCGTTTGTGCAGTAGCCGGGAGCTGCTGCTGGCTGTGAGCCGTGCAGCAGGTGGCGGCGTGGCATGCCACCAGAGGTGCTGCAATGCACCGGCCATCGCCCCAACATGGTCCCGCACCCCACCACCGCCTCGCAAGCGCAGGGCCTGTGGCGCGGCACCGTGCCCGGCCAGCTGCTGACGGTGCCGTACACGGCGGTGCAGTTTGTGGCGCTGCAGCAGTGCCGCGCGCTGGCTCGGCAGTATGGGCTGTCAGACAGCCCGCGCTGGCAGTCGGCGGTGCCCTTTGTGAGCGGCGCGCTGGCAGGGGCGGCTGCCACCGTGGCCTCCTATCCCTTTGACCTGCTGCGCACCACGCTGGCGGCGCAGGGCGAGCCGCCCGTGTATGCAACCATGACGGACGCAGGTGCGGCTCAGGGCTGGATGTGGCTGCGGTGGGTGGGGGTGCCAGCTGCATGTTGTGATGTTGTGTCGGCCTGGCGTCCTGAAAAGCACCGCAGATGCAGACACCCAGCGCTTGGTGAGCCTGCAGTGCCGCTGAGTGCAGCGTGGCTGCAGTGCTGCTATGTTTGCTGCTATGTTTGCTGCTGCGCCTGCTTACTAGCCCGCTTCATGCCCGCCCCACCCTCTGCGCAGCGCGCGGCATTGTGCGGCAGCACGGCGTGCGCGGCCTGTACCGCGGCCTGGGCGTCACCGTGCTGGAAATCATGCCGTATGCGGCGCTGCAGTTTGGGCTGTATGACGTGTTCAACAAGGCGGCCAACAAGGCGCGGGTGCGCAGTGTGGGAGTCAGCTGGAGAGCGGGTTTGCACGTGGTGCTGCTGCAGCTGCTGGCCGTCATTCTGCTAGTTTGGCATCGCAGGGACGTCTCCTGGCTTTCAAACTGCATGCTTCGATTGATCCAACTGCAGGTGCGGCTGGACCCTGCGCACGCGGACGAGCCGCCGTCCAGCCTGCAGGCCTTTGTGTGCGGCCTGGCGGCGGGCATGCTGGCCAAGTTGGGCACGCACCCGCTGGATGTGGCCAAGAAGCGATTCCAGGTCAGTTAAAAACAAGCATAATATGCTTGGGAGCATGGGGTGGTGGTGTTGAAGTGGGCTTCGAGTGAGGCTGAGAAACAGTCTGCCGTGGTGGTTGTGGCCAACAAGCGCTGCCCGGTGTGCTGGAGTCGCAGCGTGACTTGCAAAGCACGGATGAGTGATGAGCAGCAGCCAGCTTTGGTGGGCGTGGGGACACCTGGCTGAGTGCATGCGCCTGCTTGCATCATTCATCGCTCCTTGCCTGGTCGCACAACTGCTGCAGGTGGCGGGCCTGGCTCGGTCGGCGCGGTATGGGCAGGTGAGGATGAGGCTGGCATCCTGCACACCGTTGCCTGCTTGGGGGCGCTGGGTTGCACCGCCAATCAGACTGCTTGGCTGCTGGGCGCATGCACGCCTTCACCCATCCTGTCGTCCTCTCACGCACACGTCCCCCTCTCGGTGCAGCGCGTCAACCCCGAGGCGGTTCACACGCTGCGGCAGGTGCTGCACGACATCGCTGTGAAGGAGGGTGCGGCCGGCCTGTTCAAGGGAGCCATGCCCTCCATCCTCAAGGCGGCGCCCTCGGCAGCCGTCACCTTTGCGGTGTATGACATGTGCATGTACTGGCTGACGCTGCGGGACCGGCAGGCGGCAGCGGCAGCGGCAGCAGCCGGCGGGGAGGCGCCAGCAGCAGCAGCGGCAGCCAAGCCGGCAGCCCGCAGACCGCTGCATTGAGTTGGTCTCTCTTGCACACCACAACAACCATCGTGCCGATTGTTGCCCCGATGCCCTTGATATTCCTTCAGGCAAAACTGACCTAGCCCTCTGCTTCTCACTTTTCTGCACCGCTCAGTC
>RRZL01000034.1:84905-106051 GCA_006782975.1 Chlorella sp. Dachan
CCCCCCCCCCCCCCCCCCGCCGCGCACACCGGGGGCGATGTAGAAGCCGTCCTCAATGTTGCCCAGGCTGCGCATGGCGGTGGACATGTAGTCGGTGGAGGACAGCACCGCGTTGTGGGTGCCGCCCGCGCCCGCGCCAAAGCCCTGGAACAGGCTGTCCACCATGTCGCGCCCGCGCGTGATGTCCTGCGGGGGTGGAGGCAGGGGACACGGGCCGGTTGGCGGGGGCACACATGCCGAGAGGCCAACGCAACCAACCGGCGCCGCATGCTGGGGCGTTGATGCGGCGGGTGCCGCCGCCCTGCCACCAGCTCCCCGAGGGAAGGAGAGCTTGAGCAGAATTGGTGACCCGCACCTGCTGATCGTCAGACATGTCCATGTCGGCGTCCATGCCGCGCCAGCGGCCCTGCACACACGGCAACAGCAGCGAAATGCGACCGTTGGAGCCACTGGCAGATTCAAACGGCGCCTGGGCGCCGGGCGCGGCCGCCCTGCACCTCCTCTCCCGCCCACGCGTGCTGGCTGCCGCTGCGACGCACCTTGGTGTTCTTCTGGCCAGAGCTGCCGCCTGCGCGCGCCCACACGCGCGTGCCGTTCTGCACCTGCAGCAGGAGGGGGCCAACGGCAGCGGGACGCGTTTCGGCAAAGCGCTCGTTGGCGGGCTGACTCAGCGCATGCTGCTGCAGTGTCCTGCTGCCCCAGCCTTCTAGTTGCCTGCCCAAGCGCTGCAGCCGCTGTTTGGAGGACCAGCCGTGCTGCAGCCGGCTGCTGCACCAGACGCAGGGGCGCTGACGTCAGATAAGGGCGGGGCCGGCAGTGGCGCCCCCCCGGCTCACGTTCTGGCGGGCCACGCGCGCGCCGCCCAGCGAGGAGCGGGAGCCGGTCACGGCGCTGCAGAAGGGAGGGCGGAAGGGCGGGCTGGTGGGCGGATGGGCGCTCGGGGCTCCATTTCGCCTCGATCGCCTCTTCTCTCCTCCCCGCCGTGTTTGTGGTGGCCCCAAGGGCACTTGCTGGACACGCAGGCCCGTCCCGTGGCGCCCCGCAACCCACCTGCACATTGCGGGCGCCATTCTTGCTGCTGCGGGCTGGCTGGGGGCTGGTGCGGACCGCAGAAGGGAGCGGAAGGACCTGCTGGCGAGAATGCACCGGGCGAGAGGGGCTGCGCGGCCACGGGGCAGCTGTTTGGGCAGGCCAGTCTACCACCGCCCGCTGTGGCGCAGCGCGCCGAGGCGCCTGCATGGGCGACCTTCGTTGAGCTGGGCGGGCCAAACCGTAACGCGGAGCGATTTGTAGGGGCAAGCCAGCAAACATGGCGGCCACCCAGAGCCAGGAACACCCGGCACGGTGAGGACCGGGCGCGGCCGCAGCGAGCAGCGCCCTCTGCTCGAGCGGGGGCCTTGCCTGAGCTCAGCACGTTTCGATGGTTGACCGGACGAGGCGCGGGGCCGGACGCACGCCCGCCGCTGCCCGCCGCCAGCGGGGCCGCCGCTCGAGCGCCGCTTTGCCGCCTGCTGCAGCTTCGCTCGTGACACTGCTGGCTTGCTGGCTCTCCCCACCTGCGCAGGCTGCTCATCTCCTCCATCAGGAAGCCAATCTCGTATGTGCCTGCCGCCAAGGTGGGAGCGCGCCTGGGACACTGTGTGGCAGGCGCTTGATGTGTGCGGCTGCTCCGGCTGCTCCGGCTGCTCCGGCGGGCTCGCATGATTCACCCAGGCCACTCAGCTGTCCTATCTGCTGCTGCCTCCCCCGCTTCACCCGGCAGCGCCTGCTCCAGGAGCACGGCGAGGTGCACCTGTCGGCGCTGGGCATCGCCTGCAGCAGCATGGTCACGGTGGCCGAGATACTGAAGGCCCGCAAGTGAGAGCGGGCGGTGGGTGGCGCACGGCGTCTGACGTGCCCAGCTCACGTGCCGACATGCAGCTGGCGCGGCGCTGCCATGCGCATGATGCCACTAGGTTCACTGCGCTGGGGGTGCTCTTTCTCGCTGCTCCTAAATAAGGCTGGGAACCATGCCCCGCAGGCTGGCGGTTGAGAAGCGGGTGGGCACGATGCTGGAGCTGCTGCAGGACGAGGCGCGGCCGCGGCAGAAGCCCAAGATGGAGGTGCTGCTGGTCAAGAGCCCAGAGGTGCGGCCGCTGCGGCTGCTGGGTGCTGCTGACAGCAGCCCACACTCCGGTGGGGCGGGAGCGCGGTCGCTGGGTGGGCCATCAACCTGCTACTGGTCCACGGCTCCTTGCAGCGGCAATCGTGGTCGCAGCTGCATAACTTTGACTTGCTTCCCTGCGCAGTTCGATGCGCTGATTGCGGCGGAGAAGGCAGAGGCGGAGGAGGCGGCGGCTGCCAAGGCGGCCGCAGCAGCCGAAAAGAAGGAGGCAGAGGCGAAGAAGGAGGAGGCGGCAATTAAGGCCGAGGAGCCAGCTGCTGAGCCGGCCGCCGCATGAGCAGCAGAAGCTACAGCCAGCTGCTGCTGCGTGTGGCCTAGGAGGCGCACGCAGCGCCAGCCGCTGCCAGGGGAGGCTTGCCAGCTGCCCGCGCGCTCGCTGCGCCGCCAGGCATGCATTGTGCCTGCTGCCGGCGCCGGCTAGAAGCAGCGCAGGCGCGGCCGCCTTGCCCCAGGTGCCCTGCTCCCCCACTTGTTGTACCACCACTGGCCACGCGCTGACGCCCGTTGTGCTTGCGAATCGACTGCCAGTTCGGCTCTGTACACTTGCAACACTGCCACTTGCTTCTCCCTCCCCGCTTGCTGCTCCCCGCTTCCCTTGCCTCGCTCCCGAGTGCTTGTCGTTGTTTGTTGTTTGCTTATCCCGTGTGCTCTTGATGTTGACGTGCGAAACATGTGTAGGACTGCTGACTCGCACCGACACCGGCACCTGGAAAGTGAGTTCAAACAAAGGAGCCAAGGTCTTGGCGAGACGAAACCTAGTCCTTTTTGCTGTCTTTGCCTGCTGCTGTTGCAGCCGGTTCTGCTGCACCGTCTGCTGCTGCCACCACCTCCTCCCCGCCCGCCGCATCCCCTGCTTCTGCTTCCGCTGCTGCCTCCGCTGCCGCATCGCCGTCCGCCTGCGCCGCTGCGGCCGCCTCCACCTCTGCCGACAGCTCATTGATGTAGGAATCCAGGTCCAAATCATCCTCATCACCCTCTCCGCCAAACTCATCACCGCCTGTGCTGCCCGGCGCCGACGACGAGATGGCCACCTGGGCAGAGGACAGCAGGCGATGGAAGGGTGTGGTTCAGGCATGCCCGCCTGGCGCAGGCGCGCAGGTCTGTGCTTCAAACAACGCCCTGCCTCAGCGCAGGCAGTGAGTGCCGATGCCTGCGCTCGCAGCCGCCCGCTGCGCCCGCCATCACACAACACAAACGTGCACTGGCGCTGCCAAACCACCCGCTCAAAACAGCAGTGGCCCCACCTGCAGGTAGGCCTCCAGGTCCGGATCTTCCTCCAGCATGCCCGCTGGTGGCGCCTTTGCCTCGCCTGCCGCCACGCCTGCCGCCGTGCCCGCTGCCGCACCCGCCNGCCGCAGGGCTGCTGCTGCTGGCGGCCGCGGCGGCAGTGGCAGAGTCGGGGGAGCTTCGGTCGCCGCGCACGCTGCCGACCAGGTTTGACAGCTCCAGCCCCGCTCGCTGCCGCCCCGAGGCGCTGGCGCTCTGCAGCTTGCTGCCCAGCTGCTTCAGCTGGCTGCTCAGGCTGGTCAGGGAGAAGGCGTCGCCCGCCGCCTCGTCTGCAGGGCAGGGCCGGAGGACAGCTCAGGTTACGTTGAGGGCGACCGGGTGCCCGGCCTCAGCAGCAGGCACCGAGGGCTGCCCTGCCCACTGCCCACCCTCCTGCCTGCAGGCATCCTCGCCCTGCCCACTGCCCACCCTCCTGCCTGCAGGCATCCTCGCCCTGCCCACTGCCCACCCTCCTGCCTGCAGGCATCCTCGCCCTGCCCACTGCCCACCCTCCTCCCAGCCCTGCGCAGCCCAGCACGAACCTTCAAACGCGGGCAGCGCGTCATCAGGGCCCCAGCTGTAGGCTGCATCCGGCAGGTGCTTGCGCGCCAGCGTGAAGTACACGTGCCAAAAGTGTTCGTCAGTCATGTACCTGCAAGGCGTGGCGGGAGGGCGGAAGCACGCCGTAGTGTGGCACTCGGCAGGAGTGCAACACCGACACCCCGGTTGAGGTTGCAGCTAGAGTGGCGCGTAGGCACCTGGCCCGCAGCTCCCGCGCCAGCCCAGCCTGCCCAGCAACCCGACCCGGTACACGCTGGTTGCTGGGCAGGCGGCGCGTCGTCCTCACTCACTTTGGGCAGAGCACAAAGCGCAGCTCATTCACTTCTTTCAGCGCCTGCACCACCAGCGTGGCGTGCCGCACCTGCACACAAGGGGAGTGTGGAGGGATGCCCATGCAGGCGTTGGGCTGCCGCGCTGGCTGCTCGCAAACATGCACGCAGGCAGCGCATTGCAACAGCAAGCACCGCATCCCAGACGGCGGCAGACATGGCCGACCCAGCTGCCCACTGCCGCACCTGCCAGGGGTTGAGCTTGTACTCGCCCGCACCGCTGCTGTTGTCAGCCGCCTCAGCACCAGCACCACTCGCCGGCAGCAGATGGTCGGCCGGGAACTCCCGGAACGCGCTGCGACAGGCAAGGGAGGGGCGGCGGGGGCGTGGGTGGTGACGGTGCTGGCACCATGCGCGCAGGCGCCTCACCATTCATGCAGTGCACAGCACAAGCCCGCCTGCTGCTCTGCAGAGTGGACTTTACCCGTGCCACAAGCATCCTCAGCATCCCCCTTCCCTTCTACCCACCTGTAGTTGAGCGTGCGCACCCAGTCGGCGAACTCCTGGGTGAGGCCAAAGGCCTCCAGCTGGGCGGCCGAGGGCGGCGGCGCCTTGCCGCCCGCCCCCACCTTGTCGTGCAGGTTCAGCTGCAGCTTGCGGTTGGCCTCCTCGGCCGTGGCCTCCACCACCTCCTGCAGGGAGAGAGAGTGGTCATCAGCGGCAGCCGAGGCAGCGGCGGCGGCGGCGGCAACCGCGGCTGCTGCCCTGCTGCACTTTGGGCACGCCCTGCAGCGATCAACGGCACTGGAACAGCGATCCATCAACCTTGCAGGCATGCAGAGCCTCAGGGGGCGCTCCAGCAAGGACTCACCAGGCCCTTCTTCCCCATTTCCTTGGCGCGCTGCAGGCCCTTCTCTGCAGCCTGCAGCGCATTGTTCCACCAGTCCATTGCGCCAGGGAGCGAGGCGCGGGAGGAGCCCTGGTGGTGGGAGCTGTGCGCAGCCGCGGCTGTGGGCCGAGGGGAGAGGCCGGGTGTGCTTGAAGGCTCTGCGATCACGCCGCCGGTCTGTGTGACCACGGCAGGAGGCTGCACAGCTTGCCCACGCTGGGGCTGCTGCGCCCGCATTTCGCCCTGCCCCTTCTCATCATCTCAAGCAGCCCCTGCAGGCTGCAGATCGCGGGCACCACTGCCACGTTCTACATAGCTCGCGTCCCGGCCGCAGGCCCGCCCGCAGCTCCCCGGCCGACCGCCCCGCTCGCCAGCGCCTCCCAGCGGCTGCCATGTTCGGCAAGACCGGCATAGAGCTGCTGCAGGAGGTGGCGCAGTGCCCGGCTGACAGCCTGCCCGCCTTCAACGTGAGTTTGAAGTTGCCCGCCTGCCCGCCTCGCTGTGCCGCCGCCCACGCCGCCCTCGCTGCCCTCGCTGCCCGCCCGCAGGAGGAGGCCTTTCGGAACGTCATAGACGAGGTGCACCTGCAGCACGAGCGGCTAACCAGCGTGTACAAGTGAGCTGCGGGGCAGGGGCATGCCGTGCTGCGCCGCCTGGCGCCGGCTGTCGAGGCCTGCTGGCCTGCCGCCGCGCCATGCCCTTGCGCCCATGCTATTCCCATCGTGCTCCAAGGCTCCCACCTCTGCCGGCCGATTGTATCTCTGCTCGCAGTGAGTCTCGGGAGCGGCACCGGCAGCGGCAAGTGGAGGCGGGGGAGGATCCCGAGGAGGGCGGCGCCGGCTGGCGCGGCACAGAGGCCGAGGCCAGCGAGCTGATGGTCTACCACTCGGCCATCCTGCGCAACAAGCGGCTGCTGTTCACATACGTGTGAGTGTGGTCAGAGGTCAGAGAGCAGTGTGACAGTACAGGCAGGCCCGGGAGCTTGGCTGATGCAGCAGGGAGGGTGGCGCAGGTGGCCGCCTGCCCACTCGCCTCCCCGCTCGGCTGCCCGGCTCAGCAGTGTGCACCCCGTCTGTGTGCAAATGATCCAAGACAACGTCAAATGACATGCGTCTGCTGTTCTGTACCTGAGGCGCCCCTGCAGTCGTCTGCTCCCATGCGTGCTGCCTGCCCACCCGCCCCCTGGCTCACCCCTGCTCCTTGCTACCTGCCCCATCCTTGACCCGGCCCAGCAAGGAGCGGCTAGACCGGATCCAGGAGCTGCGCTGGACGCACCGCACGCTGCCAGAGCACGTCAAGGTGGGTGGGGCACGTGCTGCTGCCGTGGGATCAAAAGGATGGACCTGCTGTAGTGGCGCAGGTTGTTGAGCAAGCATCGCAACCCAGGGGGGGGCGGCGCTGCCCCTCACAAGCCCTGCACCGCCTGCCCTCCGTGCTCAGGCCAACCTGTCGCCGCTGGAGCTGCAGTACTTCAGGCAGTACGACAAGCTGCTCAGCCGGTACATGCGCAGGTGGGGGGCCGCCGCTGCGGCTTGGCAGGGCGGGTGAGGGGCTGCAGGCGGTGCATGCCGTGCTGGCGTCATTGCAGACTGGCTTTAGAATCGGGGGAGCCGTCTGGCTTTCAGCATTGGACTGATGGATAGTGCAGGCGCAAGCGACATTTTGCAACCGCCGACATGCCGCAACGCCTGTCTTTTGGCCAAGCAGCCGTGTGACCACTTCTCCACCTAAACTGTGAGCTGCGCTGCACGCCGATGCACCTCCTCCTTCCCGCTGTTCTTGCTGCAGCGGCGCAGGCGGCGTGGGCCTGGACCTCACAGCAGACCCCTCGCCGCCGGACGACCCGTATGTGCAGGTGCGGTGTGGGAGGGGGGGCGGTTGTACGGCATGTGTCAGTCCCCTGAGTGCCGAGTGGAGACGGGCAGTAGCGTGGACCTAGTAACGTGGGCACATCCATGGCCATGTGCCTGCATTGGCCAGCCCTGCTGAGCCAAACCGCTTGTGTGCATCCATTTTCCCTGCCCCCCTGCCCCCCTGCAGGTGCTACGCAACAACGGCGAACTCATGTTCACCAATCACATCAAGACTGCTGCTCCCAACCTCCTGCACAATTGTGTTTCACACTGTGTTTCACGTCGCAGGTGCGCGTGCTGCGCGACTACGGCGAAATTGTGTTCACCAGCGGCAAGGTGTCCCTGCAGCGCGGCAAGTCGCACTGGCTGCCCAAGGACGAGGTGTGCGGGCCGGGCGGGAAGGTGGTTGGGAGGCAAAGCAGCGGCAGCCTGCAAGGCCGGAGGGCGGGGAACAGGGGGCGGGCCGCCGTGCCTGGATGTGTTGCCGGCTCAACCTTGGGCTGAGCCGCTACCCTGCATTGATTTCTAACTAAATGCCTGTCGTGTTTGCTTTCTGTCGCCATCACCGACCCGCAGGTGCACCCGCTTGTCATGGACGGGGTGCTGGAAATCCTGGCTGGCAACAGCTAGCGGCAGGCAGCAGCTGGCGGTCGTCTCAGCCAAGGGACGCTGGGCGGCCCGCCAACCTGACTTGACTTGACTTGACTGACCCTGCATCTGTATACATTCCAGCTAACCGTTTCTCAACATGGCTTCCACTCCCTTTCTAAACCACCCCTGCTTGCTGCGTCCAGCACGTCTGCACTGTACATGCCACTACCCTGCACTGTGAGAGTCAACTGAGCTGCAGGGGTGGGGCTGAGTGAATCAGCGGTTGGGTTAATCGCCTGCCTTGTGAGACGCTTAGCGACCGCTTACTTCATGCATGCAATTTACACACTCGTTCCAAACCGCGCAAGTCTAAAAGACGGCGCAGAAGCTCAATGCAGGATGCCCTGTACAGGTGGAGATGCCGGGTTCAGCAGCCTAGGCTGCACACTCAAATCGTGCTGCTGCCGCCCTCACTGCTGCGCCTGGCGGCAGGCGGCGCGGTGCGTTGGCCACTCGGCAGCGGCGCATTCCACGCAGCAGTACCAGCGTCGCCGGCAGCCGGCACACACTCGAAGCTTGCCGCCGTCTGGGCGCTGCGCTGCGCCGCAGGCACCACAGGTGCGCTGGAATGAGGGGGCGGGGGCAGAGGCTTGGGGAGTGGCAGCTGGCGGAGTGGCCGCGGCTGCTGAGCTGGTGGCTGCAGGGGTTGCAGGTGCATGGCCTGCGGAGGAAGCCCCAGGGGCGGGTGACGCCACGCCTGCGTGTTTTGGCCGTGCTGCAGCCGCTGGGTTGCTGCCACGCCCGTCACTGCTGCTCTTGGGCGCCTGGTGGCGATCCGCGGCAGCTGAGGCGCCGCCAGCGCTGCTGCCCGCCTGGCGGTTGGACGCAGCGGCGATGCGCAGCAGCTGCACGCAGGCGGTGTGGCCGTTGCGTTGCGCCATGCCTAGTGCATCCAGGCCATTGTGACCCCTGACTGTGATGTCAGCTCCAGCATCCAACAAAGCCTGTGGTTCAGGGGTGTTGGCAGCTGCGGTGTTTGGCCCGCAGTTTAGCGAGCAAGCCAGACGATGCAGGGGGGCACGCCATCAGCTGCAGTGTTGGTGCAGGCAGGCACCGGCCTGCGTGGGGCGGCAGACGTCCTGTGTAATCGGCATCACCCTTCCGTCGGGCAGCCAGCAGCGCACCTTCAGGCAGTGGGTGTGCCCAGTGAACGCGGCCATCACAAGCGCGGTCGTGCCGTCAATGTTGCGCGCCTCAATGTTGCAGCCGCTGGCAATCAGCGCCTGGAGGCAGCTGAGCTGGCCATTGAAACTGCTGAAGTGGCAGGCCGTTTCTCGGCGGCTGCGAGTGGCTGCCTCGCTGTCCGCCCCAGCTGCCAACAGGAGCTGCAGGGTGCGAATGCAGCCGGTGCGTGCGGCATGGATGAGAGGGGTCATGCCGTCGGCATCACGAGGGCCCAGGCCATCAGCCCCGGCCTCGAGCAGCGCCACACAGCACTCGTCGTGCCCGGCCATTGCGGCTGCATGCAGCGCGTTGAGCCGTCGACTGCAGCTGCCTCCTTGTCAGCGCCGCGCTTCAGGAGCAGGCGCACAGCGGCCAGGTGGCCGCCATAGGCCGCCATGAGCAAGGGGGAATCGCGGCAAGCGCTGCGGGCATTGATGGGCGCCCCTGCATCGAGCAGCGTAGCCAGCATCTGCGGCATGGGGGGTGGGGCGGGCAGCACTGACACGCTCAGTCGTCCGATGCTGCAGCAGCGGTCATCCAATGATGCACCATCATTCCTCAAGCACTGCTCACTGCAGTTGTTCACGAACGTTCACCCCTCACCTCCGTACACGTGTCGCCGTTGTACGCCGCAAAATGGACGGGTTGCTCTCCTCTGTCGGTTGACGCTGCTGCGACCCGGGCACCGGCCGCCAGCAGCACTCGCACACAGGCCAGAGAGCCCATAGAGCTTGCCAGCATGAGCGGCGTAAAGCCGAGCGCCGCTGTCTTGTTGGTAGCGCCACCTGCCGTCAGCAGGCGCTGCAGAATGGCGGGCTGGTTCTGCTGGGCGGCGAGGTGGCAAGCGTTGCGGCCGTCGCTGTCACCCAGATTGGGGTCGGCGCCGGCGATCAGGAGGCGCGCAACGCACTCCATGCTGCCAAAGTGAGCGGCCAGCTTGAGTGGCGTCATGCCCGTGGTGTTCTGCGCATCAACTAGCACACCAGGGCAGGACAGCAGCAGCCCCACGGCCTCGGCGTGCTTGCCGTGTGCCGCCAAATGCAGGGCTGTAAACTCATGCTGCGCCCGCGAGTTGACATCAACGCCGCCGCTCAGCAGGCGCTGCAGAGTGGTCGCATCGCCCTGGAATGCTGCACGGTGCAGCGGCGGCAGCAACAGGACCGAGCCAGTAGGATAGGTAGACAGCTGCCCAATGCCGCCTACCAAAGCGCTGGCGCCCGCTCCCATGGTCTGCAGGAGCAGGGAGGAGGGAGGGCCTGCAGGGTTACCGGCCTGGGGCGCTGCTGCAGGCGGCCAGCCTGCCTCGCACACCTGCGCAAGTATGTAAGCTGCCTGCATCGTCCAGGGGGCCTGGGGGGCCTGGAGGGCAGGCGTGGGCCGCACCTCTAGCCGCAAACAAAGGGCCGAGCGCCCTTCGAGCGCTCGATCAGACCAGCACAACGCTGGAAAACGAACTGTGATTGCTCCGTGTGGTCGGCTGTCCTCATGAGACGGTGCACTCGACCAGGCGCCGGCATCGGCGGGCCGGCATGGCGGGGCTGTGGAAGGTGGCCAGCCACCATTGCTCACATTGCCGTGGGCCGCTGCACTGACGAATATTACTGCTATCATTGCCTGCTCCCACTTCTGCGCCCGCCCGAAGGCGCACAGCTGCCAACATGGGCCGAAGGCGCTCTCGATGGACCATCCAGCAGTTCATGTTACACTCGCTCATCTGCTGCTCACCGCAGCTGCTCTAGATCTCTCACTGCAGATAATATTAGCACAACTCAGCAGAAGCAGTACGCCTCGCAGCCGCTCAGGCGGCTGGGATGCCGTCGTCAATCTCAAGCGACGCCTTGAGGCCCGCCGACTGCAGCCAGGGGTGTGGAGCAAGTCGGCAGCCAATGAACGCACCATCAGCAGCGTGTCCCCACTGCCGTGCAGTTGAACAGCTCACAAACACTTTGCCAGCCAAAGCCGGGTTGGGCGGTCGGCGGGCGGTTGGCACTGAGCAGCCAGCCCAGCAGGCGGACACGTCACAGGCCGCTTCCCTCGCACCTGCATGTCCAGGCAGCCCGAGGGGTCCGCCAGCAGAACTGCCACCGGGTCCTTGCCGGGCATGAGCCGCTGCAGCTCGCCCAGCACCTGCGGCGGGGGAAGAGCACCGCGCTGACGACTGCTGGGCGGGCTTGCAAGCTGACGACAGCACCACTTGCAGCAGGGCGGCAGCAGCCGAAGCTGAGAGGCCCTGCACGTCAGCACAGGTGTGAGTCCAGGGTTTCGCTGCCTTGGAATGCTCCAGCTGCAAGGAGCAGCATCAAGTGCGCAAGCAACGCTCACTGCGTCGATGTCGGCCAGCAGGCACATGGGCTCTGCCTCCACCAGCCGCTCCCTCCAACCTGCTGACGTCCAACCTGGTCAAACCAATGCAACACACTCACCGCATCGATGTCGGCCAGCAGGAACATGGGCTCTGCCTCCACCAGCCGCTCCACATCCACCTGCGGCCCCAGCACAGCAGCCAGCCGCCCCAGTGCTGTCCGCACATCCTCCGCCGTCAGCTTGACCAGCATCCTGCGGCGAAGCGTTTACATGCCATTGAGCAGGCGTGAGCGTGCAATTTAGGTGGGAGGGTGGAGCAGGCAGCAGGCGGCCTGCTGTGTGTCCGCAAGCTTTCAAAGCCTCCGCTAAACAGTCAGCTGGGTCCCCGCGCACCAGGGGTATTGCGCCAGCAGGGCGCTGAGGTTGAGGGAGGGCAGCGCCTCTCGCAGGGCCAGGATGCGCTGCAGAGCAGGGTGGGCATTGCCAGAGTTCTGGGGTCAGCCAAAAAAGTGGAGGCATCGTGGTCGCTTGCAGGCATGGTGCCATGTCAGCATGCCCCCTTGAGCCCAACGAGTGCACTGCTTGGCGGCACAAGCGCATCACCCACCTGCGTTGTTGTGGGCAGGTCGCGCACCAGCGCCAGCACCAGCTTGGCCTGTCGCGCAGGGAGCAGGGCGCTGAGGTTTGGGCCGGCAGACCTGGGGAGCTTTGCTGTCCTGTTGGGCTGCCGCTCCGCTCCTGCTTGCATGCAGGCGCATGTGCGCAGCGCTACATGTGCCCACTGCTGCTGCACAGACTGCTTGTTGCCCCGCACAGCGTCACACCCACCTGCAGCTTGTCCAGCTTGCTGTACAGGTCGGGCAGCAGCAGCCCCAGCTCCGCCACACGCTCTGCAGCGGCGGGAGACGCGCACAGGGCAGATGGGTTGGCAGAGCCAGCCAGCCTTGTGTGCCAGGAAATCCAGCAACTGCTTTGACCGTACCCTGGTGAACAGGCCGATGTGCTGGCCTGGCGATACATTCACCCGGCTTTGCTTCTGAGCCCTGCTCCCACCCCCCCCAACACTCGGGCTTTGCGCACCCTCCAGCTCTGCCATCGACACGTCCAGCTGCTGCGCTACCCAGATCATGATCAGCTGGCGCTGCGCACTGGAGTCCCACCGCAGATACCGCTCGTTCATCTGCGCAGTTCGGTGGGGGAGAGGCAGGTGAAGCGACGCTGAGGCGTGGGCGCCGGCATTACATGCGCGGCGAGGCTGGTGCCCACCTGGTAGCCCATCTTCCAGGGGCTGCCCTCGGCGTCCGGGGAGTGCTCTATGTCCACGCTCCTGTCGGCTCGAGGTGCCTCTGCCGCACAGCGCCACGCCCACCACTGCGAGAGGCAGCAGGGCGGCGGCAAGGGTGGGCGGCGGAGCGGCGGGGCACCCAGGCAGCGGCGGTGCGCCCACAAGCGCTGATAACTACACGCCTGCAATCTCCTGCAGGGGTGGGGCAGCGGTGCCACGAAAGCCGCGGCGTGCAGGGAGACTGGGAGCTGCGCTCGCTGCATGGTGCACGTACGGGCCGCCCGGTGCGAGAAGTGTGAAACAAGGAGTATGCGAGCACAGGGCCGCACCACAGGGGAAGCAGGGCCGCCAAACCCTGCTGCTCCGCACGCCCAGCATCCTGCATCCGAACGAGGACGAGGCAAAGGGCGCTGGATCGGCACCCGGCGGTGATCGCCGGCACGTTGTCCAAGTTCTGGAGGGGCCCAGCTGCGCCCGGCTGCTGCCGCCTGCGGCACTCCTGTGTCACCGCGCTGCAGGGCCGCTCTGCCCGGCCTGACCGTACGGCGGTGACGCTTCAGGCGCAGGCAGCTCGCAGCAGCGGCCCTGGCTGGCCGCCGCCGCCGCCGCCGCTCCCGCCCGGTGACCGGCAGCGGCGATGCCGGGCGTGCAGTGCGTCATCTGCCTCTCCTCCGACACCTCCACTGACGAGTGGTGTTCGCTGCGAGAATGCGGCCAGTGAGTGCAGGGTCCCGCAACGGCTCAAACTGTCTGCTGCCCAAGCGGTGCACCCAGGATGGCGTCAACCTGCCCTGTGCACTCCCCCTTGTGCTCGCAGCGTCTTCCACACGCATTGCCTGGTGCAGTCGCTGGAGCACAACCGGCGGTGCCCGCAATGCCGGGTGAGTGGCACCCTGCCGCCGTTGCCGCTGCCGCCGCCGCCCACTGCTCCAGTGTCATCGCTGCACGTGCCGCCTGCTGTGCGCCTCCCTCCCACTCCACCCCCTTGCTGACCCTCCTGCCGCCCTCCCTGCCACGTGCCCCAGATGGACTATGGCGGGCGCAAGTGGAGCGGCGGCAAGCAGCCCTACCAGCGCATATTCTTCGAGTTCAGCGATGAGCCGCTCTCGCAGCCAGCAGGCGGCGCGGGCGGCAGCAGCGGCGGCGGCGGCGCTGACCTGGCTCAGGTTGCCTTCCTGCAGGTGCGCTGGCAGGCAGGGCGGTGATGGCTTGTGTGATGTGCAGATAATGCATCATGCTGTCTTTATGTGCTTGCTGCTGTTGAGTTGGTGGCACATGGCACCTGCAGTGAGCTGTCCCCCCTAGCGGAGCCTCATGCCCACCACCTGCCTATCCGTTTCATCTCTCCGCAGGGCCAGCTGCGCGACAAGGACCGCCGCCTGCAGACCATGGCCACCCAGCTGGTTGAAACTGAGGACAAGGCGGCCCAGCTGCAGGCGGACCTGGGCCTGGCACGCAGCGCGTGCGTTGCCTGCTGAAGCTGCTTTGCTGGCGTTGCATCACTGGTGTTGCACTGCCGTGGGCTGCTCATTGCCGCTCAACCTGGCTTGGCACCGCACGCTTCATCCCTGGTGTGCACACGTGTCTCCCTTTAGGCGTCCCCCTCCCATCAGGC
This sequence comes from Chlorella sp. Dachan, assembly GCA_006782975.1. Lineage (NCBI taxonomy): Eukaryota > Viridiplantae > Chlorophyta > Trebouxiophyceae > Chlorellales > Chlorellaceae > Chlorella > Chlorella sp. Dachan. The sequence goes on from RRZL01000034.1 coordinate 98,927, forward strand.
TGCGCGACAAGGAGGCCAAGCTGCAGGAGAAGATTGGGGAGTGGTCGCGGGAGCACAAGCAGGTCAAGTTGCTGGCCAACCAGGTGGGTGGGCGGCGGGCGGGGCCGTGGGTCGGGGTGGCGGAGGATGCAGATACGTGGACGTGCGGACGTGCCTCACAGCCGCCACTGCCTGCATGGGCTGCTGCATTCCAACTGCCCGGCGCAACCACCACCACCACACCCCGTGTCCGTTGTCCGTAGGTGGCCAACCTGACCTCGCAGCTCAAGACGCAGACGGGTCACGCCGCCCTGCTCAACCTGACAACCGACCACACGCTGGTGCGGCCAAGGCAGCTGAGAGTGGGCTGGCATGTGGGTGGGGCAGGGCAGCAGCGATGCCTCCATTGGCCTGCACTGTTGGGCTGCTGGGGTCGGCCTGCTACGCTGCTCACTGGTGCCGTCTTGTCTCAAGTTTCCATCGCTTGCCTTGCAGATCGGGCCGGCACTGGGCGCCGAGGTGCGCAAGCTGGTGCAGCTGGGCATGAAGGCGCCCAACGACTTTTGGGTGAGGCTTGATTTGTGGTGGGGAAGAGTTCGGAGGAAGAGCTGGCAGGCGATCCAGCGAGTCGAGCTGTGGTGGCCGAGTTGCAGGCAGGCGATCCAGCAAGTTGCTTGCAACTGGGTTTGTGGTCGGGGGGCGGGTGCAACCGAAAGTGCAGCTGCACATGCCCGGACAGCAGCTTGGGCTCAGCCCCTTCCTACCCCTTTGCGTGTACCGATCGCAGGAGCGGCTGATGAGTGAGCGCAACAGCATCATTGCCTCCAACAACAACCGGCACGCCAAGGAGCGTGCAGTGCTGGAGCGGCAGCAGGAGAAGCTGCAGGTGCGATCTGGCTGGCGCCATGTGTGCCGAGCACCATGTGCCGGGCGCCACGTGTGCCGGATGCGCAATGGCTTTATATGGAGGGTGCGTGGTTGGAGGCGGGAGAAGCAGGCGAAGCTGTAGGTGTGGAGTGACACAAGTTGGAGGTGTGATTGACGGCTGCCGCTCTTAGCTGGGGCTCAGGCTCAGGTGATGCAGGTGGCAACAAGCCCCATGTGGCATGCCTGCTTTGATCAAAGCACAGCTTGCTGTCTGCAGCGGGATGGATCGCATGCCGTACGTCGTCCAAAAGCTAGCCTCACCCAACCCCACCCTCCTTCAGGCGGAGGTGGCACGGCTGCAAGCCGAGGTGGCTGGGCTGAAGCGCAGCCTGGCAGCGGCGCGGCAGGGGCTGCCTGGCGGCGCAGCGGCACTAGCAGATGCTGCATTTGAGGCGGCACAGCAGCGGGCGCCTGCGGGGCCGCGGCACGCGCTGCGGCGGTTTGGCGGTGGCGGTGCAGGGACCTCGGCAGCGGGAGCATCGTCCTCAGCAGCAGAAGATGAGGACCCATTGCTTCAGTCCTATGACCTGCTAGACAGCATGCGGGTGGCAGACCTGCCAGCTGCCCGGCCGCGCCAGCCGGGCAGCCAGCAGCAGGCGCAGCAGGCGCAGCAGACTCAGCAGGCGCAGCAGCTGAAAGGGGCCCCGCGGCAGCAGCAGGACCGGCAGCCGGCAGCAGGTGCAGCTGATGCAGCAGCAGCGGCGGCAGCGGGCAGTGAGAACGAGGATGAGATTGTTCTGCTGGACGGCTCAGAGGAGCAGTGGCAGGAGGAAGATGCGGAGGACGAGGAGGCGGAAGTGTGCCTCAGTGAGGAGGATGAGCCAGATGCCCAGCAGCAGCAGCAGCCGCGGCCGCAGCAGACGGCAGCGCCCCCGCCTGCCATGCAGCAGCAGCAGCAGCAGCACTCGCAAGCAGCCGGTAGTAGCCTGCTGGGCAAGCGCCAGGGTGCGGCAGCGATTGGGTTAGACGAAAACTGCCCGGGCGGCACCGGGGGCGGTGGTGCTGCATTGCTGCCGCTGGCTGCTGGGCCGGCCCGGGCGGCGCTGCACCGCGGGCCAGGCACGACCTTCATTCGCAACACCTCGGCAGCATCGCTGGGCATTGACCGCGGGCGCTACATCAGCAGCGGGCCAGATGGCAAGGGCGGGGTGGCGACCGCTTACCAGAGTGGCAAGAGCGGCGGCGGCGGCGCAGTGCGGGTGGGCAGGGGCCGTGGCGGGAGTGCGGTTCTGCGATGACCCTGGATGGGCACCACACGTGCAGTTGTGTGTCGAGCAGGGCAACAACGGAGCCTTGTTCAAGCTTACAACTTGTGCTCCTCTCACTTGCCCTCCTGTGCAGCTGGCGCAGCGGCAGCTGGACCTCCCGGCGCTGCACCAGGCGGGTGGTGCCAAGAAGGCCCGCAGCGGCGGCGGCAGCCAGAGCAGCATGGGGAGCGCCGATGCAGCAGCAGCGGCAGCGCTGCGCCGCAACAACGCCCTGCCCATCACGTCATTCTTCAGCAAGGCGCCCTCCGGCGGCCGGCAGTGACCTGTAGCATGGAGGGCCACCTTGCATCGCCATACTGTGTGCTGTGGAACCCTCCACCCATGCACCCATGCGCCAAAGCGTCACAATCAATATTGTATCATAGCATGCCATGCGGTGCGCTTTTGCAAGGGTGCCATGTGGCGAGGCTGCAAGCGTGCACATTACAGGAACAGCTCGGGCGAGCTGGACGAAGATCGGGGGATGTGGGTTGCGGAGCGCAGCAGCCACGTGCATGGCACCACAGCGTTGTTGCAGTCGAAGCTCGGAGGGCGTGGTTTGAGGAATGCACAGTAGCAGTAGGGCGCAGGGCACCATAAGGTTGGTGGCAGCTGCGTTCCATTCAACGCCTCCCAGTTGGCAGAACCGCCCATGCCGACAGCGGCAGCGCAGCACGGCCTTCTGCACCACTCCGGGGCTGCTTCTGTTGTTATCAAGTCTCCTCATTGCTCACAGAGTGCGTTGGCAGGCCTTGTGGGCTCCTGCGCCATCGGTTGGAAGCCGGCACACCCTTGACTCGCTCCTCCTAGCCCTCAGAAGGCAGGCAGGCACGCTCAGCAGTGATAATACACCGGCAGTCCAAGGCATCAAGGCACCAAGGCATAGTGCGGTTCAGCGGCCGCCGCAGCTTGGCAACGACCAAGTGCCCCAAAGGTAAAGGCAGCAGAGACGCAGGCTGTCTTGTTTTCATGAACCACTGGATCCAGACAGACCAGCAGACAATGCCTCAGCCGCAGCAGACTGGCTCAGCATGCGGGCCGGCCACGCGGTCGGCGGCGGCGCCGGCCAGCAAATGCACTTGATGCGTGCCCCTACCAGCACCCACCCGTGCAGCTGCTGGAGTCGGCAACGCCTTGCATGAGCCCCTTGGAGTGTGCTTTGGGCCGGCAGGTCCCCTGTCTCAACCCTCCACACGAGCGGTATACGCCTGCCGTCGCCGCGGGCCTGCCTTTGTGCCGTTTCCAGCCGGCAGGCAGGCGCCGTTTTCGTGCGACAGAGAGCGTGAGCTGCCGGCGCTACCCTTGCACCCTGGGCCAGGCACCGTGCTGCCCGCCGTACACCCATTGAGCGGACCTTCAACTGGGCAGCACCTCGGGCACCGGCTTGATGTTGCTGCCAAGCCACCCTGCGACGGTGTGGGCCGTGGTGGCGGCGGCGGCGGACGGCGGCCGTCAGGGCACCCTTGTGACGCATCAGCAGGTGGCGCCTTGACATTTGTGCATCATTTTCAAGTCGACCCGAACTCAGGAAGACCTGCAGGCAGCCATGCAGCCGCACCGGCGCTGCTGTTTAGGCCAGCTGCTGGGTGGCGCGGGGCGTGATGTGCATCAACTGCACCAGTGCTCCGGCACCCACCCCTGCTGTTGCCTGGGGCGGCGCCCCCCCTAGAGCTCGCCATTGGCGCGTCTTTGCAGCTGGCCTACAGCCTGTCGCACTTGTCCGCCTGACCAGCACACAAGTGGAAGCCCAGCGGGCCAAGTTGGGCCACGCCAGACGGCGCTGGTTTGATGCGGTTTGCCATGTGCCCATCCGGTGCACCTCACACAGCTCTTCCCCGCCTGCGCCCCGCTGCCCAATGGTGGTGGGTGAGGGTCTCTCCCTGTGGCCGCAGCCCGGCGCAGGCAGCTACGTGAGGCGGCAGCACAAGTGGCCGCCCCGTGGGGCGGTGCGGTGGCTTTTGAGGGTGGCGGCTGCAGCAGCGCGAGTGCGGCCCAGTGAAGGCCGTGAGAGTGCCGGCGGCCATGTTTTCATGAACCACTGCTTTCATACAGACCAGCAGACAGCTGCCGCCTGGCAGCGCCAAGCCACTGCACCTGCTGCTGAGGCACACTGCTCCAGCAGGCTGCACACTGGGCCGTCAAGCAGGGGGTGTGCCAGGAGGCCATGAGACGGCGGCATGCAAGGCATTCGTTGCCCCGCACTGCCCCACCGCGCTCGCTCTAACCCTGCCACCAATCTGATAGTGTGGCTGCCGCCGCTGCGCCGCCAACCTGCCCTGCCCTGCACCACAAGCCCTGCTGCTGTGCCAGAGGTGGACTCTCCTTGTCGATTGCAGCGGCGACCATGAGCCGGGGAGCGGTCTGGGAGCGGCAGACGCCTGCACAGCTGCTGTGCACAGGCGCCTTGGGCAGATGTAACACCGCCTGCTTCTGCGCTGCAGGTGCAAGCTGCGCTGGGGGTTGGTTGCACGCTCCTGCCGAGGTGGCGACGGCGGCAGGTCACGCCGTTGCCTTCAAGCCAGTCTCATTTTTTCCACACGTTACAGCAAGCTTCAGGTGTTATCATTCGCACAGTCTTATGTTCTTCATCACCCAGCCCAGCCTTGCGCTGGCACGGGCAGGGGTGGTTGCCGCCACCCCATTGCCGCCACTCGGCAGTCCTGCCCTGACCCCGCCCTCGCTGTTGCGCCTCGTGGCCGCCGCGCCGCCCCGCTGCCTTAGTGCGCCCAGCTCGGGGCCACGTACCGCAGCATCGCCGCATGCATGCTGGGCTGCTGCAGCGCCAGCTGCTGCAGCATGTGGGCCCACACCAGGACGGGCTGCTCGCCGCGGCTGAATGCGTACTCCGCAAAGCGCCACAGGTCGGCCTCCGACACCCACAGCTGTGTCTGGCCCCGCTTCCTCTGCTCAGCTGCCCCGCCGCCCTCCTCTTCTTTGGGGAACACCCAGCAGCGCACAGTGGCCTCCGGCGGCGGAGGTGGCACGCTGTTGGCGCCGCCAAAGGGCGCCAGCCCCGCCACCGGCAGCGCAAACGGCTGGCGCGCCTGCAGGCGCAGCCACAGCTGCTCGGCGCACATGGCCAGCACCGTCTCCTCCTGGGGACGGTTGGGGCGGGGTGGGGTGGGAGAAGCAGATGGATGAGGTGCCAGCAGTGCGGTTAAGGACATGGGCACTTCACATGCTGCCCTTTGGTAGATGGGTCGGCGCAGCCACAGGTTGTGCAGCACAAGGACGACAGCATCGGTGCATTGCCAACAGAAGGGCAGGCAGGCAGGCTGCTCACATGACAACAGCCTCCATAAAACTACGGCAGAGGCAGAGCAGCACCCACCACGATGCGCATGCCAATGTAGTCCGTCTTGAACAGCTGCCCGCTGAACGCCTCTTCACGGCCTTGTCAGCTGGCTGCCAGGCATGCTGCACACAAAGAGGTGCAGGGCAGTGGCAAGGCTTGAGCTAGGCAGGTGAGGACATCGCAACAAGCTGCCAGCGCCACACACCAAGCAGCAGCCAGAGCGTTGCCACCCTGCCTCCCCCACCCCTCACACTTGATGTCGCGGTTGGCGTAGCCGGCATCAGCCACGCGCTGGACCGAGGAGGCAAAGGAGCTGAACAGCAGCAGCAGCTGCTCGCCGTCGCGGCGGCTACCTGTGCCTCGCTGCAGCGCTTGCCTCAGGCTGAGCTGCAGGCGCCGCATGACCAGCGCCTTGTTGCCCTCCTGCACGTCTGCCACCGCCAGCAGGAGCGGCACCGCCTGCACGCCTGCCAGCTGCTGCTGCTGAACGGCGAGGTGTACCTTCACCTCGCGGGCCACAATGGCACCTGGCGCCAGCTTGATGGCCACCGGCATCTCCGCCAGCGACTTGTTGTCCAGCAGCCTGGCAAGGGAGCCCCCATGCCTGCACAGCAGGAGTGGCGCAGGGTGTGGAGAGGTGGAGAGGTGGGGACGAGGCTTGGCTTGGTTGCCCGCAGGTCCTGCAGTGGGATGGCGGCAACCCAGCGGTCAGCTTCGCACAATGCGAAGTCGAAGCACATTGCTGATTGGTACCCCCCGCCTGCTGTGCTGCATGCAGGCCCACCTGTCGGTCGACCGATGCAAGCCGAGCATCATCGCAACCTGCCCACCGCAGCACCCACCTGCCAACACGGTGCCGTAGCCGCCCTCGCCCAGCTGGACTGCATCCACGCCCTCCGCCACTTGCAGCGCTTCCAAGCCCTCCCGCCTGCCGTACTGCGCGCTGTAGAGGGTGATGGACTCCAGCACATCGCCCTCGCTGGCCTGCGCCTGCGGGGTAGGGTAGGGCAGGGAGAACAGAGCACTGGTTGGAGTGCGCAGTGGCCGGAGGCGTGACAGAAGCAACTGGACCGTTTCAATGAGAGCAAACCCTGGCGCCAGCAAACCCGATGTGCGGTGGCACCAGCACAGGCCACTAACCGACTGAACCATGCAGCTGCCAACCCCGCTGCCCAGCACCCTGCACTCGCACCAGCTCTGGCAGGGCGCCGCTGCCCACTGCTGCCACCACCGCCGCCGCCACTGCTGCAGTCGTCTTGCCTGCAGGGTGCACGAGTGTGGCAGAGGAGGAGGCGCAGTTTGGGTTGGCACGACACGCGGAGAAACGCCAGCATTAGGATGCAGCCGTAAGTCAACAACAGTCAACGAGAGGAGCAGCATGGTGCAGCATGGTGCAGCACCCACACCACATCGATCAGGTGGGGCCTGCCCGCCGCGCACAGCTGGTCAACCAACAACCATAGCAAGCTCCCCAGTGCTCGCCTACAGTTGCCACAACCATCCCTGCACATCACAACTGCCTGCACCCACCTGGGCCACGTCCCCCCAGGTCGGCGCTCTCGCGCATGCCGCTCCTGCTTGCCACGCCAGCCGTCTCCGCCGCCTCCGGCTGCAGCTGCGCGCCGCGGCGGCCTGGGAGGCCGGCGGCTGCCCCGCCTCCCGGCTGCTGCGGTGGAG
>RRZL01000034.1:106512-123985 GCA_006782975.1 Chlorella sp. Dachan
TTGCTGAGTTGTCGTGCCTGCTCGCCTCCCCCTCCCGCAACCGTGTCGGCCTTGTTTCCCCGCCGCCCCTGCCCTGCCTTCCTTCGCCTGCTGCCTGGAGCACTCATTGAAGAGCAACGGTAACGGGGACTTACAACACAAGTTAACGCAACGGCGCCATGGCGGCGCTGTGTCGAGACTTGGGCACACGGCAGGGAGGCGGTCTGGGGAGGGGAGGCGCAAGAGAGGGTGAGGTGGGGCTTGCCTGCAGGCAAGTGGGCCAGTGGGCCGCCCCCGGCGGCCGGCCCCGCTGTCGCTGCCTGCCTCACTGCTTGCCGCTGTCGGGGTCCTTGACCCAGGTGGGGCTGGCGTTGGCCTTGCCGCTGGAGAAGAGCTTCTTGCTCTTGTCTGCGGCCATGCCGCGGGCAGAGGTGCCGCGGAAGGCACCGATGCCGCCCGTTGTGCGGCTGGCGCCGCCGCACCGCCTGCCGCGCCTGGAGCGCCGCCTCTGCCGTCTCACATGCCACCTTGCTGCGGAACAGCGTGGCGGTGGGCTTGGGCGGCACCTCGCCGGGCTGCAGCGGGCCCACGTTGCGCTTCCACGCCGGCAGCCGCCATGGCCAGCGGGAGCACCGCTGCTTGGTGGCGTCGGCGTCGGCGTCGTCGGCGTCGGCGGCGGCGGCGGCGGCGGCCTTGGTGTCGCCCAGCTCCGGGACAGCCTCGAAATAGTCCATCTGGGGAAGGGGAGGGCGGGGCGCAACTTTGGAGCCGGGCCGACTTGGTTGCGGGGCGACCGCGCTGCTCGCTGCCCGCTGCCTGCTGCCCGCTGCCCGCACAGTTGGCCGATGAACCGCAAACAAGTGCCCCAACGCCTCCCCGAAGCGCATGCCGTGCCGCCGCCGCCCGGCAGGGCGCCTGCTGCTCATCCTGTGCCCAGGTGCTTCCCAGCGCACATTGCGGCCGGTGCTGCACCTGCCAAACGGCGGCCGGGGCGGTGTGCTGCTGTTCCTGGCGGGCGCGCCTGCGGTGCATGCGCCCTCGGAAGCAGGGTGCGCCGCACGGGCCGCCGCCGCCAGCCGCTCGTAGGCAGAGGTCGCATCGCGTCGCCAGACCGCTTACGCCGCCAACTGCAATATCTCCTTCCGAACCGGTCCTGTTCATGCGGCAGCATTCTGGGCCCAAGAAGGCAGGCCGTTCCGCTGCTGTCCGCTGCCGATGGGAGCCGTGTTCATGTGCACGCGACGGACAGCTGCCGCCAGGCAGCGCCAAGCCACCGCAACCGCTGCTGATGCACACTGCTCCAGCAGGCTGCACACTTGGCCGCCAAGCAAGGGGTGTGCCAGGAGGACACTGCCAGTGTACGCTGAGATGGCAGCCAGCATGTCCCGCTCCCTGCATCAGCCTTGGCGAGGTGCTGCCGCGCGGTCGGAGGTGCAGGCGGCCCTACTGGTTGCGCAACTGCCGCCTGCAGATCTGAAACGCCTGCATACTGCTGAGCCGAGCCTGCACCGCCTGCAGAAAACCTGCAACTTTGATAAGCGCGTGCCCGACGCCCTTGTATAGCATGCTGGCCCATCCCCTGTCTTGCCTCCTGATTGTACCATGCTCAGCATGTGGGCTTGCAAAGCACACCGCACCAGCCTCCGCCGTCACACGTGGCCACAGCTTTCCCGCGTCTTCGAAAGGAAAATGTCGTGCCACAACATGATTCAAAGCATTCCCAGATGGCACACGGTGTGATACACGGCACCACAAGCCGCTGGCCGTTCTGCATTCTGCTGTGGCTGGCTGTCACAAGTGGTGCGCTGTCCACAGCTGCATGAACTGCATTGATTTGCGCAGGCATGCATGCGCTGGTCTGTGCTATTGCTGGAACTGTGCCAATTTGTGCCGACCGCTTGGCACCAATCAGTGCTGGCTGAGCACATGTGCCGATCCTCGCTGTCCATCTGCGCCTGCACTGATCATCACCGGCGGCCTAGCAATGATCGGTACCAGGCCATCAACACTGAATATCACAAATCCGGCATCAATGCTGATTTGTGCCATCAGATTTCCCAGACGCTGTAGGGTCGAGTTGCCCCTGTTTGACACCTGTGGATGAATGTCTACATAGATAAGGAGGCACACCACCATGAGGCTGCTAGCGGGGCCTGGAGCACACATGTCAAATGCTACAGGCAGAAGCCGCATTTTGAATTTCAGTGCAGGCCGCAGGAGCCGGTGTGCAACTTGGGTGCTGCATGCTTTTGTTTGGAGTAAGAGCGATCCCGTGTCACCAATGCTGCATAGTTCGCCAGTAATTCAGACATTGGAGTTCACCACTCTTTCGGCACAGAATCCAGAGGCCGGCGCGGCCGACGCGCTGCCGTTGCCGCTGCCGCCGCCGCCGCCAGTCAGACACCGCGCCTCGCTGCGCCGTCCCGCCGCCTTCGCATCGGTTTCTTGACCTTCCCACACCCCGCAGCAGCCCCCAGGGAGGCTGCTGCAGCGCCCAGCAGGCACGCTGGACTCGGCGCGCGCCGCCCGGGCCGTGGTTCGAGCGCGCAGCGTTGCAGCGGGTCTGGAGTCCGGCGAGGAGCCCGGGAGCGCCACCAGCGGCGGAGGGGGCAGCGGCGGCAAAAAGCAGGTCATGGGGCCCGCTCGCTACGGCAGGGACAGCCGCATGGAGGCGTATTACAGGTGCGGGGCTGCTGCAAGGCTGGCGAGGGCTGCCGCCCTGATCAGCTGCCCGCGAACGCCGCCGCCGCCCACCCGCCGCCAACCGAACGTGCCGAGTGTTCGCGTGCGCCCACCCCCGCGCTCCTCTGCTCCCAACCCAGGTACCGCGGCGTGGCCGCCATCGTGGCCATCCCGGTGCTGCTGATCGCCGTGGTGCTGCTGGTCATGCCGCGGTCGGCGCCGTACCCCGCCCACGACTTTTCGCGGGTGCAGCCCTTCTCGCGGTCGCAGTTTGAGGACGCGAGTGCTGGCTCTGCCGGCGGCAGCGCCACCAGTGCCGGCGCAGCCCGGTGGGCCATCGTGATTGATGCCGGCTCCACCGGCTCGCGAGTGCACATCTTCAAGTTCCTGGTCGGCAAGGGCGGCCGCCTGGAGCTGCAGGTGCGGCAGGCTGGGCTGCCCTGCTGGCTGCACCTGGGTGGTCCTTGCAGGAGGCGGAGGCGGGCGGTGTGCACCCTGGCGTCGCCAGCATGCAGGCAGTGCACTGACCAGTTGCTGCCGGAGGTCTGCACTTGAACGGCAGTTGACCAGCAACGACTGCTTGCCGCCACCTGCTTCAACCCGCTCCCCTGCAGTTTGACAAGTTTGACCAACTCAAGCCGGGGCTCAGCTCGTACGCCGACAACCCGCCTGCCGCCGCCGAGTCGCTGGCGCCGTTGCTGGAGCTCGCAGAGAAGACGATTCCCAAGGACGCGCAGGCGCAGACCAGCATCATGGTGCGCTGGGGGCGGGTGGTAGCACTGTGTGGGTGATGTGCCTGGCGCCAGCACGTCTGTTTGGGGTCGCGGTTGCTGGGGCAACTCTGTGCTGTGGTGACCACGCCACCTGCTGCGGGGCAGCTGCGCACCTGTTTGGCGTCTCCCGCCGCCTCGTGTGAGGAGCCTGCGCCCATGTTTGCAAGCGTGCTTCCCGCGCCCATGCGCAGGTGGGCGCCACCGCGGGGCTGCGCCTGCTGCCCGACGGCAAGGCGGACCTGATCCTGGCGGAAGTGCGCACCTGGCTGCGCAAGCACCCCTTCCAGGTGGGCCAGCTGCGTGGGTGGGCGGTCACCAGTGGTGCTGACTGAGCTGTCATGCACACTACTGTAGGCGGGAACACCTGCCAGCCTGGGTTGCCCGTGATGCTTGGAACGTTGTGCTGCAACAGCTTCCTGCCGCTGGTGCTCAACGCTGGCCACTGCCGGTGCTCACCGCTTACCGCCGCCTGCCCCCTCCTAACTGCCCCGCCCCCTCCTAACTGCCCTGCCCCTTCTCTGACTGCCCCCTCCCCAGTTCTCGGACGACGACGTCAAGATCCTGAGCGGCGTGGATGAGGGCGCCTTTGCCTGGCTGACCCTCAACTACCTGCTGGGCCGGCTGGGCGGCAGCGAGCAGGACACGGGTGCGCTGGGGCTGCAGGCGACGTGGAGGGGCGATGGGTATGCAGGCGGGGCAAGGGTTATTGGCACTGGGCTGGCCTGAAGCTGTGTTAGCGCCAGAGCCAGCAGGTTGTGTGCTGTGCAGATGGCGTTCGGAAGGCACCAGCTGGTGGAGTGGTTACCCCAGACATGTTGTCGCCCACCCCGTCTCACGTGCCCATCCATGCAACTCAACCGAACCGCCCCCCTTGCCGCAGTCGCGTCCATCGACCTGGGCGGCGGGTCTGTGCAGGAGGCATACGCCATGACGCAGGCGGAGGCGGCGGCCGCCCCTGATAAGCAGTACCTCACGGAACTGCACAGCGGCGGCAAGACGTACCATGTCTATGTCTACAGGTGGGGAGGGGGATGTGGCAGTGCAGAGGTGGGGAGGGGGATGCGGCGGTGCGGAGGCGGGGAGGGGGATGCGGCGGTGCGGAGGCACGCAGCCATACGTTGAAGCAGGAAGCGGTGGCAGTGGGACCTGCTTGGTGCGGAAACCCTGTCTGCCCCATCCACAACCTCGCACTGTCTGGTGCTGTTCCTCCCCCTTTGTCCAGCTACCTGGGTTACGGCCTGATGGCTGGCCGCGCCGCGGTGCTGAGCGAGGAGGAGGCGGAGGCCAACGGGGAGGGGCACCCCTGTGTGCCGCTGGGCCACCAGGGCACGTACGAGTACGCGGGCAAGACGATGCAGATGCGGCCGCACTCGGTGCGTGTGGATTGGTGTATGTGATAAGGGGTGTTGCTGACGACGCGGGCAAGGCGATGCAGGCGCGGCCGCACTCGGTGGGTGGCGGGAGAGATTGGCTGCGTGCTGGGCACGCCGTTCATCGGTCAGTAAGCACCACGGCCTGCTGCTGCTGGCGCTGGGCCTGTGCGTCCACCAGCTGGCCGCATTGCTTTGCTGCCTTGCCTGGCTGACCTGGCGGCCCTGCCCAATCCGGCTGTCTGCCCCTCTGCAGGAGGGCGCGTCCCACGAGCGCTGCGAGCGCGTGGTGCTGTCGGCGCTGAAGCACCAGGCGGAGTGCGGCGCGCCGCAGCTGCAGTGCACCTTCAACGGCGCGTGGGGCGGCCCGCGCGTGCCCAAGGTGGGAGGTTGAAGCATGGGGAGGACGGGGGAGGCTGTCCAGAAGGCAGCACATAGTGGAGCCGTGGCCCGGCTGTGTTCCCCGTGAAGCAGTGGCCTGGCTGCGTTCGGCTGATGAGCTGGCTTCATGCTGAGCACTGCCTCAAACCGCTCCGGCTGCAGGTGTTCTACATCTCGTCTTACTTCTGGGACCGCGCCACCGACGCGGGTACGCTCTAAAAACGTGCCTGCTTGCTGTTCCGTGCGGCCGCCCTGTTGCCTGGCTTGCACCCGTCTTCGCCAGCCGCCCACCCAGCCCTCCTGCCTGCCTGGTGCAGGCCTGATCAAGGGGGCAGACGTGCAGCAGCTGCAGCTGGCGCCCTCCCACTTTGGCGAGCTCGCCGCCAAGGCCTGCTCCACCAGCATGGATGCCCTGCCCGAAGCCTTCCCCAAGGCAAGCCGGTTTGGTGGCTGGGAGTACGGTGCGGTGCTAGAGCAGCTGTGGGAAACTGCCTTGCCGGGGAGACCCACTTGGCGGTACTTGCTGTCGTGCCAAGCTGGCCCTGCGCTTGTTGTTGTCTGCACCTCCTTACCCATTTGGTCGGCCCTCCTCCGCCTGCCACCCCATCCCTTTGCCGCAGATGGCGGAGGAGCTGCGCCCCTTCTTCTGCCTGGACCTGTCGTACGCGCACACGCTGCTGACCAAGGGCTTCAAGATCCCCGACGACGCCCAGATCACGCTGGTGCGCCTAAGTGCAATGCTGTTTGCAATACAATGCTTTACAAGCTGCTGGAGGGTGCATGCTGAGTGTGGGCAAGGGCTCCGAGATCCCGGACGACGCCAGATCACGTTGCTGGGCGCCTTGTGCTGTCGGACGGGTCACAGTCCACATGTATGCTTCTGCTGCTGTTCGCCCTGCTGCCGGCCGGAACGTGAGCCGCAGCACTCGTCCCTCCTGCGGCGCCACTGGGGCAGGGGTGGCCCTGTGCCATGGCGCCCACCCGCCCCATCTCTGCTGTGCGCACACGAATCACACCTCTCTACATCCACTTCCTGCCTCCCTGCTCCAGGTCAAGCGGGTGGAATACAACGGCGAGCTGGTGGAGGCTGCCTGGCCGCTGGGAGCAGCGCTCAATGCGCTGGGCTGAGCATGGGCATAGCGCCTGGCCAGCATGCAGACACGGCGTGTGGTGCTGACAGCCATAGAGAGTGCGCACACTGCCCCGTGCCCCCTGGCATCGTGACTCGCATGCCTGCGCCCCTTCGCCCAGAGATTGATACACTTGTGTGCCGAGTGCTCTCTGCCGCACTTGCTCCTGCTATTATGTTGCCGCTGCTCCTCCTTTTGCATTTTCGTTCTTGCTGACCGCTGCGACATGAATTGCTTAAACAATGACGCGCCGAGGCAGAGTAGAGCTGCGCGTCCCATGGTGGCCAGCTGCTGCGCTGCTGCTGGGCGTGCCGCCCGGGCGGCGGCGGCGGCATGAGTGAGGTGGGCGCTTTGCACGCACGCCTCGTGGTTCCCGAGCTTCTGCACAGTCTCTACACACCCCCAAGAGCGTGCTGGTGTTTTGCCTGTGGGTTCAGGCTTGCGAGGCTACTAGTCGCCCACCCAGCGGACTCAGGTCCAGGTGGGCCAGCCAGCCGCCTGGCTAAGTGGCTCGAGGTGGGACGGCTAGCACTGCTGCCGCTGAGGCGCGCGCCGCCACCGTCCAGTTGACAGGATGCATCAGGCGCCACTACTCCTGCTGTTGGCATGGCCGCGGAATGTGACATTGCTGCATGCTGCGGCCCCTGCTGCAGTCCAGCCTGCTGCCAATGGATTGCGATCTACTGCTTAATGCGGCGGCGGCGGGCGACACAGCGCGCGTGCAGTGTCTGCTGGCCGCCGGCGTGACGGCAAATGCAGTGGATGAGTTAGGCTACAGCGCCTTGAGCTATGCAGCACATGATGGGAACACCAACATGCTTCAACTGCTGCTGGCCGGCGGCGCCTCGCCAACTCTGGCTGTTTGGCATGGCGGCTTGCCGATCCATGCAGCGGCCAGCGGAGGGCACCTAGGGGCAGTGCGGCTGCTGTTGCAGGCAGCCCCAGCGACAGCCACAGCCGTGACAGTGGATGGCGACACGCCCCTGCTGGTTGCTTGTGCTCGGGACAGGACAGCCGTCGTGCGTTTGCTGCTGGACGCAGCACCTGAGGCAGCAACGGTACCTGCGGCAGATGGCCAGCTGCCCATTCACGTGGCAGCCGGCAGCTCTTGGAATGGAGACACCGTCCGTCTGCTGCTACCGGCAGCGCCGCAGACGGCAGCGGTCCAGGGACCACAGCGCATGCTGCCCTGCACCTGGCTGCTGCAAGCGTGCACATGCCTGCAGTTGAGCTCTTGCTGCAGGCTGTGCCAGGCTCAGCCTCAGCCTTGGCAGCGCCAGGCTTGGATTTAACCTTGACGTTAGCAGCGGCAGGCTCAGCCTTTGCGCCATTTTCTCCAGAATTTGTGCCTCTCATGCACGCACTGCATGGCGCAGCACGCGTCGATCTCCGCCTGCCTCACCGACCATTCCACTGCAGTGGCAATCTCGCAGACTACATGCAAATTGCGCTCGCCCTGGTGCATGCCATGCCCCCCGCCCACTCCCTTGCCGCTGTGACCTCTGTGCACACCCATTTTGCTGGCTTCCCGCGCGAGCGCTTCTGCCTAATCCTGTACCCCCGCATTGCGGCCCGCCAAGCCCTGACCCAAGCCTAATGGGAACTGTTTCCCTCACCCTGCCCAGGCCTGGCCACTGCCCTGCCTGCCGTATTCAAACGCTCTGCCGTTGAGGCGGCGCTGCTGGTGGCACACCTGCCTGCCGAAGACTGTCACTGCCTGCGCACCTTTGCGCTGTGCCTCAACCGCGCTTACAACCACCTGCGCCAGCACCTGCCGGGGCCGCTGGCAGGCCGCATCCTGTCGCTGTTTGATGCCATCTGATGCAGTGCGTGCGTCCTCGCTGCAAGCTGTGCTGCGCTTTGTGCAGTAGCTTCCCTTCGCAGCGCCGATGTGCAGCAACGAATGTATGCAACACCGAGCGTGCCGTCTTCCAGGCAGCCACCCCCATGGAAGCAGAAACCAGGGCAGCATGCATGACTGACTTGCTGGCTGAGGCAGCTTGGGCACAACCGCAGTGGCTGCTCGGCTTCCGCGGGTCCAGCCCCAAGGCGGCAGAATGGCTGGGCGCAGGCGGGTGGGTACTCGGTTCATGTGACTGCAGGCATTACAGTGAGCATGCAACAGGCATAGCAGGGCAGGCATTCAAGGGCATCCAGGGGCCTCAGGCCGGTTGGCCGCCGCTGCTGCCACTGCCACTACTGCTCAGCTCTAAGGCTTGCTGCCGCTGCCGCCGCTGCTGCTGCCGCCGTTGTCCTGGGAGCCGCGGAGCGCCAGCACGCTGCGGCAGCGAACGAGGTAAGGTACAGTAGCCCATGCATCAGGGGAGTATGGATGACCGCGCGTACTTCCTGAGCAATCACGGCAACTGCAGCCCTGCCCTGGCGACCGTCCAGCCAAACAGCGGTTGCTGGCGCTCCAGCCAGCGCAGCTGTACCCTGCACCCCTAGCGGAATCCCCGCCTGGGAATTCTCCCCCCCCTTCCCACCTGCGCAGCTCATCAGCCACACGCATCAGCTCCTGCCGCCGCGCCTCCCGCCGCTTCTGCGCCTCCGCCTGCTTCAGCTCGCGCCTGCTCAGTCAGTCAGGTGGGGAGGGGGCGGGTGTGGTGAGTACCCAATGGGGCCGGGTGTGGTGAGCAAGCACCCAACGGGGGGCGGGTGTGGTGAGCACCCAACGTTCTGCAGCATACCCAAGCTTGCAGCCCGGATCAGATGGCCAGCAGCCCAGCCGCTCATGGGGCAGCAGCCCACGATCGGTTGCTGCAGCAATGCCGGCTCCCCGGGCTGCTGCAGACAGGCCAGCAGCCCACGCTTGGTTGCTGCAGCAAGGCCGGCCCCCCGCCTCACTTGGGGTTGAAGAAGCCCGAGGTGCGCTGCGCCTTTTCGTCCGGCGAACCAAAGTGGAGGTTGGGGTCGGCCAGGACCAGCGAGGGCCGCGAGCGGTTCACCTGCGGGGTTTGGGGGAGCGCCAGGGTGAGGCCGGCCGGCCAAGGCTTGCAAGGCTCGCATGTTGTTTTTGTGTCCAGCGCCGGCGCAGATGACAGTCTACGTGCCACAACAAGGCTCCACGGCTCCTCACCCCCACAAGAGCACCTCCGGTGTGTGCGCCTGCTGGCTGAACGGCTGTGCAGCTGGCCAATGCAACCGAGCATGCGCCCAACTTGCAACAGCCAAGCAGGCGTTGATCAACTGATGAGCCCACAGCCAAAACGGCGTTGCCAAGGTTACCAGCCCTCACCTCCAAGATGCGAAACTTCTGCAGCTGGCCGATGCGGCGGGCGGTGGGGCGCGCGCACTGCTTGGCGGGGATGAATCCCACCAGGCCAGCCACTCCCACTGCATAGCCGCCCCACACCGCGTTCATGATGCGGCCTGGGCAGATGGGGGGGTGGGGGTGGGGGAAGGGAGGGGCCAGGTGGGTGGCATCGGGGCGGTGGGGCATGCCCTGCGGGCGAAGCGCAAGACGTAGCCCGGCACAGCGGGGATGCGGGCAAGTGCAGACGCATGCGGTTAGGCCTCACCGCCCACTGCTGTAGTCAGCTGCGAAATGCAACTCACGCGTTGAAACTACTAACAATTCAGGCGCACCTTTGACCAGCTCGTTGCGCGCCTTCTTCTCTTCCAGCTCGTTCCACACCGCTGCCATGCGCCGCTGCACTGCCGCCTGCGGGCCAGGAGCGCACAAGGACCGAGGTGCGGGATCCTGCTCAGCGGCCCAGCCACCTCCACCACCGTGTGCTGCCACAGTACAAACTGCATCCGCCAACACTGACTGCCTAGCCGTGCTCAGAACAGCCTGCCCAACCTCCGCCGTTCTGTGCAGCCAATCCAAGCCAGGCAGCCTCCACCTGCCAGCTCAGCCCTCCCTGGACGGCGGCCAGCTTGCCACCTTCAAATTCTTCACGCACCTGCACGCCGCTGACCAGAAAGTCGCCCTCTGGCGTGCCCGCGCTCTCCAGGAACACCTGCACCACATCGCCCTCCCGCAGCTCGCCTGCAGCAAGGCGAACGGCGTGGAGCAGCAGGGTGGGTGCGTAGGTGAGCGTGTCCATGCGGCAGCGCTGGCTTGGCGATGCACAGGGCCGGCATGCCATGCCAGGTGCAGCACCCGTCAGCAGGCCGGCAGGAAGGTGCCTGCCAACCTGCTGCTGCTGCACCACCAGCAATCGGGCTGCTGATGCCAGCCGCAGCACACCGCCTCACCCGAGCGGCGGGGCGTGGTGTCTGGCCGCGTCGAGCCGATGATGCAGTCTGGGCTGATCTCAGAGCGTGCCAGGCGCGCAGGCCGCAGGCCCGTGTCAAGCGTCACCGTGCGCCGCCCAATCTGCAGCAACAGCCCAGCCATGCACGAGAGCTGCATCAGTGCTGATGGGCAGCACACAGATTGACAGGCTGGGCCAGCAGCAGCAGCACAGCATGGCGGCACCAGCGGCCAGGCAGACGAGCAGCGGCGAATGCGGCAATCAGGAGCCGCAGGAGTGCCAAGCTCCATCATAGTGCAGGTAGCACCAGACCCGCAGCACGCAGACCCGTACTACAAATATCTTTTCCCCGGCACCAGAGCCGCACCTCCAGCACTGTGGCCTTGATCATGTGCCCCTCGTACACGGTCCGCGGCAGGCTCATGTTGTGCATGCGCAGCATCGCCAGCTCACTCTGCACAGCCAGGGGGCATCCGGCCGTCAGCGTGCAGGTACGACCATGGGCACAGCAGCCAGTAGGGTGCAGGCAGGCAGCGGCGGCAGAGCGGCGGCAGGCGGCGCACCTCCCGCTCCGACTCTGACGCCTGCCGCGGGCTGGCTGCTGAGAAGACCTCCATCTCCGCTATTTGCTGGTAGTAGGGCTGCATGATCGGGTCGCTAGAGGGCAGGGCCTCGCTCAGGCCGCTGAGCTTGCTGCTGGCCGCTGCTGCTGCTGGGGCCGCAACCGTGGATTCGGCGCGCACTCCCAGCATTCGGGCTGCATGCCCCAGGGCGCGGCGCAGCGCCACGCCGCTCATAGTGCGCAGTGCCGGGCTTTCAGGCGAGTGGCAGGGCAAAGCGGCGGCGTGCAACAAATGTACGATGCGCTCTTGTTCGGGTTTCGGCGCCAGAGCCGGCGATGGCCCCCTCTTTGGGGACGCATCAGAGAGCGCCCTCCCATGCACAGTTAAGAGACTGCTGCGGCCCCTGGTTGTCAATCGCTTCCGTCCCAGCTACGCACACAACCTATTGGAACCGCCCGCGCAGCGAGACGCCACCCCAGCTGTGCGAGCCGCCGCGCAGCGCCGCCCCTGAGGCCCAGCAGCGGCCACCGCGCCTCGCAAACAACCGGCACCGATCGGAGGCGAGATCACTCCAGCGTACAAATGCTTGCTGTCGACCTGAGCAGTGCCGCCGCCGCCGCTGCTGCCGCCGCCGCCGCCGCCGCCGCCACTGCCAACGCCCGGCCTGCTGTTCACGTGCATGCAGCCGGACAAACCGGCTGCTGCTTTCTGAGGTGCACAGCAGCCTTCTTCGGCTGGCGCCGGCCAGCCTTGACTGGCACAGCCCGGCGCTGCGGCGGCAGCAGGCATGGCGGTCAACTTGGCGCACGAGGCGAGGGATGTTGAGGAGCAGTACATCCTGCGAGTGAAGGACCCGGCACTAGCAGACGAGCTGCGGTGAGGGTTGGGGCACAGCGAGGCACGGGACGGGTGGTGAAGGTGCAGCAGGCAGCGGGAAAACATGCGCTGCTGCTTGCCTGCTGAGCAGGCCGCCGTGTGCCCTTGCAAGACGCGTTGCCTGCACCGCTGCCGTCATGTCTGCCACAGCCCATGTCCATGTCCCGGCTGCCTGCTGTCAAGCTCCATGTGCCCCCCTCTTCCACCTACCTACAGGGCGGCGCTGCAGGCTGAGGACCCTCGGGCGGCCACCGGCGGCGCGCAGCTCGTGTTCCAGGACAGTGACCGGCAGGGCACGTTTGTGTTCAAGGGGCGGCAGGTGGGGTGGGGCGGTGGTGGCTGAGGAGCGGGGGCGAGGGGGGGCGGGTCCTGTGGAGCCGTTGAGTGCTGTGCCTTGAGGAGCGCATCGAGGAGCCCTTGCATGCCAGCTGCGCAGTGTGCAGCAGCCTGTTGCATGCAGGCCTCACGGCCCCTCTGACGGGACCACCAGCTGGCAGCTGTGTTGATGGGTCGCAGCCGCCCCCTCGCCTGCCTGCCGCAGTACCCGGTGACCGTGCTCAACCTGCCGTCGGTGGTGGAGAGCTATAAGACGCTGGATGATGTCAACCTGGTGAAGACAACCGACATTGGGCAGGTGCGTAGGGTATTGGGCAGGTCCTTGGCCGGTTGGTGGGCCGGGTGAGGTGGCAGTTGCAGTCCACCGACATTGGGCAGGTGCGTGAGGCCGGCTGCTGGACCGGCTGAGGTGGCATGCAGCCCGAGTGGATGGCCATGCTGCCGGCTGCTGGGCCGGGTGAGGTGGCAGCGGGTGCGGCTCGATGCGCTTGCGCCTTGCTGCTGCTCGGCTGTGCTGGATTTGGAGCGCTGACGCAAGCTGTGGAGCAGCCGGCCCCGTCCCTCCCTGCGCCATCAAATCCCTCCCTGTTTATCCTGCCTGCAACTGCAGGTGCTGGTGGTGGGCAGTGCCGCTGACCCGGGGGTAGCAGCCGAGGAGGCGGCGGCCGGCGAAGCCCGGGACGGCGTCACGCCGCCCATGCGCAACGCCCGCGGCCGCATCTTCCGCAACGCCATCGATGTGGCGCCGCACGTGGTGCAGAAAGTGGAGTTTGACTTGCTGACTATCCTGGCGGTGAGCCGAGGCTGGGGGAGCTGGTTGTGTCTGGTTGTGGGCAGAACGCTGCTGCTCTTCAGACTGACGTCAGGATAGAACGCTGCCGCTGTGAGGCTGATGCCAGCATAGAACGCTGCTGCTCCTGAGGCTGACGCAATCGTCCCTTGCGCGCAAAGCTTGGCGGATGCTGCACCTGCACCCTGCCGGAGCTCCTCGCAGGCATGCACCCTGCACCGGGGAGTTGGTTGCTAATGTACTGCTACATGCAATTTAACCCTGCCCCGCAGGGCGGCGCCCCCGAGGGCGTCAAATTTGTGGATACCGAGGAGGAGTGGGTGGTGGACCCAGCAACAGGCAAGGGCGCCTGGCTGCCGGTGCGGCGCGGCAAATGACGCGCACTGCATGGGTTTAGTCGCCCGCTTGACCTCTTCTCGGTGCTGCCGCGCTGCCGTTCTGCCCCAGACCTTCTCCTGTCATGTATCAATGCTCACCATGTGCCTGTGGGCGCTGCACTTGCTTGTACCATGTCCTGGCTGGTTTTCTTGGCCCGCCCACGAACTGCCCACTATCCTCTCCACTATGCCATGCCCTTGGCTGTGCTGCATGTAATCAACCAGCGTGCACAATCGCAGGTGAACGAAGCACTTGCCGGCCGTTCTGGACTAGAGCAGGCAAATGGTTACACATGGCACCGGCCAGTAGCTAACCACAGGGCGTGTTCGACAGCACAGCAATCGGGGATTAATCAATCAAGCAATCAAAACAGGCAGGGTGGGTTTCAGGCCAGGTGGGCAGACAAGGGCTTCAGAAGTGGCACGGGCCGCTACCGGGAAAACGCGGCAATGCAGGCTTGGAAGAAAGCAGGTCACACATGGGGCAACACGCATGCAGCCATGAGAGCTGGTCGGCTTGGGCTGGCTAACAGAGTGGGTTTGTAGGGGGGGTGGGCGGCTCGCCCTTGGGTGGGCGCCTCGCCCTTGAGTTTGTCGGCGGGGGCTGCCGCTCCGCTGAGCTGGCTCACTTGCCGCCAGCCTGGGCCTTGGCGTGGGCATCAGCCTCGGCCTTGGCGTTCATGCCGGAAGCCATGGCGGAGGCAGAGGCCTCGGCCGAGGCAAAGGAGATGGGCTTGACGATGGGGATGGGCTTCACAATCGGCACCTGCAAGGGGGGAGGAGGAGGGGTGAACCGCGTTGGCGGGACAAACGCATGGAGCTTGCATGGTACTGTCATACATGCACATGCAAGCTCCCTGGCACGCCACACCGTTCACCGCAGCCGCCGCATGGCAGCATGCAGCGGCAGCAGCCACAGGCGCACACCCAGCCATGAATAGTGCAAGCCGGCTCACCACCACTTTTTTGACAATGGGGATGACCACCACCTGAGGGGGGAGGCAAGGCCGCGAGCGCAGGGTGGGCGTGGTGGGTTCAACCAAGTTAGTCATCCAGGCAGGAGCCCACCCTCTGCACAGCCGCTGCCTACGGTTTCAAACGTTTTCAAGTTGCCACATGTCTGCGACCACCGCCGGCCCCCTCACCTTCTTCTTGGGCTTGGGGCAGACGCAGTGGAAGGTCTGTGGGCCAGACGCGGCATAAGGGTGGGGTGTTGATGTGCAGGCAGCTGATGTTGAAGGCAGTTGCCGGAGGCCTGCCCCTACCTCATGCGCCTGCAAACGCTGTTCAACCCAGTGCGCCCACCCAACCTCCCTCTCCTAACCTTGCCGTCAGTCCAGCCATAGTCACTCTCCTGCACAGGGAGGGAATGGGCAGGCATGCACAGTGTGGCGCACGTGCAGATGTCTTGTGCTCAGACCTGGCACACGCCCACAACTTGCTCGGCTAGCTGTGAGCTGAGGGTGTAGCCCTTTCGCCACCCCAGTGCCGCACCTGGCAGTAGGACTGCTGGGGGCAGGAGTAGGAGCCGCAGTAGGAGTGGTCCTTGCCAACGGGAATCACAATGATCTGTGGGTGGATGTTGGGCAAGCTGAGGGACGGGGAGTCAGGATGAACAGCCGCAGGACACATGGGGCGGATGCAAGACCGGGAGGTTTTGGCACGTGGCCAGGCGAGCGAGATGCATAGCACCTGGGCTCCACACCCACACTTGCTGCCTTGCACCACCACTGCAACTCGCTGTGCAGACTTGGGCCTTCTTCTTGCCGCCGTAGCTGGGAGCACTGTAGCCAGAGGAGCCACCGCCGTAGCCGTCCTGCAGGCGGCGGCCGTAGCCACCGCCAGAGGAGCCGCTGGAGTAGTCGGAGCCGCAGGAGGACATGTCTGCGGGCAGTGATAGACAGGGGGAGAGGCGGCTGCGTGGGTGGGCGAAGCAGCGCGGCAGGCAGGTGGAGCGGCCGGCAGGTACAGCAGGTACGGGAAGTGGGCTCGCTGGCAGGTGCATCAAGCGAGACAGGCTGGTGACGCTTCAGAAGCGCTGCAGAGTCTGCAGCCACCCACCGTAGGAGCCGTAGCCATCAGCGGAGGTGTAGTCCATGGATGAGCTGTCGCCGTAGGTGTCGCCTGCGGACAGAGAAGGGGAGTGTGGGGCAGGGGGAGAGCGCGTCGCCTGCTATTTGGCTCGCTTGTGGACCGCGCCCAGCCTGGGGCAGCTGGGCAGCTGGGGTAGCCTGGGGCAGCAGGTAAAGCTGGCCTAGCCTGAGGCAGCAGGGCGGGTACAGTGCAGGCCGCAAGTGCCAGGCAGGCAGGGCGGCGGGCTCACCCATTTCGTAGCCGTCCCCGTACATCTTGGGGCTGCAGAGGGGGCGGGGGGAGGGGGCAGGCAGGTACATGGCGTGAGTGAGCTGACTCAGTCCGGGTGAGCAGGTAGGTGCGTGCAGCTGCTGGCTTTGGGCAGGCCACGCAGGCACCGACCCTCGCTGCCTGCTCCCCAACCCAACCGCGTTCCCAACCATGTGGCGCACCAGCAGATCTTGGCGATCTCAGGAGGGCACACGACCACCTTGGGCTTCACCACCACCACGGGGACCACCTGCGATGGGAGGCGACCAGTCAAGAAGGGGTTGGTTTTAGGGCGGTTTCAAACCCAAGTTGGGGTGGGAGCGTCGGCCTGGAACTTGATCATCACGTGGGACCAATGATGGCAGCCAGCATGGCGTGGCAATTCCACAGCATGGACAAGTATCGGCAGTATTACGAGCAAGCATGAGTTCCCGCCAAAACGGCAGGCTGCGGAAGCCTGTTGTGCCTCCGCCGTCTGCCGGCGCCCCGCCCGCCACGACCAACCCGAACTCACCACTTTCTTGGCCGGGGCGGCATAGTCTTGCAGGGTGCGCCCAGCGCACGCGGCGCCTGCAGCAGGCAGGGCAGAAGTGGGGAGGGCACTGTGAGGATCGCGTCGGCGGCTTGGCTGCGCGGATCCTCGCGGCGGCGGCGGCGGCGGCGGCGTGGGCCCTCGGACGGCAACTGAAAAGCGCTCTGCTGCAACTGCAGGCTGAGCAGGGGCAGCCTTCCAGAGAAGGCACGAAGACGAGCCTTCAAGCAGCCCTTCCCACCTGCGGTAACCAGCAGCAGGGCAACGAAGGCGCAGTGCATGGTGGGAGGCTGAACAAGTTTGGTAAAGTGAGAGAAAAAAGAAGTTGATTGATTGATCGAGCAACGCGGCTCAAGTAGGGGAGGCCGGCTTCTGCCAACTGTCTTCTAGCGTGTTGCACAACACCTCCTTCTGAGCCTCATGCAAGCCGGTGCCAAGCAGAGACAGCAGGCAGCACCTTCCAAGGCTGGGGCCGCAGCCACAGCCACCGATGCCGGGCGGGCGGGCAGGCGGGCGGCAGCAGCTGGTGGTAGCAGCAGTCGATGTCATCTTTACGCAGCAGGGTTGAATGCGTTGTGTGCATTGAGGCCGTGACGACACATTGCACTTAGTGGCTCACCCGGCTGCTCATTTGGGAACACTGGCCTGCTTATGTAAACGCTGGGCGAGCGAGACCGCAGGGTGGTTGGCGGTTCGTACAGCTTGCTCGTCGGTGCTCAGTGCGTTGCCTGCCTTTAGACCAAAAGGAAAGTTCCATTTTAAGCTGAGGCGCTCAGTGCACATCAACCTGCAGCAGGGGGTGGCTACTGACATCCGGGCCTGCAGGCCGCATCGCCGCCCACGCTGCGCCGTCGCCCCAGCGGGATTGAGCTTCCAACCCAAAACTTACATGCGCTTGCCCCCTCGCCATTGTCATTCCAGCCATGCAGGCGCTCACCCATAAATCTTCCCTCGCTGCCGGGGCCGCCGGGCGCGCCGGCGGGCGCCGTCGCGCCTCGGCCCGGGCCGTGCCCCGCTCCGAGCAGTCCCAGGATGTGCCGACAAGCGTCAAAGGCATGATGGCAGGCGCCCTGGCCGCGCCGCTGCTCCTGCTGGTGAGCCCTCTTCGTTGCTCTCCGGTCACGCAGCCTGTTGCCCAG
>RRZL01000034.1:126114-141415 GCA_006782975.1 Chlorella sp. Dachan
GCAGCCAGCGGGTGAGCTACTGAGGCCCTGGTCGCGCAGTGCTGGGAGGGGATGCAGTTGCCCGCACCACGCACAGAGTGGCTACATCGGTGCAATGGCCTCTCATCCTCTTCCTCCATCCTCCTGCAGGGCATTGACGTGACCGGCCTGCCCACCCCGCCAGCAGTGCCCAAGCCAGCTGTGGCACCCGCGCCTGCTGCCCCCGCCGCTGCCGAGCCCGCCCCGGTGCCGTACGCCCAGCGCCGCTCCAGCCCCCAGCCCGCCCCGCTGGGCTCACTGGCCAAGATGCCAGCGCCCTCTGCCAAGCCCGCTGCGCCCGCTGCGCCTGCTGTCCCCGCCGCAGCTCCGACACGCGCCAGCTCTCCTGCTGCCGCCAAGTGGGACCATGCTACGCGCGTCATGCCCGCCGGCTCCGCCGCACCTGTCACTCCCAGGATGGACGCTGCCGCCTTCCGCCAGGCGGCCAGCAAGCCAGCGGCACCCGGGCCCTCGCCCGCTGGTGTCAGCAGGTGGAGCGACTTTTCGCTGGGCAACAGCGACCCGAGCAAGCGGGTAAGACGGGGAGGGGATGTAGTTGCAAGCCTGGGCCCTGCTTGTTGCATCCAGCGCAGCGCGGCTGACACAGCATGCATTCTGCATTTGCCCCTACTGCTTGCCCACAGCATGTTCCAACCCTGCTGTCTCTCTGCTCACCAACTTTGCAGGGCATTGACGTGACTGGCCTGCCCACCCAACCGGCGGTGCCCGCCCCCACTGTCGCTCCCGCCGCCGCCAGCAGCGCGGCTGCCGAGTCTGTGCCGGTGCCCTACGCTCAGCGCAAGGCCAGCCTGCAGGCCGCCCCCCTGGGCACTCTGGCTAAGATGCCTGCCATGCGGTGAGCAGCTGCTGGTTGGCCTGCTGCGTCTGCTGCGCCACGGACCAGGACGTGCACGCTGCGCCCCCCTGCAGCAGCAGCGGTTGCCACGCCTGCTATGATTGACATACACAGATATAGCACTGCCAAACACGTTGTTATTGGCTGTCACAGAGCCTCAAAAATTGTGGCCACACGAGATTTTCCTTGCCTTTTTGCAAACCCCACTCACTGCCCCCCCCCCCCAACAAACCATACCACCAACCCGATGCACTGCATAACGCGTTGCACCCTTTCATTCGCATCGACACTTTCCATTCCTTTCGTTTCATGGGCCAACGTAGCGTGTTCACATGAAGCCCCGTCCATCCAAACCACTCCACCTTCCAATGCCTAAGTTGTTTGCTATAGATCCTTGACTTGCATGCCCTAGCGCCGCTGCTTGCATATGCGCCTCTGTACCCTGCTCGTGCAAAGAGCTTGCCAACATGTAACCTGACCGCTGTGCAGTGAGAGGCATGAATCACAATGGCGGGGCATGCCAGGTGGCGCGATGTGGGAGTCGGTACCAAGTCAGGGGTGATGGCGCATGCATGCAGATGAGACGCAGGAGGGAAGGAGGGAGGGGGCAGCGAACGACGGCACTACCACACGCCTCACGTGTAAGCCCGCTGTATGCTGCCATCCAGCAGGCCGCTGTACTTGTGCAACGACTGCTGCACCTGCTGTGCTGCGCCCGCTTTGATCACGCTGTGAGGGAATGGGCCGTAAACGCGCTCGAACGCGCAGCCTTCCAAGCGGCGCCCAATGCGTGCCGCCTGTTGGTGTGGAAGGAACATCGGGGTGGGGAGATCAAGTTCTATGGAATATGTAGAGACCGCGCGGCTGGAGTTGCTCGAAAGCACAGTAGTCAACTGAGCATTGGCTGCCCAGATGCTCAATCAAGTGCCACAACAGAACAATACACCTCGCTACCTGCTCTGCCGGCAGCGGGATCATGTTTGGGAAGCTGTACATGACAGTGACGCCGCCGCTGGGCACTGGAAACAGCGTGTCGCCTGCAGGATTCGTTGAACAAGGGAGGGTAACATCTGCCGTGGTCGCACGCCATGCCTGCAACAAGCGCGCTTGCCGAGTACGCGCCTGGCAGCCTGCAGGCGCATCCCTTCCTCTGCCAGCCTTCCTCACCAGTGAACATCACGCCCTTGCCGTCCCGAGCCGACTCCCACAGCAGCACGCAGCTGCCCGGGAAGTGTCCGCCCAGGCGCATCAGGCGCACGCCGGGCCCCAGCTGCCGCTCGTGTCCCTCCCAACACTCGAGGCGTGGGCTGGGGCGGGTCACCCACTGCCGGTCGGCCGCATGAAGGTACACCTGAGCTGGTGTAGCAAGTAGTGCACGCTCTGTTGGAAAGAGTGGGCCGGTGAGCAGTTGACCGCAGGCGTGTGTTGGTGAACTCCTAACCTCGCCGCATTCCACTGCTGCCCGCACCTTGCAGTCAAAGGCGTCTGCCCAGTCGGTGCAGGCGTTGTAGAAGTGGGGGTGGCTGATGGCAATGGCTGAGATGCCGCCCGCTGCCTGCACATCGGCAACAATGCCGGGGTGGCACAGGCCCACGCAGTCCCACAGCACGTTGCCGCCGGGCGCCTGGACGAGGTAGGCCTGCGTTCAGTGAGGTGCGTGGGAGGGGAGGGGGGGGGTCTGTACTCTGCACAAGCAACAGACAGCATGCAGCCATGGTCACTGCCTGTTTGCGCCGCATCCAGCAGGGCCGTCTGCAATGTGTGCACCAAGGCAGTGTGGGCAGCAGTACAAAAAATCCACGACCAGTCCCATCATCCCACGGCTCCGCCTGCCCAACAACCCACGCTGACCTGCTGCCCGATGCCCAGCTTGGGCTCCACCCCAACAGCCAGCACTCCAGGCTCCACTTCCGTCAGCGTGTTGTAGTGCCGCCCCAGCAGCTCCTCCTGGGTGGCCCAGGCCTGCCCGCTGGCCGGCACATACTGCCGGTCATCGGAGCAGATGGGGCAGGCGGCGGGCGGCGCTGCGCCCTCCGCAAACTGGGCCGCGCAGGTGCAGCAGCTGTAGAGGGGCATGCTGCGCAGGGCTGTGGCGTCTCGAACGAGGTGTTGAGACGGCCCTGCTAGTTTGCTTTTAGGAGGCAAACACGACGTGTGGCTCGGTTGTGCGCCAGCTGCTGCACCGGCCACCGCCGCCGCCGATCGCGGCTGCAAGCCTGGTGGCTCCTCCGGGCAGATCGCGGCGCTCTCTGCGCCTTCAGCTCAACAATGACACAGCGGGCCTTGCGACTGCTCGGGCAGAACCCTGCGCACTCGCTCCCTCTTTTGCCCTCCGCGGCAGCCGTGACGCTATGTCGAGCAGATAAGCTACCCAGACAAATAGTGGCAGGGCGTCCGGGACTGTGCCATCGCCAAAGGCGGCGGCAGCTGCCGACCACCCGTCGTGCCTGCTACATGGCGTGTCGACTCTCACAAAAGATCAGCAACCGACGCTCATTCAGGCACAAAAGCGGGGCCCAAGGCATGAAATTTAAACAAAAAACCACGTCCCTCACACGCTCCCCTCGCCGCCATAGCGCTGGTAGCCGCTGCCGGTGCCCACCGCTGGCAGCTGCGCCGAGGCGCCGCCTGCACCGCCGCTGCCCGCATCTGCCGCCGCCACGCTGAACAGCGGATGCTGGCGCACAGTGCCGGCGCGAATGCACTCCCACAGCTGGAAAGTGGCTGCACACCGGGGTAGGGAGGACGGAAGCAGAGCTGTTGGCAGCCGGGAGGGAGATGACTGCTCTGGCACCGACTGCACAATTCAGCCATGCCCCAGCGCCACCTCAGCCCTGCGCCCGCCGCAACTCACTCATGAGCATCCACAGGCCCACAGCTATGGTCAGCACGCTTGCCACGCTGCTGACCAGCGTCCGCCAGATGCCGACGCCCACCACGCCCGCGCCCAGCACCGTGGCCAGGCTGGCGGTGATTTTGGCGGCGGTTTCGGGGCTGACGCCGCGCAGCAGCAGCAGGTCGGCCAGGATGCGGCCGCCGTCCAGCGGGAAGGCGGGCAGGAAGAGGTTGAAGAGCACGAGGCCGATGTTGAGCTGTGGGGGGGAGAGGCAGGGGATCAAGGAGACGGTGAGCCGGATGCGTGCAGGTGAAGGGAGCACGGTTGGGAGCTCCTGCTGGCAGGCCTGCTGCCATACGTCTGTCTTCCCCGGCAACAACAAACATGCACGAACTTGCACGGCAGCGGCAGACGTGCTCAGGTGAGTGCAGGCGTCATGCCATCAGCCCCCTTGCAACCGTCACACCGCAGCCATCTGCATTCAAGCACCAATCACATAGTGAAGACTTGGCAGCGGCAAAAGCTCACCTGGCAGGCGCCCGCCACAACGGCCAGCCCAAAGTGCAGGTCGGGGTAGGGGATGGACAGGCTCACGTCCCAGCTGCGGCACAAGGCATGGAGGGCGGGAAAGCATGCTGCATGGAGCTCACTGCCTGTACACGCTGCCCGCAGTGCGTGCGCGAAGTGGTCCAAGGGGCTGCACTGCCCGGCATCCCCAGCATCCCCACCTGCCATACGCAGCGTGGTAGACAGGGAAGAGGATGGCAAACCAGATCAGGAACTGGGGGACGTGCGTCAGCGGGCCCGCCAGCGCGATCCACAGGTCGGCTGCAAGGTGAGGGAGAGTGCGGGAGGGTGGGCAATGCAACGGCAGGCCACAACCAACCGGCCCAAGCCGGCATGAACACCCAGAGCAGAGCATGCCGCACTTGTGTGACTGAAGCCGCTGCTGGTTGCATGCAGATGCCCCTACCCTTGGGGCCACAGTCGTGCCCAACGTACGCCAGGCCGCCCAGCGGCCACAGCAGGATGCCGTGCGCATGCCCGCCCACTTTGCGGGCCGCGAGGGCATGCCCCAGCTCGTGAATGAGCACAGTGCCCAGCAGGATGGGCCCGTACTGCATAAGGGGTGGCAGGCAACATGGGCACGGTTGCTGGATAGGTGGCCTGGGCGGCTGCCGATCAGGAGTAGAGCCACAGCTGAACAGCAGCGCCAAGCAAGGCCAAACACGCCGGACACGCCTTTGTCGCACCATGAGCGCGGCCCAGCCAAACGCAGCCCAGCTGGAGAAGGCCTCGGCCAGTAGCGCCACCACAAACAGCAGCGGCAGGGCTGCGGAGGGTAGGGAAGGGTAGATAGTTGTAGATCGCGGCATGCAAGTGGGGCTGCCACTGAGTGTCGTGTTCACAATGCAGTCAGCGCGCCGTCAGGCCCAAGCGGCAACTCACTGTAGCTGAGGCGGATGGGGATGCCAAACAGGCTGCCCGCGGGCAGGCTGTTGCTGGTGTCCATGGTGCGTG
The DNA here is from genome assembly GCA_006782975.1 of Chlorella sp. Dachan. Classification (NCBI taxonomy): domain Eukaryota; kingdom Viridiplantae; phylum Chlorophyta; class Trebouxiophyceae; order Chlorellales; family Chlorellaceae; genus Chlorella; species Chlorella sp. Dachan. The sequence goes on from RRZL01000034.1 coordinate 131,346, forward strand.
GCTGAAACGATGGGCAGGGGACCTGCGGCGAGAGAAGGAGGGCTGGTTGGCGCAAGGGGCGGCAGCGACGGCAGCGGCGGCAGGTGGCGGGGAAGCCGGTGGCACTGGCGGGGCGGCCTGCAGCCCTGCGCGATCATGCCGCCTCACGTGGGTTGGCAGCCGCACGCACCCGGGAGCTGCAGGCCTCGCTGGGCGGACCGAGCGACAGCGACTCGGCAAGCGTGCTGAGTGCCGGTCACGCCGCTCAGGCTGACTTGTGGCTGTGATCGGCTGTCGTTTCAGGCCACGGGGGAGCTGTTGAGGGGCGGCCTCCCATGCAGCGGCACTGGAAAGCCTCGTTCCACTCTTTGGCGCTGAATTACAACCTTTGGTTCTTCGCCGGGTGCCTTGCGGGGCGTGGCCCTCAGGTGGCCACCCGCACGAAGGCGTTTGCCCGAGAAACTCGCTCCCTGCGCTGCATTCCAGCTTGCAGGCCAGCCGAGCTGGGAGCACGCCAGCACCCCGCCAATGTGGCAGGCGCCCGCCGCCGCCTGGTCGCCGCCGCCGCCGCAAGAGGAGCGGGACGTGGCGGGCGCGGCGCGGCGCGCCGAGCTGCGAGACTTCATCGCGATACGACGCGCGCTCCTGCGCGGCGGCGCCGGCTCCAAGGTGCGCTGGTGACGGCAGTACGCAAGCTTATAATCCTGGTTCCGTAGCACACGGGCCTGCTGAGCTAGCCTCCTGCCTCCTCCGCCTCACCTGCAGCCACCCGCCGGCCCGCAGCCCAAGCAGCAGCGGCAGTGGGGCCGGCAGCGCGGCGCCGAACGCTCGCCGCCGCCAGCCGGAGCAGCATGCAACTGGCAGGCCATCCAGCAGCAGGCGCACCAGGGGTTTGAGGCCATGCTGCGGGAGGCGGGGCTGCCCGTCAACGCCGGCTTCAGCCGCCCCGCAAGCTTCACAACCGCGGCGGCAGGCATGCAGCACCCGGCTGCCCAGCTGGGGCTGCCTTTTGGAGGTGGATACGGCATGATGGCGACGCCTCAGGCCCCATGGGTGGTGCCACCCAGCGGCTGGGTGCCGCAGCTGCCGCCAGGCGAGCCGGCAGCGTGGCAGCTGCAGCAGGCGCTGCCGCTGCAGCAACCGTTGCAGCAACAGGAGCCATTCGCGTACACTGCTGTGCAGCTGCAGCTACCATCCCCGCAACACACCGTTGCACCTGTGCCATGGGTCGAGGCATCAGGGCCATGGCAGGGCCAGGCGGCTGTCCCAGCCCGCCCGCCGTCTGCTCTGCCAGTGCAGCAGCAGCTGCTGGTGCAGGCGGCTGCGGTCCATTGCCATGCGTCCACCAGCCTGAGCCTGCCCGCCTCCCCGGGCAGCGCATCCCCGCTGCGAGCCCACAGCGCATGCCCTGCCTCGGGTGCGCCGCCCGCCAGCTGCAGCGTCGCCGCCAGCATGCGGCGCAGCGGCAGCGAGGGCGCCCTTGCCGCATCTGCGGCGTCAACCAGTGCTGCGCTGCCCCAGCGGGGCCGCCTGGCCAGCCTGTCCGCCAGCTGCAGCCTGAGCCAGGCAGCTGAGGAGCAGCTGGAGCGGCAGCAGCAGCAGCGCCTGCTGAAGCTGGACTCTGAATTGGTGGCCAGCGCCAGCTGGCGGGCGGAGCGTGCGCCGGCTGCTGCGCCTGCACCGGAGCCTGCACCAGAGCCTGCTGGTCTCCCAGGTGCGGATGGCGCCGCCGCTCGCCCTGCCTTGCCTGCCGAGAACGCAGCAGTCGAGACAGGCAGCTTGCAGCGCAGCTTGACCGGCGGCAGCAGCGGCAGCAGCCTGGCATCGTCGGCGCTGCAGGCCCTGGTGGCGGCAGCTGAGGCGGAGGATGTGCCTCGCATGGAGTCGGACGCTGTGGAGGCTCGTCAAGGCAGCAGCCAGCTTGAGGTCGCCATGCCAACGTCTGCAAGCAGCAGCTTTGCTGTGCAGGCAGGCAGCCGCCTCCCCAGCGCAGCTGCAGAGGCACCGCCTGCCGACGCTGCGCCTCAGCAGGTGCAGCCCCCAAGCTGCCCACCTGCTGTGATGCCACCGAACTGCTCGCCGCCAGCAGACCCGCTGGCAGATGCAGCAGCGGCGCTGGCACGCTTTGAGCAGCTGCAGTCCCAGCTGCAGCAGCTGCAGGCAGGCATCCCGCTGTCTCTCACAGGCGCAGGCGCTGAGTGCAGCCCCCTGCCGGTCGCGCCGGAGCCACCGCCGGCAGCAGCTCAGCTCCCAGAGGAGGCCTCAAGCCCAGTGGCCAAAGTGATGCGTCAGGCTGAGAGCTTCCTGGAGCAGGCGCAGCAGCTGTTGCAACGCCTGCACCTGGCAGCAGCCAGCCCGCAGCGGCCAGCTCCTGCTGCAGCAGCGAGACCTGCGGGGCAGCCGGCAGAGCGGCTGGCAGAGTGGGAAGCAGCTGCGCAGCCAGCTGTGCAGCCTTTTGGAGGGCCCGAGGAGCAGCAGGGCAAGCAGCCGCTGCTGGAAGCACAGCAACCAGCAGCAGGCGGGACAGCCCGACTGCCGCCATGCAGTTTGCCTCAGGACCAGCAGCAGCAGCAGCAGCAGCAGCACCATGCCGGGAATGGCAGCTTGTCTCACGAGGACGCATGCGTCAGCACTGCGGCAGTGCCTGAGGTGTCGCACCCGCTGGGCAGCAACCAGCCGCAGGCTGTGCTGCCCTATAGCACTGCCGCCTGGCATCTGCCCTCAGCAGCACCGGTGCCACCAGTGCAGAGAGTGCACCAGGGGGGCACATGTGGCGACGGGGGCTACGTGCCATGGCAGCAGCCACAGCAGCACGAGCAGCAGGCCCTGGAGCACGCATGGCCTCCAGCGCAGCAGCAGCTGCTGCAGCAGCCTGGCTGGGCGGCTGATCAGCCGCTGCCACAGCAGGCGGGGCAGCAGCAGCAGCAGCCGCAGCAGGCAGGGTGGTCTGAAACACATGTGCCGCAGGTGCAAGCGCAGCCACTGGTATGGCAGGCTCAGGCGCTCTGCGAGCAGCCATCACAAGCCTGGCTGCAGCCGGAGCCCTGCTACTCCTATGCTGGCATTCCTGGCGAGCAGACGGCTGTGCATGCCCAGCCGGCTGCCTCCAACATGGGCTGGCATGGCTCTGAGTGGCGGGATCAGCAGCCCCTGGACTGGCGTCACCGCCAGCGGTGGGAGGCGCCTGGCCAGCGGGGCAGGCAGGCGGCCAAGCAGGCAGGGGGGTACGCCCAGCGGCGGCAGCCAGCGGCGTCTGCAGCTGGCTCACGTCCCGGCTCTGCCCAGCACCGCTCTCCAGAGAGGCCAGGGCAGGCAGAACTGGGGAGCTACCTGCAGGCGGCCCGGGCGGCCAAGGTGAGGGCATGCTGTGCACACACAAGTGTGGTTGTAGCCATTGCCTTCTGGGCCAGCGGTTCTGGTCGTGCCCGCTAATTGGCATTCAGGTTAGTGTCGCAGGCGCCATCAACAGCCTTGCCTAGCCAATCCCCACAGGAGCGCGCTGCGCGGCAGGCGGCTGAGCGAGAGCGACTGCGCCAACAAAACGAGGCGGCTCGGCAGGCCGCACGCCTGAAGGCCACTCAAGAGAAGCAGCGGCAGGAGCAGGAGGAGCGGGAGCGACAAGCAGCTGCGCAGCAGGCGGCACAGCGGCGCCAGCTGGCGGGCAGCATGCGTGGCAGCATGTACCTGCAGCGCCTGAGGGTGCAGCGGGCGGGGCGGCAGCAGCAGCAGCAGGCTGGCGACTTGCCAGACTGGGCAAAGGTGGCCAGGCCGCTGCCGCCCCTGCTGCCACCCAAACCAGTGGGGCCGACGGCTCAGGCAGGGCGCCAGGAGCCAGGGGTGCAGCAGGCTGAGCAGCCTGTGACCCCGTGCTCACCAACTACAGCAGCCAGCGGAGGCTCGACAGCTGGGCTGGGAGCACAGCAGCAACAACAGCAGCAGCAGCAGCAGCAGCGCACGTTGACCGAGGAGGAGCAGCAGCTGCAGGCGGCCCTGGCAAGCCTGGATGCCCGGCTGCCGCGCACAGGTGAGGCTGCTGGCCGGCAGCGTGCCTGGATCTGCTGCGGGTGGTGTGCTAGGCGCCAGCTGTGCCTTTTGGACCAGCCCATCAGCTGCTTCCCTTGTGTTTTGGCTCGCAGGCTCCACCCATCCCGCTGCCGAGGCCTCGCTGGTGCTGTCCAGCAGGAGCAACTCAGTGCTGCAGGAGCAGCTGCGCTGCTCGCTGGCACGGCTGGATGGGCAGCTGGCTTCTGCTGCAGCGGGGAGCAAGCAGCAGAATACACAAGGAAGTACAGGGAGCCTGGCCAGCCAGATGGGTGAAGTTGTGCAGTCCGCTTCAGGATGGGCTAGCAGTGCAGGGGATAACCAGGTGGCGCAGCCACTGCACGCAGCTCAGCAGGCACCACCGGCAACCGTGCAGCGGGCGGAGCAGGAGCAGCTTGCTACCAGCCCTACCGCCACCGCAGAGGCAGGTTGGCAGGCTGCGCTGCTGCTACGTGCAGTAGAGCAGCAGCCGCTGCAGTGGCGCCCACGCCGTCGTTCGCTGGCCGGAGCTCTGGAAGCAGCCCATGCTAGCGTGGTCTCTGCTGCTACAGCAGCAGGGGCAGGGGCAGGGGCGGCAGCTGACGCAGTGTGCCACATCAACATTGGCAATGTGGGGAAGCCTTGCCCCATGCCAGCGGCAGTGCTGCAGCCGTCCGGGCTGGCAGGCCTGTCTAGCGCCACCACTGGTCTGCAGCAGCCGGCGGCAGCGATTGCCAGCAGCAAGAAGCAGCAGCAAGTGCTGCCGCCGTTGCGGAAGGAGCCGCTGTGGCCTGCAGGACAGCAGGGCAAGGGAAGCCCCAGTGCCCCGTCTGCGCCCATGCTGCGTACGGCAGTGCGTGCGGCGGCACGGCCCACGCGCATGCAGCCCCTGCAAGCCGGTGCGCTTCCTGCTACAGAGCAACAGCAGCAGCAGCAGCAGTGGCAGGGGCAGTGGCCGGGGTGGGACCGGCAGCAGCAGGCGCAGTGGCCGGGATGGGGCCAACAGCAGGCACAGCAGCAGCAGGCGCAGTGGTGGCAGCACTTTCCGCCTGGGTGGCAGCAGTACCAGCAGCCGCTGCAGCAGTGGGGCGCGGCCGCGGGCGGGCTGGCGGTGGGTTATGCGGGAGCCTGGCATTGGGCGCTGTGAGTTGCAGCGTAAGCATCTTCTCGTGATATTGAAAAGTTGAACCTGATTGGGGCTTTGCAACTAAATCAAGCACAACTGCGATTCGTTGGACTCACGTACAGTTTAGGCAGTTCGGAATGAGGAGGCAGACACGTACAGGGCTACAGAAAGGCCGAGGCGCAGCAAGGTGGTCACAGGCTAGGCAGCATCTGTTAAGATGTGTTGGCAATGTGGAGGAGGAAGGGGCACGTTGGTCCGGTTCGCGGAGGGAGGCAGTCACCAGCGTTTTCGCATAAGGAAGCGCGGCCGCCGGCCCATGGACGCCAGGCCCTTCTTCTCTTGCACCACCACCTCGTAGCCCTGCTTGCGGTACAGCTGCATGGTTGGGAAGTGGGGGCGGCAGCAAGGGCAGGACCGGTCAGCCGGCGCAGCCGGTGCACAACGCATTGTCACGCCCTGGCACTGGACGTCATGTATTTGGGTGGTGTGCAGCCCACCACAGCCCATCCAGCTCGCCTGCACAGCTGCAACGTTGTCTTGGTACACGTGCAGCAGGGCCTGCCGCTCGTCCCACAGCTCCACCGCCGCCTCGGCTGCCGCCAGCAGGGCCGCCGCCGCGCCGCGCCGCCGCCACGTGGGCGCCACCACCTGCGGCAGCTGGTTTGGGTGGACGGCGTAAACTAGCAGCACCTAGCGCGGCCATCAGTGCAGTAGCTGTGTGCCTGCGTGCCTCCGAAATGTCGGCGATGCAACCCAGTGGCGAGTAGACTGCTCCACAGCTTGCCGGCCCACGTGCCATGACTCTCATGAGGGCAATGCCACATTGTGCGGCATCCAGAGCAGGGCCAGACACTCCTCAGCAATGCTGGTCAAACCTCACGCACCATGCTGGCGATGTAGCAGTAGCCCTCTGTGCCCGGCTCCAGCAGGCGTAGAATGTCCTTCTGCCCCACGTACGACACCTCCACGCCGCCTGCAGCCAAGCAGGTAACGGGCATCGGCGAGTGAGGCAAGGCAGAGCGTACGGAGGATTCAGCGCGGTGCACCTTCAGGTGCCGCGCAGTGGCCTTCTAGCCAGCAGTGGTTTTGCCTAGGTTCGTAAATTCAGCAGCCCACGCAAGCACACTCACCGATGACTTTGCTGCCGCTGCCGGACACGGCCGTGGGGTTGGTGGGCTCAATCACCAGGCTGGCGAACAGCTCATCGGGGTTGAACCGAATCTTCTTCTGCATCTCTGCAGCCCAGCGCACGTTGAGGGGGAGGTGCAACAGCTCAGGAAAGCAGGCAGGAAGCCAGCTGCGGCTGCCAGGATGCTGTGGCGCTGCTCTGACAACATGCAGGTCGTGCCTCCCCCACGCTGCGGCCCTTGCAACGAGGGTGCCTGACAGCACGCGCCTGACAGCACCTCGGCCTCAAAGAACTTGCGGGCCATGCCATCCAGGGCGGCCAGCGGTGCCGGCGAGTGGAACGCATCCGTCTGCAGCGTCACCATGCGCCGCACCTGCAGCACCGGTGGGTGCGCCCCGACGCATGCCGTGCAAGGTTTGCAGGGCACATGGTGCCTGGGCAGGCAGCACAGACAAACATGCAACAGCTCCCACAGCATCATTGCGGCAGTCGCAAGCCACGCAGTGCACTCAAATGAACAGCGCACAAAGCAGCAACCACCCTTGTGTTGATTTGGCGCACCTCGCCTGCATCCGCCTTGTTCATCGGCCGCACCCGCCAGCGGCCATTGGGCGACGTGTACTGCAGCCCGGCTAGCGCGGATGCCACATCGCTGTCTGCGGTTGCGGACGAGCTGCTGCTGCTGCTGCTGCTGCTGCTGCTGCTGCTGCTGCTGCTGCTGGCAGATGCTACGGTGCAGTCTGCCCGCCGCCTGCGAGCAGCGGCACTGCTCCCGCCGCTGCCGCCGCCGCCACCAGCAGCCAGCCGGCGTGCCGCGGCAGCGCGCGCCTCGATTCTCCGTTGTGTCGAGGGCACGTGTGCGCGGCGGCAGCGCCGCTGGCTGCCCCCCGTGGGCCCAGCAGCGGGCTGTTCGAGCGTCCGTGGTTGGCTTGCAAGGCTGGCCGGCAGCATTGTGAGATGGTCAACTGAACATGCACGGGGGGAGAGGTGCGATCGAGGACAGGCAGGCGCCCGCCAATTGGGTGGCCCTGCTGAGCCTGCTGAGAGCCCTCAATCCTGCGGGTGAGTGGCCGGCGGAAGCAGGGAGACCCCTCTGCAGCTCGAGTATCGGGCATCACTGCCATCGGAGCGCCAATCGCGTGTCGGCCCGCAGGGGAGGGAGCGCTGCAGCTGGTCGAGCCACCCGCAGGGCTTGCACGGCAGGAGGCGGCCCCTGGCGCATCCCAGCCGCACGCATAACCCCGATCGCCATGCAGCAGCTGGCCAGCTCCACGCAGCTGCGTGGCACGGGGCTGGCAGCCCGGCGGGGCGCCCAGTCCAAGCCCGCACGCCTGTCCCGGTGCGCTTCAGCGGTGGTCTGAACCACCAGCGTGCATGTGACGGGACGACCAGGCGCAATGGGCGTCCCCAGGGTGTCTGCCGCCAGCCGCTGGCGGCGGCGGGTGGCGGCGGTAGCGCCTGCGCCCGAGGGGGAAATCCATGCCAAACGCGCTCGGCCTGTGTCCAAACTGTGCAGGGGCGCTGCGGTGGTGGTCCGCGCTGAGGAGGGCAAGAAGGGCGGCTTCTTCGGTGCGTGGTTGCGCTTGGGCCGGCATGTGCTGCCGCTGATGCAAGCATGTGCGGCGTTGTAGGCGGGCGCTTGCGGGCCACCCCCAATCGGGCCGGGCAGTGACACGCTGCGGGCACTTTGCGCGGATTGCTTGCGGATTTGGTTCCTGTTTGCAGGCTTGGTCACCCCGAGGCCAGCACCTGCACGGCCCAGCCGCTGCTCTCCTTGCGCGCAATCGCACACGCTGCTTGCACATGCTGATCTCTGTCTGCGCTGGGATGGTTGCTGCAGGCTTTGGCGCCCCGAAGCCCGGCGGCACTCAAAGGGTGGTGGCACCGGAGCGGAGCAACGGCAAGCCGGAGCCGGAGCAGAAGGGTGAGGCGGCGGGCAGAGGGCGGTGAACAGCAGGGGGCACCGAAAGCAGCAGGGGGCACACCAACATACTAGCATACCAGCAGGCAGCAAGCACGCAGCGGCTGGCAATGTGGAGCGAGGACAATGTGCACAACAAAGCAGCAGTTGCAGCGGCTGCAGCCCCCCACAGCTCGTAGCCAGGGGCCTTGCGTAATGCAGAAGCTGGGTTGTTGGAGGCGCTGCAGCTCATACTGGCACATCCGCTGATGGTTTGTTCGCTGCCATCCGGCTTTCCCATTCTGCGGCTGCAGTCGGCCTGGTGGGCACCATCTTCAAGTCGGTGGCCGGCACTCAGGCCAGCGGCACGCAGGTGGCGCGCCGCGGCGGCCGCGGCCGCGATGCCGGCACCGGTGCGCTGCTGGAGCTGGGGGGTAGAGGGCACTGCGGCATGTGATATGGGTGGCATGGGGCAGATTGGGGCGCGGGGCGTGCGTGCGCAGGTGGCACGCGACTCATTGCCGCTGCACAGCCCAGCCCAGCTGCACATAGTTGATGAAAACCATGCAACCGCCGCCCCCAAACTGGTTGCAGTGTTTGTGGCCGGCTCCACAGGCCGCCTGGGCGCCCGCATTGTGCGCGAGCTGCTGGGCAAGGGCTTCAAGGTGCGGGGCAGACTATATAGTGCAGTGGTGGCACCGGTGGACGGTTAAGGTTGCATGGTGGGTGAAGCTGCTGGTTAAGGGCTTCAAGGGTGCGAGGAAGACTGGGGCAGCTGGTGGTGGTATGATGGACTGCGCATTGGTCTGATGCCGCTGGCTGTTATGTGCCGCAACCTGCTGCGTCACCCCCAGCCCGGCAGCGGTTGCCTGTTACTGGCCTCATTCGCTCCTGCCTACGTCTTGCCCCCGCAGGTGCGCGCGGGTGTGCGCAACCCCGAGAAGGCCGACACCTTCCTGGAGATTGCCTCCTCGTACGGCCTGCTGTCCAAGGACGAGCTGGGCCGCCTGACGGTGGGTGCCCGACTGTAACCGCTTGGCTAATGTGAACGCCTGGCAGGCACCTGCATCGAGGCACGTGCTGTGGATGGTTGCAGGGCACACCGGCATGCAGGTGCAGTGCCGCTGACCGTGCTTACACCTCTGTGCTACGCAGGTGGTTGAGTGCGACCTCGAGCGCCCCGAGACCATTGCCCCCGCCATCGGCGGCGCAGCCAAGGTGCGGGCAAGCGGGGCATCAGGGCAGCCGGCTGCGCTGCTGGGCAGCCGCAATAGAGCACAGGGTGCCACCTGTTAGGCACGGCAGCAGCGCAGCGCATGGGCAGATGGGTGTGCTAGCACCTGCTAGCTGTTGGCCAGCCAGCAGTCCGAACAGTGCGTGCGCTGCTGTGACTCTGCCTCTGCAGGTGGTGTGCGCTGTGGGCGCCGCTGAGAGCGAGCTGGGCGACGTGTCGGCACCCCGCCGCATCGATGGCGAGGGCGCCACCCGGCTGGTGGAGGTGCGCCCTGCGCTTAGCTGCGCTTGTCCCGTGCAAACCCGGAAACCAGGCTTGCACGATGGCTGTTGCTACCACTCGCTGGAGCTGTGACACGACTTGTTGCCTGTCTCAGCAGAGTGCATTGTTCCTACGGCCTGCTGCTGCTCTCACTGCCGCCGCCCAACCCTGTGTTGCCGCTGCCGTATCGTGCCGCAGGCCGCCAACGCGGCAGGCGTGCAGCAGTTTGTGCTTGTCACCTCTCTGGGAACCGGCAAGATTGGCTTCCCCGCCAGTGAGCCAGCAGGGGGTTTTGAGCAGGTCTCTGTTTCAAGTTAGAGTGCGCGTGTGTGTGTGGATGTACCGCATCCTGCACATGCAGCAGCTGAGCGCCTGTGGCCATGTGGGCACCGCTCAGTCCATCCCAATCTAGCACGATCCC
>RRZL01000034.1:145834-179962 GCA_006782975.1 Chlorella sp. Dachan
GGCGCGCCAAGCAGCAGGCCGCGCCGGCCGCTAAGCCCGCCGCTGCCCCCGCTGCCAAGCCCGCTGCTGCGGCAGCCCCCGCTGCTGCTGCCGCCCCCGCGGCGGCGAGCGGCACACCCAACAATGTTGCGGAGGCTCGCCAGTGGATTGCCAACTGGAAGGCCAAGAGCGGTGGCAGCCAGCCGGCACAGCCGGCGCAGCAGGCACAGCAGAGCGGCGATGTGCCTGCCAACGTGGCGGAGGCGCGCGCCTGGATTGGCGCTTGGAAGTCCAAGCAGAAGTAAGCGGCTCGCTTACATCACAAGCAGCAGCTGCAGAGCAGCGGCGCTGACTGCTGACGTTGGGGCGGCGTGCCAGCGGCGGCCGGTGCGCTGTTTCTGCACAGTACGTGCAAACTTCCCAACGCATGCTGCTGGCGTTGTCTCCTAGTTTGCCTGGCGCAGCGGCCGGCCTGAATTGGGCTGCACGCTGCGCCATGAACGACCCCCTTGCCCTCGATCCCTTCCCACCCGGTTTGCGTGCCGCAACGTCCCGAGAAGATTGATGCCCGGTGCACACAACTCCCCCAGCCATTATCTCGCACTGTTGTTCTCTTGCTCATTGCCATTGCTGTTGAGTGCCAATGTCGCACTCGCCTCTCTCTGTGAACCGCTCTTTTGCTGGCCGGCAGGCGAGAGGAGGATGTGCGAAGGCGAGGAGGCTGGGGTCTCATGTCATGCATCCGGTGTCTGCAGCAAGCCTATGCCGCAGCTCATGACTGAAGGCTGTATTGTGATTGCAGGGTGCAATCACAAACTGCCAGCCCCATCCTTTGTTGGCACCCAAGACGCAGCTGGCGGCACAGCTTCTGGCTGACATGGAGGGGCAGCACCGTGCTGTGACAGCCCCGCCGAGCGACAGCTCGCGCTGGCGCAGGCCGCAGCCACCTGCTCCTGCGCCTACCTGCGCTACGCCAACCTGGGCGGCGAGGCGGGCCGGCAGCAGAGCAGCGCACCAGCAACTTGCGGTGCAGGTGGGTGGGTGGAGTGTCATTCAGAGCGGATAGCAGACAAAGGGTGGGGTGCACAGCGTTGCGGCGGCGCGTGTGGTTCATCCGGGCATGCCTGGCATACTTACCAACCTCTAAGGGGCAGCACGGGCGGCTGAGAAGCAGGAGCGGCGGCGGCAGCAGCAGGCGCAGCAAGGGCAGGGCCGCTCAACCTGAGCATCCTTTCAGCCCTTCCTTGCGGCAGGGAAGACGGGCAGCGGATGCGCAGCCGCTGGCCCCCTCAGCAGCACCTGTCTTCACAAGCATGCTTTGTTGGTGTACGTTTGCTGGTGTTGTTCTCATCACGGATGTATGTTTGCGACATTCTGAGCGCCAGGAGCACTGCCTGGCAGGCAGCAACTTGTGTGTCGCGCTGGGAGGAGGGGAGGACAAGCCATCCTACCGTCCAGCTTGGTGGTGCCCCTTCAACTTCCTTGGCACACACACGCGTTGCTGTCCTTCCCAATGGCTCAAGTCTCCTTGCTGCAGCTGGCTGGTCGGTGCTTCTATGTCGGCTTGGGCTCCAAATGAGTAAAGGTGGCAGCAGTCCTGTCCGTGCATAAGTGTTAGGTGGCTGGATGCCACCTGTGTATGCATGCTATGCTATGCTGAGGCTCGGCCTCATAACTCCCGTTGTAGCCCCGCTGAGGGCCTATCTCTCCATCCGTGTAAGTCTGGCACCTTACAGTTGGTTTCGGCTGCAACGCGGATTCAACCAGGTGAATCCAGCTATCCAGAGGCATGGACAGGGGGCTGCCCTTGTCCTTGCCAAAGGAGAGCTTGGTGTAGGGATGCTTGCCCTTGGAAACAGAGCCCTGCACAATCGGAGAGCCAGCCGCGCGCGCGACGGCCTGTGCCGCCGCCGCAGCTGCCTCCGTGGCCACTTGCTCGGCATGCGCAGCCCGGGCTGGTGCCTCTAGCACGCCGGCCTCACGCATGGCCGTGGCCAGCTGCTCACCACTCGGCAAGGAAGCGACCTTGTCTGCTATTGCCGAGAGCTGAGCACCCAGAGCATTGATCGCCTGCTCCAGCGCACCCATGCGCTGATCAGTGTGAGTCTGCACACCACTTAGCATGTTCTGCAGGTTTAGCAGGCGCTCATCAAACTCTGTTGCTTGCGCATACGTTGGTTGCCCACCACTTGCCATGCTTGCCAGTTCAGGTCGTTACCGGGTACAACCAGAAGTGTAGCGGCGCCTGGCGCTGCTAACTGTGGCAATGGTAGCAAACAGGCAAAGAGCCAAGAGTGCGTTGAGTGAAACACACAGTGGGAGCAGTGCGGTTAAAAGCCTAGCTTTAAACGCTGCTGCCAACGGGAGCGAGCCGAGCTCTGCTACCAAAGTGTTCACGACAGGGGAGGCGAGCGTGCACCCAGCTGCCGCTCGAGGTCGCGGTTGAACTCTTGCAGCTGCTCAATGCGCTGCTCGGCTTCTGCCAGCTGCGCCTTGGCCTCCTTGAGCGCAAACTTGTACTTCTCAATGGCCAGCTCGGCTACGCCGAGCTTGTGCTCAAGCTCCTCCTGCTGCCGCTCTGCCTCGCGGCGGCGCTTGCGTTCCGCGTCAGCCTGCTCCTCAGCTGTGTAGCGCAGCGAGCGCTCCAGCCACTCGCGGTGGGCGGCTGCGTCCACCTGCTGGGTGAGGCCTGCCACCTGCTGGCTGGCCGCTGCCACAGCTTTAGAGCTGCGCTCAATGGCGATCTGCAGGCCGCGGTCGCCGTACTGCACCTGACGCTGCTCTGATTCCTTCCCGGCCGGGGAGCTGGAAAGGATGCCTTTCATCACTTGTGCTGCAGTGCAGCCTGGTGAGCACGGCTTGTTGTTGTACAAGGCACTGCTAGGCGGCGCCAAGGCCGCCCTGCTGATTGATAGCGGTGCGTCTGTGCCATTCATGAGTGAGGAGTGGGCACTGAAGCAAGGCTTCATCCCGCTGTTGGCCGAGCCAATGCGTGTTGCCCTCCCTGACGGCACAGAGTACGTGTGTTCTCGCGTGGTTGAGACCTCCATTCGGGTGGGCTCCTACAGGGACAAAGTCGTGTTTAGGCTAATACCGATGAGCGATGGCTTCGCGGCCAACGCTGTGCTAGGGGTTTCGTGGCTCCAGGAGCACAACCCACGCATAGATTGGCGCGCGGGCAAAGTTGAGTTCAGACACAAGGGTGACACAGTGTTGTTGTCTCGCCCGTCTGCTCCTGAGCCCCGCGCACCAGGTCTATTGAGCGCGGTGGCGTTCAAGAGGGCTGTGCGCTCGGGCGCGCATGCCTTCATGGCGATCCTACTAGAGGACAAGGAGGGGGGAGGTGACCTGTCATTGGCAGAGCCTCTTCTTCAAAAATACGCCTGTGTTTTTGAGGAGCCCTCGGGGCTCCCTCCTAAAGGCCGACCGGAGCATGCGATCGAGTTGATCCCGGGTCACTCACCGCCATGCCGGTCTCCCTATCGCCTGTCTGCACCGGAACTGGATGAATTGCGAAAGCAGCTCGCGGAGCTCCTTGAGAAGGGATTCATCCGGCCCAGCAAGTCTGCTTATGGGGCCCCTGTTCTGTTCGTAAGAAAGAAAGGAGGTGGCTTCCGTATGTGCATTGATTACCGCGCGCTCAATGCTATCACCGTCAAGGACAGGTACCCATTGCCCAAAATAGACGAACTCTTGGACCGTCTGGGTGGTGCCAAGGTGATGAGCAAGCTAGACCTGAGAGCAGGGTATCACCAGATTCGGGTGCGTGAGGAAGACATTCCTAAGACCGCAATCCAAACACGTTATGGCAGTTTTGAGTTCACAGTGTTGCCTTTTGGCCTCTCCTGTGCTCCTGCCTGCTTCCAGTCCATAATGAATGACGTGTTTCGGGACCTGCTGGATACCTCTGTGATCGTGTATCTGGATGACATTCTAGTGTTTTCTCCCTCGATGGAGCAACACCAGAAAGACCTTGAGGAAGTGCTAAAGCGCCTGCGAGACGCCAAGCTTTATGCCCACCGCGGCAAGTGCGTGTTCTTCACGCAGCGGTGTGAATTCCTGGGTCATGTCATCACCCCTGAGGGAGTGGAGATGGACGACAGAAAGTTGGGCCTGGTGCGTGAGTGGGCCGTGCCCACTAACGTACATGAACTGCGGCAGTTCCTGGGAATGGCCAACTTTTTCCGCCGGTTTGTGAGGCGTTTCGCCCACATTGCAGCGCCTTTGCATGCTCTCACGAGCTCCAAAGCTCAATGGTTCTGGGGACCTGAGCAGGAGATGGCTTTCGCTGGGCTGAAGCATGCACTGAGCAGCGCACCGGTTGTCGTGACGCCTGACTGCACTAAACCGTTTGTGGTTTACACTGACGCCTCGGAGCGTCAGGTCGGCGCAGTGCTGACCCAAGACCACGGGCTGGGCCCGCAGGTGGTGGCCTTCGAGTCCACCTCCCTGACTCCTGCGCAGCGGAGTTGGTCGGTGCAGGACAAGGAGATGTTCAGCATCGTGCATGCTTGCAAAACTTGGCGTCATTATCTCCATGGCTCTCAAGTGGAGTTTGTGGTGAATACGGATCATGCTTCGCTGCAGTATTTCTTTAGCTGCCGGGAGCCGTCCCATCGGCACTTGCGCTGGGCGCAAAAGCTGGGGGAGTTCAAATTCACCATCCGTTACCAGCCTGGTAAACTGAATGCGGTTGCAGACGCGCTCAGTCGCCGGCCTTCGCCTGCCACACTGGCAGCTATGCGCACTTCGTTTGCTGCAACCTCCATGGTGGGGGTAGCGCCGGGGCTGTTGCAGGCTGTTCAGGATGGCTATCGCTCGGACCCTGTTACCAGCGCGCTTTTGGATAAAGCTGCAGCAGGGCAGGCCACCGAGTGGCAGCTGGTTGACGGACTCCTTTACGACTCCGCCGATAGGCTTTACATCCCGGATGTCGAGCCGTTAAGGGAGCAGCTCCTAACCGAGCACCACGATGTGCCTGTTGCTGGCCACCAAAGCGTTGAGCGCACGCTGCGCTCTCTGAAACGCTGGTACTACTGGCCAAAGATGGATGACATGGTGCGGCGCTACGTGAGCACGTGTGCCACCTGTCAGCGCACCAAGGGGTCGACGCAAGCGCCGATTGGGCTGCTGCGCCCCCTACCCGTTCCGGAGTCGCCCTGGGACCAAGTGACAATGGATTTCATCACGGGCCTACCTGTGACAAAGCACGGCTTTAATTCTGTCACTGTGGTGGTGGACAAGTTCACCAAGATGGTGCACTTGTGGCCCGGGCGTAAAACGGACACGGCGGCAGATGTGGCGGAACGCTTTTGGGAGCATGTGTTTAGGCACCACGGGCTGCCTCTCTCCATCATCTCCGATCGCGATCCCCGCTTCCTCTCTGCCTTCTGGGCACAGCTCTTTGAGTTCTGTGGCACAAGCCTGGACATGAGCACGCCCTACCATCCTCAAACGGATGGGCAAACTGAGCGCATCAACCGTTGGCTCGAGGACGCCTTGCGTGCCTATGTCAACGCCTCGGGCGATGACTGGGACACCCGGTTGCTAGCGCTGGAGTTCTGCTACAATGATAAGAAGCAGGCTTCAACAGGTTTCACTCCGTTCTACCTGAACTCGGGTCGTCACCCGCGCACCCCGGGTGCTCTCCTTAACCGGAGGGGGGCGAGTGGCATTCGCGAGCCAAGGGCTCAGCAATTCACACGCCGCCTAAGCCGTGACCTAGGGTTGGCTAGGCAAAACCTGGAGCGCGCCCGCGAGACGATGGCCAAGTGGGCCAATCAAAAGCGGCGGCACCATGAGTTCACTGTGGGTGATGAAGTCATGCTGCGCACGGCAAACCTGAACGTCCAGGACCCAGGGTTGGCGCGCAAGCTTCAGGACAAGTGGATCGGCCCATTTGTGGTAGATGAAGTAGTAAATCCTGTCGCAATGAAAATTGCGCGAGGCGTGGGATGCTCACTGCCTCCCTCGTACAAGTTCCACCCAGTGGTTCATGTGCACTGGCTGAAGCCGTACCGTGACGGCGACGCTGATTTCCCGCATAGGGCGGCCAAGGGCCAGCCCCCGCCGCTCTGGTTTGAGCGCGATGAGGCAGGAAACACCGTTGAGGTGCACACTGTGGACCGCCTGCTGGACCGACGGGTACGGCGCGGCGTAACTGAGTATCACGTTAAGTGGCGTGGCTACGATGACGAGACTCAGTTCACTTGGGAACCAATCCATTCACTGCTGAAAGGCGGGTCTGCCGTCCGGCAGATGGTGCATGATTGGGAGGAGCGCGAGCAGCGTGTGGCGGAATTCGCCGCACGCAGCGGCGTTTGGGCCCAAGCACCTGAGGGCAAGCGCTCTAAGCGCGGCCGTAAGACGGCTCTGGCCCCACCTGAAGGAGGGCAGGCGGCACCTGCGCTGCCCGAGGCGCAACAGGTTGCCCCTGTGCCTGCCAACCGGCGCAAGGCGCGCGGTACCCGTGGGAGCGGTAGCTCTCGCAAAGTGGCCAAGGCGCCAACGCCTGAACCACAGTCCAAGACCCAGCGGCCTGCTGAGGAGCAGCAGATGCAGCGCAGAACCAGCACACGCCTGGCGGCTAAGCGAGCGCAAGCTGAGCGCGGCTGAGCTATGCGGCAACGGCCTTAACCTGCCATTTTTATTTTTATTTGCCTGGGGCAATTGGTTTTCTCTGTCTTGCAGTTTGCGAATCGTTCCATCCTGCATTGATTTCCATCCTGTGTTGTTTTTCTGCCTGTCGTCGCGGACGCCGACCTCTAGGAGGGGGCGACTGTTAGGTGGCTGGATGCCACCTGTGTATGCATGCTATGCTATGCTGAGGCTCGGCCTCATAACTCCCGTTGTAGCCCCGCTGAGGGCCTATCTCTCCATCCGTGTAAGTCTGGCACCTTACAATAAGCGCGCGGATGCGCGGGCGGCAGCCATGAACATGTGTGTTGGTTGCAAGGCTCGTCCCAGCGAAGCATAGCACAGCAGCTGCCTTGTGCATGCAGAAAAGCAAAGGCGCTGCCCACCGTGCAGGAGGACGAGGCAGCACTGAGGTAGCAGCCGCATGAGCGGTGGCGGCGGCGGCGCTCGGCATGAAGCCCAACACAGCCCAGCTCGCTGATCTCACGTCCTTGTCCTCCCACCATGACGGCCCGCAGCGCACGCGACCTGAGGCGCTCGCTGGAGGGGGTGCTGGGACGGCTGGCGCGGCTGCGCAGCCCCCTCAGCCTGACGGAGAGCAAGCGCGCAGCAGAGACTGCAACGGGTTTCACTGCCATCAGACATTTTTCTCTGGAAGGGGGCGACCTGGCGGCTCTGGCCAGGCAAGTGTGCACTCCCCAGCTCGTCCAAAGCAGCTATACATGTCACAAGAGGAGACTCTGCCATTCGTGCAGTGTGCTGGCGAGCGCGGGGCCGCGTCTGGAGGCGCTCAACACGCTGCTCACCGCCGAGCTGAGCGGCGGCGGCGGCACATCGCTCGCTGCGGTTCAGCAGGTCACCCACAGTTTCTGCCTGCTGTACGGCAGCTGCTGCCACCTGGCCACTGCTGCGCTACTGAGCCCCGAGCAGCTGCAGCAGCTGTGCCGTGGCGCTCTGCTGCTTGTGGGCGCTGGACAGGCAGCCTTTCAGCGAGTTGCAGCTGCCATGCCCGTCAGCCCCCAGCGCAGCCAGCTGTTACGGGAGTACTCCCGTGCCCTGCTGTTCGGCGTGGTGCACGAGCTGCGATGCACCGCCGTGCCAGGGGATGACGTCGAGTTCAGCTTCCCTACCAGCGCACTGGTTGGACAAGTGCCGCCTGAGCAGGCGCTGGCGCTCCTGGCGGCAATTGCGGACTTGGTGGGAGCTGGTAAGCTGGCCCGCGACCCGATAAACGGGCGTGCGTGCTGCATGCAATGGGGTGCCTGGAGATGCGTCTTGAAAGATGCTCCAATGCCTTTCTGATGCTGTCTCTCTTATGCAGACCCCGAGCTCGGCCCCAGATGGGCAGTGCACTATGCCACGGCCGCGCATGCCCTCACCATTCTGAGCCAGAGGCACCAGGCCTCACTCCGCAGCCGTCCACGCTTTGCGCGCGGGCTGCTGGCTGGGGTGTGCCTCAGCGTTCAGCGGATTGCAGCTGCACTGCCCACTGCTGGCGGCGAGCCAGCAGACCTGTACGTTAGCCTGTACTACAGCCAGTCCAAACTTGAGGACATTTGGGGCGCGCTCGCACAGCTTGCGGCGATTGTGAATGCCGAGTGGATGCAGGCCACCCTGCAGCGCCAGGGCCAGGGCAGCCACATGCTGCGTCTGCTGCAGACTCTGACCCAGCTGTCGGTTGCTCCGCTGGCTGAGGACAGCAGCCGCCTCTCGGCAGAGCAGCTGGCCGCCGTCATCTTAGAGCAGCTGGCGGCTCGTGTGCGCATGCGGCTGGCTGTGTGCAGCATTGCACAAGCTGTGTCAGGCAGCCCAGGCGGCGGCACCCCACAGAACTGCGCGCAGCTCGCAAGCGCAGCGCTGCAGCTGGTGCAGGAGGCAGCGGGCGCCACCCAGCGGTTGGTTGCTGAGGAGGAACAGTTGCTGCAAGAGCAGCCTGCCCTTCCGAAAGACCGTGCATCCACCCTCGACGCACACACAAACCTCCTTGCTTCCCTGGTGCGGCTTGGCAGCAGATCCGACCCTTCTGCAGACTGCCTGCCAGCTTACGCAGCGGCTGCGGCAGCAGCTCAGCAGGTCTTGGCCGTGCTATCGCAGCGGCAGCTGCCATCGGCACTTCAAAAAGAGTGTGATGTGATCACGCTGCACGTGGCCCACCTGCTGTATACTGTGGGCAGCGGCCTGTCAGAGCTCAGCACAGCAGGCGACCGCACACTGGGTGTCGTTGCTCAGCTGATTCATGCCCACTTCATCGTCTGCCGCCTTGTGCATGCTGGCGGCACTGCGGACACAGCACAGCAGCACAGCTCACCGCTGGACAGCAGCATGCTTCTGCAGCTTGTGACCGCCTCCGACGGTGCTGTTTCAGATGCAGGGATGGGCAGGCGTCCCAGGTGCGCCTAGCGCCGCGGGTCCGAGTGCTGAAGTGCACCTGCTTTGCCAGGATCCTCTAATACACGTGGCACACAAATACACGTGGCACACAACAGTCTATGCTACATTGCGCCAGGTTGCCCTTGCATGCAGGCAAGCTGGTGCAGTCGCAGCAGCAACGGCTGAGGCAGTGCTTGTGCTGGGCAGCCGCATGTCGGCGCGAGCTATCGCGGCTTCGCTTGCTTTCTACATGGGCTGTGACAGCGCAGCCGAAAGCAGCGTGACATTTGCTGCCTGGGTTGCGGAGCTTGCTGCTTGGGAATGCCTTGCTGCCCGAGTGCCGCTGCTGGTTCAGCTGGCCGGGAGCGTTGCAACATATGCAGTGCAACAGCTTCAGGTGGGCAGCAGGCATGATGCACTGTGCGACTGCATAGTTGGAAACTGTGCTCTGAGCCTGCGCAATCGATAAGCGACACACCCGTGCTGCGAGCTATGGCGCAGGCCGCGGGGGCTCCTTCGAGCCCCAGCATCATTTTGCCTCGCATCCTGGAGGCTGCCTGCCGGGAGCCTGGCGCTCCGCGTGTGGTGGCCGCAATGGTCAGCACAGGCCTGCTGGCTACCCTGCTGGAACCAGCCTTGGAGGGGCAGCAAGATGATGTTCAGGAGAAGGAGGAGCAGGTGGGCGTGTATGCACTGCAGCCGTGTCACGGCAGGATGGTGTAGGGGGAAGGGTGATGCTCGCTGAGGCAGCAGATCTAGCATGCGGGGTGCAAAGCATGCTGCACACCACTGTGGAAGCCTGCTCCCCCGCTCCCCCGCCCTGGCAGGGTGGCCTGCCCGCTCAGCTGCGTACCGCTCTGGCTGCTCTGCAAGGCTGCGCGGCCGGCATCCTGCAGCCCGGCCCCTCCTCAGCTGCCGCACCCGCAGCAGTTGAGCAGCCTCTGCCTGCTGACATAGCTGCTCGGCTGGCCCAGGCTTCTGAGCAACTGGGCGCAGTGCTGGCTGCACAGCCCCCGGAGCAGCTGCCCCAGCGCTTTGCCGATCAGGTGCAGCCTGCTGCCTCCAAACTGGCGGCTGCGCTGCAGGTTTATTGGCAGCTGCCGCAGCAGCGGGCAGCAGCTGACCTGGCCCTAGCGCAGGTGGCGGCCACCCGCTCCTGCGCCTACCTGCGCTGCGCCAACCTGGGCTGCGAGGGAGGGCCGGCGGCGGGCGAGGGCGTGGGCAGCCAGCGGTGCAGGTGGGCGGGGAGCTGGTAGGCTGTGGTGGGAGGTGGCGGGGAGTGGTGGCGGCTGGTGGCGGGTGGCGGGGCGCTGAGGTAACCCGAGGCACGGGTTGGGAGCGCAAGCCAGGCCAGCAGCAGGCGGCTGGCAGCTCTGCACTCCAGTGCTTTTTATCTGCCCTCCGCCCATCCACTCACCCTTTCCCGTGCAGTGCTTGTCGCGCGGTGTGGTACTGCAGCACCGCCTGCTCGCACGCCGACTGGCGGGCGGGGCACAAGCGCGTGTGCAAGGCACTGGGCGCAGCGCGGGCGGCAGAGAAGGAGCGGCGGCAGCAAGAGCAGCAAGGGTAGCGGCGAGCCTGAGTGCCCCCCTTCTGAGTGGAGACAGCAAGGGAGGCTGAGGAAACCGGTACCAGTCCCACACTGCGGCACAGTGGCAGGCGTAGCAGTGTGGTGCCTTCTCAACTTCTTCTCATCCCTGCTTGTAATGTCTTGTTTGAGTGAAGAAAAGTGAGGAAAGCTGCAGGCGACGCCCTTGTGCCGCCGCAAACCACTACCGCCGTGCCGCTGAGCTGGCTGCGACGGCGCCACCCCATCTGCGCCTCGGCACCCTTCCTGGGTACTTCCTGTCTGCTCCGCACCCACAGCCGTCAAACCAACTACGTAGTAGGGTCAGTAGGGTCAGTGCTGAGCGATGTGGGCCGGCTGGAGGGGCGCCGAAGCGGGTGCTGGGGCGCTCAAGCGGCTGGAAGGTGCTGAGGAGGGACGGCGTTGCAGGCGGAGCATGGAGGCGTGCCAGCAGCAGCGGCGGCGGCCGGCGGCCGCGGCGGCAGTGGTGGCAGCGGCGGGCGATCGCCGCCGCTCCGCTGCCGCCCCGGTCCAACTCCTGGTGGTGCCAGTTGGCCAGGTGAGGAGCTTATGCATTGTGTTTTCGGTTTTCCGTCGAGCGACATACTCACTAGTGAGCCCGGCAGGCTGCAAGTTGGTCGCTTGGCGGCGGCAGGACGCTGGCGGCAGGACGAAATCCGGCTGGAGTAGCCATTCCACCCTTGCGAACCGGTGCTGCTGGCGCAATGGCAGATTGTGAACACACTTCAACCGAGTGCCAGGATGCCATTGCGCTATGGCTTCAAGGCACTCTCTGGGCACTGGGCATGGAGCTGAAGGAGCCAGCCTTAAGTGGCCCACTGAGGGTGAACAAGAGACGAAGAGCGTGCAGGTCGCTCAGAGCCTAGCAGCGGGCACCGCCTGCCTTGTGCGGGGAGCGGGCCGCTGACGGCCTGGGTGCGGTCTTTGGCAGGGGTGGGGCTTTGCGGGGCGGCGGGGGGCGCTTGGGTGCTGGCTGCGCCGGCGGTGGCTTGGGCATTGGGCCCGTCCGGTGTAACAGCCCTTCTGCGCTGCTGCTGCTAATGGCAACATAGTTTTCGAAGGGCCTGCTTCATCTTACAAATAACCCTCCAACCCAGGAATACCGAATCGAATGGACCAGAAAGTAAGGCAGCTGTCGTCTGAGCATCAGGATGGGGTGATAACTAGCTGAGGTATGCAACAGTTGGTGTGTGAGTGGCTGCTCGCGTGCCAACAAGGTTTGCTAGGCGTGCAGGGCATCCGATCGTGTTGCAACTAAAATCAAATATGTACAAAGCATCTTCACAGAATCCTGGTGGGCGGGTGCCCTGAGTTTAGTGCCGCTTGCCTGCCGACAGTAGATGACAGTGCACAGGCGGCCGTGCTGGTGCTGTTTCTCATCTAAGCGGCAGTGGGTGGGCACGGGTGGGCGCCGCCCATGCGGTCTAGAGTAGGGCCGCCATCGCGGCAGTCCTTGCGGTTGGCGCCAGCGGGGCACCACACGCGGCCGTCGCACATGTATTCCTCGCGGCATGTGCGGAAGCAGGCACATTCATTGGTGGCTACAGGCGCCAGCCGGTAAGGCACGAGCTCGGTAGGGGAGGCGGTGTAGAGCGCGCAGACGTCGCCAGTGGCCGGCACAGTTGCCCAGAAGTCGCGGGTTGTGGCCGGCGCAGGCGGGGGAGGGGGACTGCGGCAGCAAGAGAGGAGGATGACAGGCAGCATCACAATAAGCACGAAGCATACAGTTAGCTAGCTAGCTTCAGCACGTGTGGTGACCCTGACACAACCCTGGAGGAGCTCCCACCTGGGGCAGGGGTTGCCAGCGTTGTAGGCCAGGGCCGCGGCCACCTGGCACTCTGAGCGCCGCTGGCTGGCGGCGCAGAATTTGCGCCAGTAGCACGACTCGTCTCCATAGCAGGTGTGGAAGCATGAGCAGGCTGTGACATTGGCCAGCAGCTGCAAGATTGCCTGGTCTACCCCGCTGTAGAGAATGCAAACATCGCCAGGGGGGATGACGGCATCCAGAGGAGGCGGAGGAGGCGCTGCCTGCACAGGCACAGGCAGCGGCACCGGCGCAAGCAGCGGCGACGGAGGTGGCACAGGCGGTGACACGAGCGTCCAGGGAGAAGGCGGGGGGAAGAGTGGGCCAGGCAGGGGCGACACAGGGAGCTCCGCAGGTGAAGGCGGGGGAAGAGTGGGTATCGTCTCACAGCAGCTTGTGACGCCCCCATCATTGCCGCAGCGGCCACGCCCGTGTGGCGGCGCGGCGCATGCATGGCAACTTGCCAGCGGGTCGCTGAACACGCCTGCCCAGCACATGCTAGTGACACATGCAACGATTCGAAGCTGCCGGAAGGTGCCTGAGCAAGCTATGAGCGTGCAGCCGCAGTGTTGCCGCGCCCAGCGGCCGGCGCTCGCTCCTGGTGCGCGGCCGCGGACTCTTAGGGCACACAGCATCGCAACAAGCCCAGCGGCGGCACCACAACCTCAGCAGCAGGCTGGCTGGCGGCGGTCGGTGGGCTGCGCCGGAAGCACTGCCGCCGGCAGGCGCCTGCGGACTGCTGCGGCAGCAGCCGGGCCGCCGGGCACGCCACTGGATGTTGAGCCGGTAAGCTGTTGTGCAGAGGGGCAGTTGATGCTTTCGAACCAGTGCTGCGGCAGCCATGGCGCATGTGTGCACATGGTCATGCCTCCTCCGCCTCACCAACCCATTTTTGCACAACTCTGCGCCACAGACACTGGTGCTGGCTGGGTTTTACATCGAAGAAATTGCGGGCGTGCGCCAGCTGCTGGACGAGGTCGGGGCCGCCGAGGTGCGGGCAGCGCTGGTGTTCCCCACACTGATGCCGCTTGGCTGTGTTTGGCCGTGGCGCAGGAGGTGTACCGGTCTTTGCATGCTTGCAGCATTCTGCGCGATCTGGTTGCGGCTCGCATGCTAGCCGTGCCGCAGCTGATACAGTACATGCCACGCTTGCTCGCCGCAGGTGAAGGTGGTGCCGACCACCCCCGCCCGCCTGCACCGGCCGCTGGGCAAAGTGCTGGCCACCCCCGAGCCTCAGGTACGCATGTCGTTCGCATGACTGCTTAGCTTGAGCGGGATTGGTGCCAGCACTGCGTTGGGAGCATGATGCTGTTCTCCGGGCCGCAAATCAGTGTGCTACCGCGCCTGATTTCCCGCCTTGCGACCGCCGCCTGCAGTGGGACCAGCCGGTGCCCGACGACTGGCAGGCGGGCGGCGGCTGGGGCCAGCAGCCCATCGTGCTGATGGCGGGCCTGGAGTGAGTGGGGCGGGATGCTCTATTAGGGCCACCGAACGCGGTGGTTCCGTGTTCCAGCACACCTCGAGGTCTGCGCTGCAGCCGGCTGTGTGCAGCCTGCATGGCAAGTTCGCGCGGCTCGCATGCCCACGCCCTGCTGCTCAGGCTCCCGCATCCCCACACTCCACACTGCACCAGCCCCTGCTGCTCACGGCTGCTGCATCCCACATCCCTCCACACTGGTTGTGCAGCCAGCAGGAAGCCAACATCCTGCTGGATCTTCTGGAGGAAGCTCTGAGCTCCTCCGTCTGCCCCGCCTTTGCGGCACCCGAAAACCTGAACGCTCCCCTTGGAGAGGTGCTGGCCGCCGCCCTCAAGCTGTGGCGCCAGTCGGGCGGCAGCAGCGGCGGCACGGCAGCAGCAGCAGCAGCAGCGGGCGGCACAGCATCTGATGCAGCAGAGGGTCTGCAATTCACAGAGGAGCTGCCTCCGCTTGAGGAGCTGCTGGGGCAGGCGGCAGGGCAGGCAGAGGAGGCCAGCACGAGCAGCAGCGGCGGCAGGGCTGAGGCAGCCAGTGGCAGCAGGAGCGGTGGTGGCGGCACTAGTAGCAAGGTCACGGCTGGCACAGACAGCAGCGACACCAAGCAGGCCAGCGGAAGCGGCGCCGGCAGCCCCAGCAGCGCTGTGGCCAAGGCGCGGCAGCTGGGCGTCAGCCCGGCACCAGAGGTGGTGCAGGCGGAGTTTCGGGAGGTGCCAGCTGCGCCACCTCCAGCAACAGCAGATGCGGAGGAGGAGGAGGGAGAAGGAGTGCCGCTGGACTTGATTGATGCCATTGCCACCGGCAGCGAGCCACAAGGCCCGCCGACGACGGCCGTCGGTGCCCCCGCTGCGCCTGCTGCGCCTGCTGCGCCTGCTGAGCAGGGCGGCGAGGCAGCGAGCATGAGCCGAGAGGAGCTGCTGGCTGCTGCGCGCGCTGCGCTGGGCGCCAACTCAGCAGACCTGCAGCGACTGGTGGATGAGGCAGCTGCCAAGGCGGCAGCCGCCGCTGCCATGCCCTTTGTGCCTGGCGGCGCAGCTGGCGGCGTCCGCAGCGGGTTCCCAAGCTCTTCACCGGAGCCGGAAGCAGCAGCGGCGCCGGCCCCTGCTGTGCGGCCAGCGCCCACGAGCAGCAGTGTCGGCAGCCCCAAGCCCTGGGAGGCTTCCGCCACTGCGGCTGCAACTCCTGGTGGCAGCCCCGCAGCCGGCACAGCGAGCAAGGGCTTTGGCCGCCCGGCGCCACCCTCTCGCAAGGCAGCCAAGGCGGCCAGGCGGGCGGGAGGCAGCACGACCAGCAGCAGCGGCAGCAGCACCTCAAGCCAGCCCACCGCTGCAGCGCAGGCGGCGCCTGGCACAGGTGCTGCGCCAGGCGCGCAGCCGCAGCCAAAGCAGCCGAAGCAGGAGGAGGCGCAGCAGGAAGAGCAGCAGGAGGCGGAGGAGGAGCGTGTGCTGCCCCCCTTTGACCAGTTTGTGCTCAGCCGGGCGCAGCTGAAGGAGGTGACAGGTAAGCGGCAGCACAAGGGGGTGGTCGGGAGCCCAACCCTGACCCTGATGCGGATAGCCCCAGTCTGGCTTTCTGTCTGCCTGCGTTGCAGACTGCTGCTTCCGCTTTCACACGTTGATGCCTGGCGAAAGCCGGCCTCACTCCTGCCGTGTGCCCCAACTGCTTTCGACTCGATTGCAGAGCAGCACGGCCTGAACTACGAGGAGCTGCTGGCGGGGCTGCAGAAGCGCGGCATTGAACTGACGGACTGAACACAGCTTACGGCTCGGTGCTGGCTGCTGCGAATGCTATGCTAGCCGGCGACACCGACGGACTGCGCAGTTTGCGGCTCAGTGCTGGTTGGTTGCTGCGAATGCTAACAGGTCGCACCTGCGTGCCTCGCCCGTGCACCCTCCTCTGGCTGGGAGCATTCAATTGTGTGGATCGGATTCGTTTGCAAGAGGGGTGCCTGGAGAGCATTGGCCAGAGCAGAGCGCAGCAGGGCAGATCAGAGCGGGAAGAGCAAGCGAGGAAAGGACACGTACAGGGGTTGCGTTTGGTTCGGGACAAAGCTGCAGCTAGCCACATGGCTATGCGCGCCGCGGGTGCGACCGCCGTTTGAGCCGGCTGTGCGTGACCCACAGGCCGTACATGCATGCCGCCCCCGCCGCTAGCAAATATAGCCGGTCCCTGCTGCGCGTCTCTTCCACAGACCACGGCTGCCCTGCTTCGCTGCTGCCGTTGAGGCCTAGCCGCGCCTTCCAAGGCAGAAGGCTGCCGCCGCCGCTGTCTGCCGCTGCTGCGCCCTCTGGCGCTGCACCGCCAAGGAAGCGCGGCGCGTGCGCCATCTCGCCGCCCCAGCTGCTGCCCTCCTTTGCCAGCACAAAGTGCCGCTGCGCGCCGGAGCCGTCTGCCGGCACAGTCAAGTTGGCCGCAAACGGCTTGTAGCCTGGCTTGCTGACCACCACTGTGTAGCGGCCGGGGGCCAGGGGGCGGTAGTAATCGCCCTGACCCGCTCGGCTCACCACCCATGCCGGCTGCTCCTCGCCGTCGGCGGCAGCCAGCACTGCAAGCGGGAGGGAGGGTGGGGGTGGAGGGGGCAGGGCGGATGAGGAGACCATACGTGAGGCAGGCACGCAGCTCGAAATGACCATGCGTGAGGCAGGCACGCAGCTGGAAATCCTGGCGTGTGGAAAGCCAGTGCATTGCCCGACACCCACTCGCACTGCCACTGCCCACACAGTCGGTTTGAGAGTCAGCAGCCAGCCCACCTGTAATGTTTGTGCCACCCAGCGGCGCCATCTCCCGCCCCTTGCTGCCGCGCAGGCTGCCCTCCTCGCGAACCGTGCCCCACAGCCTGTGCAGGCGGCACAGAGGGAGTGGAGTGTGCGGGGCTCAGCCGGGGGCCGCCGCCAAGCAATAGCAGGGCAGGAACAGAGCCATAAATGCATCACACGCGACGGCTGCATGGCCAGAGCCACAGGGCGCAACGCGTGGCAGCACCATGCAAGGCAGCGGCACCCCCCTTCAGGCGCACCCGCCATAGGCGGCCGCCAGTGGGAAGGCGAGCAGGGAGTCTTTGTTGTCCTCCCACAGGGCCGCAAGACCCGCCTCGTCTGGCCACTTGTTTTGGCTGCATGGAAACAACGGGAGCATGGTCAGGTCGCATCGAGGACGGGCAACAAGACGGCGCAGGTGCCACTATGTGAAGTGGCGCCATGCCCCTTGCTGTGCGTGCGCGGGTGGCCGTGATTCCAGGCCGCAGCCAACCTGCCCACCTGAGCTCTAGCGTGAGCTCGAAGCAGCGGGCCACGATGTAGTTCCAGTCCTGCAACAGGGCACGGGCAAGTGAACGATCGAGACTGGGGCAGCAAGTCTGTGGCACCCTGCACACCCAGACCCTCACCAGCGCCTGCATGGCTCAGCAAGTGCAGCAGGTGGCGTACCACGTGCTACGCACAAATGCGCACCTGCATGCTGCCATAAATGGGGTACCAGGCCGCGCCGTTTGTTGTGCCGCCGTTAGGGAATTCCTGCGGGCAGCGGCAGTGGCAGGAGGCACGGTTGAGGAGCGCAGCGATGGTCCATGTGTCCTGCAAGCGAGGCCTTGCTACACGCTCCGGTTTGAGCAGTGGGCAGGCCAACAGATGCCACAGTTCGATACACATGCACACGGAAAAGCAGCGCCCCGCCACGCACCGGGTTGTCTGGCTTGGCCATGCGCCGGTGTGTGGTGGCGTACAGGGAGGCCAGGTGGCGGAAGGTGGCGTCGTCCGGGCACTTTTCGTACCTGCCGCAGGCGGAGGTTCAGGGGTGAATTATGGCGTGTTGTTCTGATGCCAGCGCGGCAGCAGGGGTTCAGTAAAGCTGGGTGTGTGCAACAGCAAGCTGGGTGTGTGCAACAGGCAGGCTCGCAAGCTGCGCACCGTGTGGACTTGTCGGGGGTGCCATCCCACGGATAATTGGCCACGAGGGCGCCCTGTGGTGAGCAGCAAGCGGGGCAGGCTGTTCGGGGCATGCGCACCAAAGGAGCAAGAGACACAGTACGCAGGCAGCACGACCCCATGCCAGCCGCCACAGCAAGCGCGTGCATTCCAATCCAGACCAGCCGCAGCAGATTCAGTCCAGACACGCCGCAGCAGAAATGCAGAAACGCCGCACAGCACGCAACCACAGCGCGCACCTCGTGCATGCTGGCCGAGGCCACAAACCCGACCGACTGGCTCCACGCCATCATGGCCGCCGTCTCCGGCTGCTCGCCGCCAGAGGGCTGCATGGCCGGCGAGGAGAAGCGGTCGGGGAAGTCGCGGTTCAGGTCGCGGTCCTGGCTGCAAGGCAGCAGGAGGGCGGATGAGCAGTGGTGAGTACTGGCACAGCGCAAACTGCCTGACGATGCAGCATGTGCAGGTAGCACTGCTGGAGAGCTCCTTCTCAGGCAGTGGCGCACGACAGCAGGCAAAGCAGCAGCGGCATGCACTCGCAGCGCAGCAGCAGCAGCAGCAGCAGACAGGATGACGAGCCCTGCCCTCTGCCGCGCACCTGTTGCCGCGCGTCTTGCGCTCATAGCCGTCTGGGTTCATGGTGGGCACCAGCCACAGGTGCATGCTCTGCACGATGCGCTTGGCGCGCGGGTCGGTCCTGCGGCAGGGACGCAGCGGGCGCAGGCTGGAAATGGATGCCCAGCGCATGCAAGGCAGGCAGACCTGGCAGAGGTGCAGCGCTGGCTGGATCGGAGCCCTTTGGGGGGCTTGACAGCCGCAGGGGCAGCAGCAGCTGGGGCGCCCTTGGGGGGGCTGCACAGCCGCAGGGACAGCAGCTGCGCTGTCTGCAGCCGTGTCTGTCCAATGGCCAGCAACAGGGCCGCCAGCTCAGCACACCCTACACAAGACGCCCATCCGCACTTACTTGTGGTTGGCGCACAGCCACTCGGCCAGCGCCAGCGTGAGCACCCGCCCCGTGGGCTCATCGCCGTGCACGTTGCCAATGTACCTGCGGGAAGGGCAATGTGCGCAGCAAGGAGGGCGTTTGGTGAGATTGCAAACAGGCGCTTAGCAATGCCCGAGAACTGCCCCCGCCGTGCACAAGCACCACCAGTCTGACGCTCGGCAGCTGCCGGCCTTGGCGTCAGACAGTGCAGCAGCGTCAGCGGCTTCCTTGTAGGAGATTGCACCCGCAGCAGGGGCAGGGAAAGTATCCAGCCACGCCAGCAAAGCAATCACAGGGCGCAACCAACAAAAGCAGCAGCACCCAGCAGGGACCAGCGGCTCACTTGACCGCCGGCTCTGCCTCCGCCTGCCCTGGCCGATCGCTGATCTCTAGCGCCCAGATGGGCCTGTGAACGGGGGTGGATGGGTGGCTAGGATGGGTTGCAGGGCCGAATGAGGGCAGCATTGCGGCAAGCCTTCAATACTTTAAACGACACATTCACCCGGGCGTTGTTCTGCAGGAAATGCAAAATGCAAGTGGCGGCGGCGGTGGCAAGCGCGGCGGCAGGCGTGGAAAGCGGCTTCAACAGTGAAGCCGCACCTAGGCCACCAGCAGCCATGATCAACGACCTGGAAGTGCAAACAACCCCACACAGCCCTCCATTCCCACGCCACCCTGGCCGCAAGCAGGGCAGGCGGCGGCAGCGGCGGCAGGTGCCCGCACCTGCCCTCGGCGCTGCTGCCGATGGTGGACAGCTTGGCGACGCCCTTGCATCGCTTCTCGTAGCCCGCCAGCCACTCCCCGAGCTCCTGGTTGCTCAGGTACCGCTGCACAGACGCGGCAACCCAGTCCCGCTCCGCCAGCTGCCGCTGCTCGCCCGCCGCCCGCTTCTTTCCACGCTTGCGCTTCAGCACCGCCGACTGGGATGGCAGAGAGGCCGCCAGCTGCGCGCAGGCAAGCAGGCCAAATACGAGCAGCACCAGGAGCGCTGCTGGTCGCATGGCGCCGGTGGGCCGGCAATGTGCCGCCGTGATGGAGACGTCCCAGCCGGTTTGCGCATTGAAACGCCCCTGCCCCAGCAGGCGCCGCAAGGCAAAGTGCAAGAAGCTGCACCGATCGCGGCTGCAGCGCGCTGATCAATTGCAGCATCTGGCGCCGATTGCATTGGGTTGCAGCAAGAGGGCCTGCACGCACTCTCGGCCCCGCCCCACTTCCGCCCCACGCCTGGCTGCTGCTGGGCCGGCCGCCGGCGGCTGGCAATCAAGAGGTAAGACGGCAGATGATCATCTGTGTCACCATCCGCCCTGCCGACTCACCTCACTGTCGCCGCCGCCGCCGCCTGCCGCCGCCGCTCCACTCGACCCCTCCTTGTCCTCCTCCCAACACCCCTCACAGCACCTGCCATGCCCCGCCGATAATCCTGCGCCTCCATGCCGCCGCGACCGCTGGGGCCGGCGCCGCCGCCCGACACGCTGCTGCCGCCCAACGAGCACCTGCCCAGCAAAGAGGCGGCGTGCCTGCGGGGGCACGAGGGGCCGGTGCTGGCGGTGCGCTTCAACACGCAGGGCACCTACTGCCTCTCCTGCGGCAAGGTACGGGGTGCTGGGGGTGCAGACAGCGGTTGCACCCTGCAGCTGAGCTGGCCAACCTGCCCTTCCAACGACGGCTGCACTGCCTCAAGTGGCGCCGCACTCGCCGGCACTGGTCTCACCACCGCCGCCGCTGCCACCGCCCTGCCGCCCCTCCTCTCAGGACCGCTCGGTGCGGCTGTGGAACCCGCACCGCGGCGTCGCCATCAAAACGTACACGGGGCACGGCTACGATGTGCGCGACGCGGCGGTGGTGGCTGACAACTCCAAGTGAGCGAGGCACACATCTGAGGGGGCCGAATACAGCTGACTAGTGCGTGCCAACTGCCGACAACTGCGATGGATGGCATCCCGAGCGCCGGCCTGCTGGTTTGCTCGCGCTCTCCGGCTCGTCGCTGCCCCTCCTCTTGTTCTCACCTGTCCACCCACCCAACCGCCGCTGACTTGACTGCAGGTTTGCATCGTGCGGCGGCGACCGCCAGGTGTTCCTGTGGGATGTGTCCACCGGCAGCATCATCCGCAAGTTCAGGGGGCACGACGCGTACATCAACACGGTGCGGCGCGGCGCTGTTGTGGGCCGGCTGCAGTGCAGGCGGGGAGAAGTGCAGGCGGGTTGAAGTGCCGGCGGGGGTCGCATTTGCATGGTGCCGCGTATCGCGTGATGCCTGCTCTGTTGGCTCAGCTGCTCACCCGCTGCTTGGCGTCAGCCCCGGCTTGTGCGCCTGATTCCTCAGCTGCTCGTCATTGCTGTCTGCCTGCATCGTACTCTCACTTGCAGCTGTGCTTCAGCCCCGGCTCGTGCGACGTGCTGGTCAGCGGCGGGTACGACCAGGCCGTCAAGGTGTGGGACTGCCGTTCACGCTCCATAGATGCCATCCAGGTGGGCCCTGCATGGGTGGTGATGTGGCATCGCATGCATGCTGGTTGCTGCATCCGGCAGCGCAGCCCTGGCGGCTGTACAGGCGCATAATGCCAGCGGCTGCTGTTTGTGCATTCCAAGCCAGCCTAGTACAGCAGCCAAGCTCTGAGCTCCAACTTTTTTCAGGTGATGCGCAACGCGAGGGACAGCGTGACGTCGGTGGCAGTCACCGAACGGTGCGCACAATGTCCCAGCAACAGCATGCTGCTGGCCAGATGAGCAGTGCTCGGCTCCTTGCAGTTGGGAAGCTCTCGGGCATCAGCGACTCGCCAAGATGGACAGGCAGCCAGTGCATCACCAGCACGTATCGAGTCTGCGCATGCCGCTTCCGAATGTCCGCTTCTGTGCAGTGCCGAGATCCTGGCCGGCAGCGTGGACGGCGCGGTGCGCCGCTTTGACGTGCGCATGGGCCGCCTCTTCACGGATGAGCTGCACCACCCCGTGACCTGCGTCAAAGGTGGGCAAAGTACGGTCTGCTGCACTGAAGCATGCTCTGCTGCAACATTCAGAGGGGCCTGGCGCTGCTCTCTGCTCTGCAAATGGGACTGTGGCACTGTGTTGTGGCCTGTGTGTCACGGACAAGCGTGCCATCCAGCGACTTTTGCCGTGGGTTTGCTGGGCTGCCTGCATTCAGCCGCTCCGCGCACCTGACATGGCGGCCTCTGTTGAGCCGCCGGCACGCCTGCCATGGCTGTCCTGGCTGCAAACAAGCGCGTCCCCCGCCATCCGCCATGCAGTGAGCCGCGACACCAACTGCGTGCTGGCGGCCTGCATGGACGGCACGGTGCGCCTGTTGGACCGCGTGGAAGGAGACCTGCTGGCTGAGTACACAGGTGCGTTCTCACTTGCGCTCAGTTGCGCTCGGTTGCATGGCCGGATGGTGGGATCCGTTCCACCGAGTGGTGGAGGGCGACCTGCTGGCCGAGTACACAGGTCGGGATTCTGTGATCCGCTCCACTGAGTGTTGAAGGGGCCCTGTCTGACTGAGTACACTGTTGATGCACCCGACTGCTCTCTCCGCTGCCTGCAGGCCACAAGCACTCGTCATTCAAGATGGACTGCTGCTTCACGCCCTCCGATGCATATGTGGTCGGCTCCTCAGGTGCAGCTGCGGGCCACCAACTTGTTGGCAGCTCCTCCCATGAAGAAACTCCGCTGCACGCAGTGCAGATTGCATGCCTGTTTGCTGGGCACAGCCTGTGCCGGTGATTCGGGGTGCCGGCTCCGCCTGGAGAGGCCGGCCACGGCCGCTGAAGCGCATCCTCTGTGTTGTTGTGCAGAGGACGGCCGCGTGTTCTACTGGGAGCTTGTGGAGGGCCAGCAGGTGCGCTCTGCAGCAGGTGCCAGGTGGCCATGCAGCTGGTGCACGCTATGCACGGTGCACCAAGTTGCCTTGCTGCCCCGGAAGCTGATGCAAGGCCGCTCAGTCAACCCCCAACCTGCCATCATCCCTCCACCCCCCAACCTGCCATCATCCCCCCACTGCAGGTGGAATGCTTCCAGGCGCACGCAGACGTGGTGTGCAGCATGGCGATGCACCCCAAGGGCGAGTGCCTGCTCACCAGCTCCGTGGATGGAACTATCAAGGTCTGGGTGTGAGCCTGGAGGCTGGAGGCAGGTCATGGACCACCACACTCCCCACGCGCCAGCCCACCCCAAGTGGCACTGCCGCCGTTCCTGTTCCGCCGCGTGTGCGTCCACCCATGTACATTATTCCTGCGGCAGCGGCACTGCCGGTGCTGTGGCATTTGGCAGCAGTTTTCTGTTCCATCTCTTGAGCACCTCACTATTCAACCCACTATCTTGGCCTGTCCAATTGGTTGCTGTAGCATACATGCCTTTACAGCAAGTAGTCTGCATTGCGAGCTGCATGCCAGAGTGGTAATCCCGCCAACCACGATAACGTCACGGCGCGGGCGCCTGTGCGACGCACAATTTGCGGTGGCTTGGCCAGTCAGCCCGCTGGCACTCCCGGCTGCAGTATGTGGCCACGTGGCAGCGTGTGCAGCGCTGGCTGGGCAGCTCCCATTCGCTGGAGCCCCGCAGGCGGGTGCAGCCCAGGTGAGCGCAGGGACGAGCGGCGATCGCACGCAGTGGCATGCCTGCTGGTGACCTGCCTGCTGGTGACCCCGGCCGGCCAGCGAGCGCTGTTACCGGCGTCAGCATGGGGCCAAGGATGGCGTCATTCGCCTCCTCCTCATCCACGCCAACTGCCTCCAGCGCCGGCAGCAGCGCGGTGAGGGCAGCGCGCAGGGACAGCGCTGCCGCAGTCGTGGGTCTGCAGTGGGGCATGTTGCAGGTGCTGTTGAGTGATGTGTTCCGGCAAGTGATCTCTTTCCCCGGTTGTCGCACCGGGGCCTGCAATCGTCACGTTGCAACTAAGTGGGTCAGTCAGTGAATCAGCACTTGACCACCGCCAGCTCCATTGAAACACACACGGGCGCAAAGGGAGGCGTGCTCAACATGGCTGTGTGTTCAGGGGCGCTTACATGGACTCCTCATCCGGCACAGCTACCATCCCCCTCCCGCCGCCAGCCATGCTGGGCGCCAGCACGTAAAACGCGTTGAAGCACACCGTGCTGAGCAGCCTGCGGAGCACACCATGTGGAGGAGCGGGGAGGGAGAGGACAGGCTTGGCCCACGGGCCAGCCAAAGTTGTGCTAAGTGCTGTACCACTGAGCGGCAGTTTGCTGCTCTTTGCATCGCACCTCCCTAGCACCATGACGCCCCGCGACGGCGCCTGGCCCACGGGTGTAGAGAGGCCAGCAGCGTTGCGGGGCTGGGCCGCCAGGCGCGCGAATCGCGGCGCCAGTGCCAGTGCTGCCTTGGCCGTGCTGAAAGCCAGTCCCAGGGCAGAGCGCTGCGACACAAGAGAGTTGCACTGGGGTGAGCGCTAACACAAGCAGCAGGAGCAGGCCACAGCGATGGAGCATGCGGTTGCACACAACTGCGGCGTGCCACCCACCCAGCTGCTTCACCTGCAGTGCAGGAGTGGGCGTCTGGCTGCCGGTCTGCGCTGCAGGCAGGCATGCCTCCAGCAGGCGCTCCGCATACAGGAAGGCCTGGCAGGAGTGAGGCAACTTTGGGCACCGGGTTAGGCAGGGCAAGCGGCCGATTGCGGCAGTTGAAGCAAAACGCTGCACAGCCAGCCGACACAAACGACCCAGGACTCGAGCCAGCCGCGCCCTAACTCAAGTCGACACAACAACATCGTTTTGCAGCAGCGGCTCGCCTTGGAGGACAGGGCCTTCCAGTTTGCTGCTTCGGCCGCTGGAGGCACCGCCCGGCTGGTGGCCAAGCGGGCGCCCAGCCGCACTAGCGCCTCGGCTGCAGCCGTGCCTGCCTCAGTAAGCGAGCTGTCTTCATCCCCTTCAGGTGCCTCGGCCGTGCGCCAGGAGCAGGTGGGTTGGAAGAGGACCAGGGAGGTTGGGGTGCAGGCATGCGTGCACAGGATGTATGGCAGTCGCACGCAGGTCTTGGCCGCCCATGCCACATGCAGAGCCGCCAGCAGCTCAGGCTCGGAACGCTGCGTGCAGGGGAGCAGGAGGGAGGGTGAGGTTGATTAATAGTTTGTGGTTTTGCCACACCCGCCCCATATCTGCGCACAACCCAACCCAGGCCAAGCGCCAACCAAAACAGCAGCTAGTTTTGCCGTGTGCACAATTCACACCTGTAACTCAGGCTTGGTCAGAATGTCTCGGTGGTCCTCCAGCACAGCAATCAGCACTCGCACGCCAGCAGGGATAGACTTGAGCGCAGTCAGCAGGGCCCGCCGTGTGGGTGGCTCTGGCTGGCGACGGCCTCTGCTACTAGCGGCACCCTGGCGGCAAGTGCTGCCGTTGCTACTGCTCCTGCCACCCCTGCCCTTGATCTTGTTCTTTATGTGTTGCCTGAACCTGGCGTTGCCACAACAGTCCGACAGGTCAGGCCTGCAAAAGCGGCTTGCAAGAGACCTGCCGTGAGTGATGGTTGAAAAGTCACGAGTCGGCCATGGCCGCATGCAGCATATGCATACAGCTATTCAAGCCTGCATACAACCGGCACAAGAAACTGGTGAGTGGTGCCGCCCACCCTGCACCTCATTCCCTCCCTGCTCACCCGCCACAAAACAGGCAGGCGGGCGGATCCGCCAGGCCAGCCGCCGTCGCCTCAGCCCACTGCGGCAGGGCCCAGTCAGCAAACCCCACAGCCGCACATGCCAGTGTGGCCAGCATGTGGAGGTGCCCAGCAGCTGGAATGGACTCTGGGCGCGCCAACGGCGCAGCCGGCATCATCTGCACAGCTGCCTCCAATAGCCGCTGCGCACGGCCGGGGCAGCAAAGGCCGGCCGCATCTGGGGAGGCGTTGTACATGCCTGGCTTGAAGAGCGGCAGCTCAGCTGCCTGAATGGCTTCCCAAAGGCAGAGGGACCAGGCGTCTGGGTTGCCCTCAGCTGCAGGTGGGGTGAAGCAGCAGACGTGCAATGGGAGGGAACGGCCAGTGTGGTGCTCGGCAACTTGGCGGCAACTGGCTCAGCGGCAGATCGTAACAGCGTCAGGAGCGGCAGCCGGCGAGGCGGCATCAGGTGAGGTTGCAGGCACGCACAGACTTGGTCCTCCACACGCACCTGGGGCTGGCACCGTCAGCTGGTCCTCCAAGGCCACAACCATGGCGGCTGCAAAGCGGCGCTGCTCCTCTGGAGCTTGCAATGCACGGTGCTCCGCAGCAAACACTGGGCTGCCTGCCACTGTGTGCAGTGCCAGGAAGAAACCAGTGCGGGCCCCAAGCAGCGAGTGCCGTGCCGTGCTGGCGCTGAGACTTGCGAGGCGCAGAGAGGAGCAGGCGCCCGCCCATTGGCGCAGCACCCCCAGCAGCACGCCAGGGCTGCAGCCGCCGGCGCGGGCCTGCATAGGTGGCATTGTGGGGGTGCAGCGCTGGGCAGGGCCACTATCGGGTCAGGCTGGTCGGGGCATCGAGCGGCCCACCATGGACCTGTGCTCCCACCTTTGCTACATAGCGCAGCTTGGCTTCGTGGTGCTCTGACAGCACATCCACCACCTGCACTTGGGCAAGGCCACAGCATGAAGGACCTAGTTTGAGCGGAACATGTTGGGGCTTGCATGTCACGCTGGAGCGTGGGTAGGGGCTGCCACTCTGCGAGCCGCTGGATGCTTCTAAGACGGCACACGTAAGCCGGCCTGACGACAGACCAAGCGTGCTGCCATCCCTCTACACCAGTCCATCCCCACCACCAGCCACGCCGCATGCCGCCCCTCACCTGCTGCAGCAGGCGGCTGGCAACGGTCAGCCGCGCCAGTGCCTCCGCTCGCTGCCCCGGATCTGCTAGCGCTGCTTGGAAGGAGGGTGCGCCCACGAGCGCCAGGGCCAGCTGGCAAAAGGCCGGACCATGCTGCTCCCAAAAGTCGCCGCCTCCTCCCTCTATCAAGTCCATCATTCGGCACATCAGCAGCAGCAGGCTGGTGAAGCGGAACAGCTCCTCCGCTGCGCCGGCCGCCTGCACCAGCAGGGCCAGCAGGGAGGAGGGTTGCAGGCAGCAGCAGGCTGGGCTGCACACACAGCAGTGCATGTGGCGCGTCGCATGCAGACCGACTCGACATCTAGCCAGTCCACAAGCCCCCTGCCTTGTTTGCACCTGCAGCACTGCCACCAGCCCGGGCGCAGCCTCCGCCACGGCTTGCATGGCTGCCAGCAGCTGGCCGCCATTGTCTGGCTCGGCGGCCACCGCTTGTTCAAAAACGAGCATCGGCACACGCAGGGTGTCAGTCGGGTCACCTTCCAGCAGCTCAGCGAGGCCCTGCACCAGGGTGCGTAGGGAGGTGGGGCCGAGTGGAGCAGCAAGGGCGGGCGCATGCGCAAGCACCCCACATGCGCGCTGCGCACCTTTCGCACAAGATCAGAGTAGGGAATGACCACTCGAGGCGCCATGGTCTGTTGCGAGGGTTACGAATGCAGCCCCGTCAAGGAAGCCTGGCCCATGCTGGCTGCGCAGTGCGTGTTGGGTCGGCGGCGGCGGCACGGCGGCACTGCCCCTCACGCAAGGTGCAGCGCACCGTTGGCCTGCGCGCGTGGCTTACGTTCTACACGTTCAGCACGTCTTGTTCTCGAAAAGTCGGCGGCGCCAGGTCTTCGCAGCGGAGCTGCAAGCGGCTGCACAGCTCTGTGCTCCTAAACCGCACAGGCCGCAGGCCAGCAGCCCTTTGTGAGAAGTCGAAAAGCCGAGATCGCTGCCGGAGCGGCGCGGATGCTTGTTCGCTGGCCCTGTGCTGAGTGCGCTGCGGCGGCAGCGGCCGCTTGCCGCCGCGCAACTCTTCGCCCTCAGGGCAGCGCCAAGCAACCAAGCGGCCGTCGCAACATGCCTCAGAAGAGGCAGTTCGCTGAAATCACATCCGTTCCATGGAACAATAAGGCGTGCTGTCGTGCGCCAATGCTGATACCCCATGCACTGCAGCTAGTGGCAGCCAAAGCACGCCAGTCACAACAGCACGATCAAAGAGCCTTCAGGGCAGCGCAGACCAGGCGGTGGCGTGGCCAGGCAGCGCGCTGGCACTCACGGCCGCAGAAGGCTGTCACGTTGCAGCCGGAGCAGCGCTGGCTGGGCAGCTCCCACTCGCTAGCGCCCCGCAGGCGGGTGCAGCCCAGGTGGGCACAAGGGCGCAGGGCAACAGCGCGGTCGGCGTCGGCAATCAGCTCATCGGGCAGGCCCAAGCCGTCATCTAGTGCGGCCAGCGGCGCCAGCATGGGTCCCAGGATGCCTTCAGTTGCCTCCTCCGCGTCGTGCCCATGCGCCGCCAGCACCGGCAGGAGCGCACCCAGGGCGTGGCTCAGCGACAGCGCGGCAGCGGTGGTGGGCCTGCGAGGCGGTGGCAGGCACAGCGACCCTTGCATGAGGCTCGAAACGGGAGACGAGAAGCAGCAAGCTTGCACACTGATGCGCCCAGCTGGCAATACGGAGGCAGTCAGCTCCTGAACACAGCTGAATAGGCGCCGCCACAGCAACGGGCATGAAGCACAGCAGCCCTCACGCAGCCTGCCCGACTGATACAAACAGCTGCCGCAACCGCAGCATGCACTTCAACCATCTGACGAACCCGCTCGCCTGGCCTCCTCATCAGGCACAAACACCTGCTCATCCTCCTCAAATTCCTCCTCCTCCTCCCGCCCCATGCTGGGAGCCAGCACAAAGAAGGTGTCGAAGCACACCGCGCTGAACACCCTGCAGACAGAGTTTGCGGGAGCAGCCATTTCAGGAACGCTCGAGGACCAAACCAACTAGTGTTGCATAGGTGCGATCAGTAGCATTACTGCCATAAGCAACAACCCAACAGCAATGTACAAAAGCACCTCACCGCGTCAGCACGTCAATCGTCACTGGCTGCACGCTCCGCCCAAATGGAGAGAATTGGAGCCTGTGCCGCTCCGCCAGGAGGGGGGCTGCCATTGGTCCCAGCACCAGCGCTGACTTAGCCATGCTGAACGCAAGGCCCAGCGCAGCTTTCTGCACCAAACCCGAGGAGGCAACAGTTGGTTATCGATATGGCTGAACACTGCTGAGGTATAGCCACGCTGCAGTGTTCATTTGCTTAGCCTTCCAGCAGCTACTACCATCAAATGAATAATAGCGAGCAACCTCTGCTCACTCAGCTGGCTGACCTGCAGTGCCGGGCCTGGAGTCAGGCTGCCAGTGCGAACCGGCCGCAGGCTCGGCTCCAGCAGAAGCTCGGCATAGAGAAAGGCCTGCGGCAACGGCAAACAGCAGCAATGTACGGTACGAGGCGACAGGTTGCAGAAGGGCAGCCAAGCAGCACCGGGCGCCGCAAGTGCAGCAGCCAAACATTGACGGATGATGTAGATCCTCAAGCCGTCCCAGCAAATCAGAAACCCCGGGTGCATACCTTGGAGGGCAGGGTTTCCCAGCTCAAAATGTCATCGCCATCCGGCACCATTGAGCTGTCGCCTATGCAGGTGCTCAGCCGCACCAGCGCCTCGGCGGCCGCCACGCTCGCCTCTGCAAGGCCACTGTCCATGGCTCCATCCGGCTGCTCTGCCGTGCGCCAGGCACAGGCGCCTTGGGTGCGCCCAGGAGGACGGGGTGCAGGCACGGGAGCGTGGAATGTAACCCATGCGCACGCAGGCTTTGGCTGCCCACGCCATGCGCCGGGTTGGCGTATACTCTTCCTCGTTGTACTGCGGGCAAGAGGCGGAGCAGGCAACGATGTGTCTAGCCAGATGCATGGTGCCCTGCTTCAAACAGAGATTCAAAAGCCCTGTGCCGCCCCACCAAAGCGCACCTCTGCAAAGAGTTTTGGCTTGCTCAGGATGCCTTGGTGCTGCTCCAGCAGGGCGATCAGCACACCAGCGCTGGCGGGGACGGCCTTCAACACGGTGAGCAGCGTCTCCCGTGCGGGCGCCTCAGGCAGGCGGCGGCTGCTGGTGACCCCACTGCTGCCGTTGCCCGGCTTGCCCTGCCTGTCACCCAGCTTGCGGCTGCTGCACGTGTCATCATCACAAGTCCTGCAGGGGAGTACGGGACAGACGATGCAAAGAGACTCTGTATGCAGGGTGCGTGGGCAGCCATGCACTGAGACACGAGCTGCGTCTGCTGTAAGGCTTGGCTGGACCACGGCCAGCTGTCAGGCAGGTCTGGCCACCACTGCGCCTCACATCTGCGCTGCCACTCACCGGCCGCAAAACAGGCAGGCGGGCGGGTCTGCAAGACCAGCCGCTTCCGCAGCTGCCCACTTCGGCAGGGCCCAATCGGCGAGGCCGCAAACCACCACCACAAGCGTGGACATCATGCCCAGGTGCCCTGCAGCTGGCATCGACTTTGGCAGCTCCAGCGGCGCAGCCGCTAGCGCCTGCAGTGCTGCCTCCAATAGCCGCTGTGCGCGGCCGGGGCAGCAGAGCCCCGGAGCACCGGGGGAGGCGTCACACATGCCTGGGCTGATGAGCGGTAGCTCAGCTGCTTGTAGAGCATCATACAAAACATCTGCCCAGGCGGTTGGATTGCCCTCGCCTGCAGCATGGCCAGGCGGTGGGGCAGGGAGGCTGGCCGGATGCGTGGGGCCAGTTGCAAGGGCGTGCAGCCTAGTAAGCAGGCATTGCAGAGCTCTAAGCCACCAGCCACACAGCCATCTTCCTGAGTGGGCCAGCACATGCAAAATCTGCCGGCCAGGCAGCATGACTGGCAGGCAGGCAAGCCAAACAAACCTGGGGGCGGCGCGGCCAGCTGGTCTTCAAGAGTCGCAATCATGAGGGCTGCAAATCGCCGCTGCTCTGTGGGCGCCTGCAGCGCCTCGTATTCCGCTTGAAACAGCTGCTTGGCATCGTGGAAGCTCCGTGACACGGTCTGCAGCACATTGAAGAGATCGGTGCGAGCCAGCGCCAGGGCATGCCGCGCCGTGTCACTGCTCAGCTCAGGGCCGCATACAGAAGTGTACGCATCGGCACAGCGGCGCAGCACGCCCAGTAGCACCTCTGGGCTGCAGCTGCCCTTGCGGACCTGCACAGGCGGGAACATGAGGGTGCTCAGCAGCTTAGAATAAGGCTCTGAACATGGCACATAGCTAGGGCAGCCTTGTCGATGGATGGGTCGTTATGCAGGCCTGGGCTGCTGTACTAGCAATGTGAGATGAAACAATGGCTCCAACAAGCTGGCAAGCGGTAAGGCCTAG
The DNA here is from genome assembly GCA_006782975.1 of Chlorella sp. Dachan. Taxonomy (NCBI): domain Eukaryota; kingdom Viridiplantae; phylum Chlorophyta; class Trebouxiophyceae; order Chlorellales; family Chlorellaceae; genus Chlorella; species Chlorella sp. Dachan. The sequence goes on from RRZL01000034.1 coordinate 176,771, forward strand.
CCGCAGGATGGTGCGGACAGTGGACCTAAAAAAACACACCCACCTCAGACACGTACTTCATGCGGTGTTTGGGGGCATAGTGGCTCTGCATTGCATCCACAACCTGCAAGATTGTTGCATCAGCGGCAGGAAAGACCGGTGGAGTTTAATTAAGTATGGGTGCCGGGCATGCCAAATGGCCCCAGCCCAGCCCTGCTGCTGCCTCGATAACACGGCGCACGACTGAAGGGCCATTTCCCTCCACAGTTCCCACCACATGATTTCATCCCACCTTTGCCACCAGGCCGCTGGCTGCAGCCAACCAAACGAGCGCCTCCGTGTGGCAGCCTGGGTCTGCCAGCGCAGCCTCCAACAAAGGACTCCCTGCCAGAGCTACGGCCAGCTGGCACAGTGCTGCTGCGCGGCGCATCACAACAGGGTTGTCATACCCTATCACCACCAGATGCATTATGTCCTTCAACAGGTGGGTGAGGCGGGAGAAGCGGAGCAGCCCAGCAGGCGTGTCCGCCGCCTGCAGTGGCAGAGGTGGTCGGCGCAAAACGTTGGGTAGACGATAGGGGTGACACGCTCAGCGGGTCTTGGCGGCTTGGTGCAGGGACGGGTTCCAGGTGTATCCCAACCGTCACAACTTGATGGGACGCACAACAGTCCCAGTGCATCGCATGCCCGGGCGCCCACCTGCACCGTATCGAGCAACCATGGCACAGCGTCTGCCACCAGCTTCAGGCCTTTTTCAGCTCCCCGCCTGCGTACGGCTCGACCTCTAGTAGAGCGTCGAACGAGTCTAGCGCCAGCTGCAGGCAGTCGCCTGGCCCCCCCTCTGCCAGCTCAGCCAAGCCCTGCATGCATGACAACAGCAATGTGGAGAGAAACAAAGGTGGGTGAGCTGTGCCATGCAGGCCATGCAAGTGCAGTGCTTTGCTTCTGTATGGTGGCTGCGTTGGCAGCAACCTGCCCTAACAGGCAGCAGAGAGCGGCAGCACCTTGCAACCGCCGCCTAGCGGCCGCACCTGTTGGACAATCTCGGAGTAGCACGTGCGCTGGGCACTAGGCTCCATGGCCTGCAAGCAACATTGTGGATGGCGCCAGCAGCAAGCACAAGGAAGGTCTGTCCATCTGTCTTGCGGCAGTGGCGGCAGCAGCGGTGTGTGCGGCGGCGGCGGTGTGTGGACAGCCAGGCGCACCGTCCGTCGTGTGTGCAGCCCAGCCGCTCGTGAACTTGCAAGGCTTTGAGAAGGCCGCTCTCTCGATCAGCGGGCCACGTGAGCTGCCCAGGGCGGAGTTCAACTGCTGGCCTGGCCGACAGCCGCAGCGACAAGCCGAGTTAGATTGATGCCTACGACGCCAGAGGCTCTGGGTGTTTTAGATGCGATACTTTTTCGCTGCTGCCACGCTGGCGGCGCTGTGGGCTGCGGGGCTGCGGAGGGCCGCCGGCGATGCTCTTTGACCGAGAGCGGCATGTATGCAACACTTGCCATACATGCAGATAAACTCGCACTTGTGTCACGATTGTAACACAGGTTGCTTTGGCACCTGCAACCGGCATGCGCAGCCCTGCCGGCAGCGGCGGTGCCACATGCCCGCCACGAGCATCCCTCGTGCCCTGCGTCGCCACTATCATGCTGCACTCTGGTGCAGAGATTAAAACGGCTCAATCAAGGTTTTCCCGGTATAAACCTTCTCTCTGACCCTACAGGTGAGTGATGCAGAAATGCCCTGAAGTTGAGCCGCCCGCTCGCTCGTACTGCAGCTGCCGGCCGTGACAGGTGACTGCAGCAGCACCTTGGGCCCGACAGCACATTCTAATCCACTCATTACCAGCAGCGCGGCACAACCAAAGCGCCGGCACCTGAATGAACACGGCCCTCAACCGCACCAGCAGCTGCCGCCACGCGGGCGGCGCCAGGGGCGGCAGGTTGTTGCCCGCGTTTGAACTTGCAGGCGCGGCGCCTGCCTGCCGCGCACTCTGGCAGCACTGCACCGCTGATCGCGGCGCAGAAGAGGCGCAGCCAGCGACAGAAACAGGCGGCGTCAGCTGAGCGACCCACCGCACTTGCAAGCCGCCGGGGCAGCTGCCGCAGCGTTGATCGCCCCTTCAGACTTACCATGGCCCGGCGCAGAGGGCGAGCGCACCAGCTGGTGTGCCTCCTGCTGGCGCTGGCCGTGGGGACGCGGGCCCGGCCCCAGGTGCCCCGCCAGCCCGCTGTGGATCCTCCCAAGCCCGAGGTGCTGTCAGGTGCGTGCAGCGGGGAGGGCAAGAAGCTGCCAGGCTCGGCTCCGCCGCCGCCGCCACCCGAGGCGCCGGCGGCTCGCTCGCCTGCCATCATGCCACTGTCAACCATTGCCTGCGCGGCTCCTCTTAGCATCATCTCCTCTTGCCACCTACACGCAGTGGATCTGCTTGAGAGCCTGTTCAGCATCACAGCAGCAGAGGGCAATGGCAGCAGCAGCGGCAGCACGCCGGCGCTGGCGGTGCCCGACGGCGGCTGGCTGGCGTGCGGGCGCAGCACACCGTGCGAGGACCCCAAGGCCTGCTGTGCAATTTGGGTGAGTGAGCGGAAGACAAGGGAGGTCAATACGACTTATACTGTTATGTCTCTTGCATGGCGCAGGCTGAAGTTGCATTGCCGCCTGCATGCGTCCTTGTAATTTCAGGTGTGGGCCAGTGCAGGAGAATGCTTTGCTCCTTGCAGTGTGCGGCGTGCCTCAGTGCAGCCCTTGCACCACGTGTCACCCCCCGCTTGCTGCCCAACTGCAGGGCGTGTGTGGCTACGGCGACCGTTTCTGCGGGCAGAACTGCCTGAGCGGCGCGTGCACCAACCCGCCGCCGGCCGGGCCTTCCCCCAGCCCCAGCCCTGCCCCGGTGCCCAGCCCGCCCAGCCCACCGGCGGTGCCCAGTCCCAGCCCGTCGCCCAGCCCGTCACCTAGCCCCAGCCCGGCTGTTGCAGCGCCCTCGCCGCCGGCGGGTCCGCCGCCCACATTTGTTGGTGAGCCTGAGCAGAGGCATATGTGCAAACTCCGCTTGCCTGGCAGCTCGTGCGCAGCATTGGCACCTCCATGTGCGTCGGCATGCACAAAAAAACTGCACCCAATTGCTGCTGCTGCAGATGCGACTGTGAGCGTGGCGGAGGGTCAGATTCTGCTGGCCGCCTGCGACTACCCAGGCTGGGTCATCTCTCGGGTGGACGATGC